>OZ026806.1:10088748-10516966 GCA_964023185.1 Macaria liturata
CCCAGTCAGGAACATGTCAGGAAGGCAAAGTACCTACGGTCGTTTCAATGTGAGGCAAGTTCAATGACGCCCGATTTATTGAGTGTAATAGCTGAAGCAAATAGTAGCTGCCGGTGCTACCTAATCAAACGCAAACACGGAATGAGGGCGAACAAACCAGGCGCGGCCGCGGCCCGGCGCTAGTCGAGTGCTGCATAAACAAATACCATGTTATCTGCTTATTACACGCAGTTACGTATAATTTTTAAATCAGCCCATATTCTATATTTGTTAATGCACCTCTACATGTGTGTTTGTTTGTCAGCCTGTAGATTGATTGACATCAATATAGGTATGGTTATGGCTCGCGTGCTTAGGTAGTCTAAAGTAGTCTTAATTCCCAAAGCATAATCAGAAAATAGACTACTAACATACCTAATTACAGAGAAAACAAATAAGAAACATATTTGTGCGTCGTCAATGTCGTCTATCATATTCTTTATGTCGTCTTCAACATATAGGCAAAATATGTATACCTACGAAATAAATAAATAAATCTTTCAGGATTGGCATTGGTAAAGAAATAAAGACATATTATTTATGGTAGAGGTGAACCCGGGGGGGTAGAACTAGCATTATCACAAATAGGTGCAATTACATGTGGCCAGGATAGAGTTTATTGTAAGTGAAGCCGATAACCGTCGTTATGATAACATATCGTGAGTAATCGGCTGATAAGACGCCGTCACGCCGCCGCCGCGCCGCGCCGCGCCGTGCCGCCGGCATCTCATACTGAGGCCTACCACCAGCCGGGTGGTGGCATCTCAGTGACAAGCAGTAGTGCGCGAGTACTACATTCTGTGGTACTGCATCAACTGCTTGATATTAGGTGTCTACTATATTGTGGCAAGGATATAACGACCAATATGTAGTAACTACCTACTTCTAGGATTTTTACCAAATCAAATAAGTATGTGTTTTATTATTGTAAATAAATAACTTTTTATATGGTCAAGTATATTTTATATACCAACATAATGTATATTATACTGAAAGATTATGACAGGCAGGTACATAAAGGTGTGATATGCTGCAAAATGTTATTTTCGAGTGTGGTAAAAGAAAACTAGGGCAAAGTTAATACTCAATCACACGACTTGAAGGCAAATCTTGCGATACCAGCCTACGAGTACAGCCTTCCTTCAATACCGCTATGTCACAGTGTAAGCAGTAGTCCCACTAATGTGCCGGCCGCATGTTACCATTGAAGAATGCAGCGATCGGACCAGTTGCTCATATTTCACATTCACAAAACATTGCTGGCAGATGTGAGTAAAGATGAAAAAGATGTCTCAGTAATGCAGCGATGTATAATATGTAAGTGTTTGCTCTCGATTGCTGCAGCACCGCGGTGGTGGGTTGAAAGCTTACAAGCGCTCCGTTCGCCGCCGGTCGGTCGCTCGGTCGGGCGGGCTTCGCTCATTGCACCCACTGCTCTACAGCTCGCTGTCACTTTGACCTCACGCCGCGCCTGGGCCGTGGGTGGAGACACCTACTGGACATAACCTGTATTAATATAATGTATGTAGACACAAGACATCAGCTTAATATGGCTTCGTTTTACGAGAAGTAAGCTTGTGATTTGCGTTGAGAAATTACCTACCTAATCTTCATCAAAGCTTAAGGTTCATTATCCCATCGCATAAAGTATATCGCGTCTACACCGAATAACTTCTTTCTATTCTGTTTCTGGGGATATTGCAGGTCGCAAAAATAGGACTCAAATAATAATGATGTAATGTCAGTGCAGGCGCGTGCAGGAGACACTATGTCATGTAATGTCCCGGCTGCAGCTAATGTCCCAGATGTCAAATGTCACGGCACCGCGTGCGCCCGCGCAGGCCGGTGACACGTCGCTCCTGACTAGCCGTGTATCTACTCACTTCACGCATGATTAATTCTGATTACAATATGACATCATCGTAGCGCTCTTCGCAAGAAATTAACTTCTTTTGTTGAGTGTAGACTCGAGAGATGTTATCACCTCGCTGTGAACATGCGGGCGAACAGTTATTACACTTTTGTGCGATTTTACAAGGAATGCGGTGGAGGGGCTTTATCAGCGGAGATTGTTCTAGTGCTTTGTTTTAAATTACTTTGTGTATTATAATGTCCTATTTTGACACACAAAATGTTGATCATGACCGAAGGCGTAAAATAAGTAATAGTGTTCTAGAATGAGCAAAGTAAGTGTCTCTTATAATACACGGTGCCGATGATGCTGAATGGCTATTATCGACTATCACCATACCTCCCACGCCACGCCGCCACGCCACGCCGCGCCACGCGGCGCGCCTACTCGCTCACTCCATTCATACTGTGGATACTTGCTCAATGTTGGAACTAGTTTGGACACTCTCCTCATTGACCGGCCCCGAGCACAGCCACTGCACTGAACCTGTACTAGTTGCAACTTGTGCCACTTACTGTGGATAGGTTTTACCTGAACCAGGAGTACCGTTGCTTGCTCTAAGAAAGGATGAACAAAAGAGCTAAATCATATTTTAACCCTAGATCACTACACTTGTTTTCGAGTTACACAGTCACTACATATTAGTCATTCTGACTAACAAAATAAAACTACAATAATTTACTAGAAATTACATTTATTATTTAAAAAAGTAGGTAACAAGATAGAACATGTATTAAAATTTCTTAAAAACTATAAAACACATTAAAATATTATTCCTGGCAATCTGAGCAGACAGCAATGGTATGCTCGCCACAAATGGCCTTCCTGCAGGAGTAGCAATAGACTTTGGTCATCCTGTGCTTCTGGTATGGGCAAACTGCGCAAATTTTTCGCTTGTTTAGCTGTCCTTGAGAAGTACTAGCCACGACATTTTCAATCTGTAAGATATCTTTGATACTGGCTTTGATATTCTTCCTCAAAGTAACAGTCTCGTAGCGTTCCCTCAGCCACGGCTCCATCAGATCGTCGGCCAACTTTTACACGAATGCTCTTCGTTTTGGGGGTTTTTGTCTTTGCCGTACCATGTTAGATATATAAATGACATATGCATTGATAATGCATAAGTTCAGCATATTATAAAATATGCATTGAGGCCATCTATTGGTTTTTCGATTGCAGCTCATACCAGAACAATTTTCCCATATAGGTATGTAGGCTCTGCCTGGATGTATTACCGGGTTTTCAAGTGAAGACACCGGTAGATGTGGCTGCAATTGCTCGGGAGAGTCGTCATCAGAGTCAAAAATCATATTTCTGTTTCGGTTACCTCTAACAATGTTCAGCTCCTCATCAGAAGAGACCAAAGATTCTTCGTCACTTGCGTCACTGTTTATGCAGACATCTTGCTCTAAGTTATCTCCTTCTTCAGAGTCCGAAAGATCTCCAGGTGGCCTCGCGAGTTCTGGGTGTTCATTCTCACTGTCAGATTCATTCAACAGCTGCAGAATCTTATCTTGATCCCGTATCAAATCCATCTAAAACAGAATAAACGCCGTTACATAATGTTCAAATACATAATATTTTACTCAACACACTGATAAAATACATAACACTTTGTCTTACATTATATTACAACAGCTATAAAATTCTTAGAAATAAAATAACACCTTATCTAAACAAGAGAACAATAAATAAATAAAATTATTCAAAACGTACCTTGACTCACTTTACACGCGTAATCACTAGACATTAGTCTGTGAGACTAACAATTCGCCAAAACTCTGGAAGTAAGATGCGTGCATACGCAATGCATGCACACAGGGTACTAAAACACCAAATAAGGAAGGTACTGAGCGCGGCAGGGGGGGATAGTTTCGGGAACATACCAAAACAGCGATTGCGCGGGAACCGTGTCGCCTGTGAGACTAATATGTAGTGATCTAGGGTTAAGAAGCTCTACTTGTATTTTAAAAAAGCTTTTGTTTTTCTAACATTTGTAGATTATTCAAACATCGTTAGTAATATTTTTGAACTATAAGGTGTTGGCACAACAAACAATAAAATTGCAACAACGACAGGGAATACCACTGGTAAATTTGAAGATTTTCAACGGATTTGATAAAGTTGCAGACAGTGACCTGGAAATGGTGTTTGTGATGTAGGCACTGGCAGTGTGCAGAACATCTTGTCTTGTGATGGGAGGTCGCGGGTCAGGGCGCCGGGCAGGGGGCGCCAGGAGTCAGGAGCTCCGGACAAATAGCTTCATCATTAAACATGCTGCTGAAATAAGTGCGGGAACAGATTACTTACTGCCCCCGCCCCGCACGCGCCAGGGAGTTACTACCCTCTTTATAAGAGATTATGTTTTCTACCGGGGAAATGCCTGTAACAATTGTGGGTCAACAACTTTCGTTTAGGTGATTTGAAAGACTTGTCCAGACTAAACTCACTAAAATCATAATTTTCATCTGTGTTGGAGCTACTACATTTTATGAAAGAAATGAAATTTCTTACATCATTTGGTTGTGCTGATAATGAGCTGCACTTATTTGTGTACTTTCAAATTCCGGTTAGTGGTAGAGACCGGTGTCGCGCTCACTCGCCCTGCGTGTTATTGTCTCACAGCTGACATTTACAAAGTGGGTGAAGTTTCGCGACGACACGCGTAATTAACCCACTTGCAGCCACACTTGCATCTGCACCCCGCTCCCCGCACCTCGCATCATGTGCTGACATAACTCGATGTGCCATTTACATTTATCTGTATGAACAATTTCATAACCGGTGCAGCTATAGAAAGGTAGATATAGAGGACAGTCTTGTAGCTGTGAACTTACAAATGACTTTTACACAAATAGCTCTATAAAAACGAGCCAAAAGTATTTCGTTAGTTGGCGATCCTTTGATTTCTCCCAAAACAACAAATATGAGAAGTTGTACCGTTTCATTAGTAGCGCGGACGAGGTATTTTAATCACGAGCGACGTCCGTCCTTTGAATTTTTAAAGGGATTCGAGGGCGGCGAGATCAAAAGGCGCATGTAGCCGCCTGTGTAGCGCCCCGCGGCGCTGCCTGCCGCCCGCGCCGCCCGCCCAACCAGGCCGCCCCGGTCAGTTAATACAGCAAACTGAGCTCATATTGCAGTGATTGTGATGTTAACCTGGTTACTGTTAAGTGCTTGTTCAATTTTATACCTATAAAGTATAAATATTGATTTGAGTGAACCCCCTGTTCCGTTATCGCGCCTCAACTCATCAAAGCACTCATCAATTACCTACTTGGAGTTTGGCAAGAGTTTTGCATACCATAAGTGGCTTATTGATAGTATCCCGCAGATTTATAATGTATATGATCAGTAGGGAGCCCAGATGGCAGATAATCTCGGCGGCCACATGCTACTCGATGCCACACAGCGCGCCGCGAGTGGAACTACACGTGCTACATACAGCATCATCAGCATGCAGCAACCATCTTAGCATTACATCTTCAGAATTTTATATTTACCAAATTGATCAGTTCTTGCTCTGTTGTAAATACCTTGTTTTTGCTCATACAGGGATAAAAAGGGGTATAGATAACAAAGTATTATTGCGAGTTGGAGGAGGATTGGTTTGGTTCTGTTACGTTAAAATGATTTACTTGTATTAGTAATTTGATCGATGAGACATGCAGTATTGTTCAGTATACAAAACGTTTGCAACAATTAGCATGACTACTTACTGTCAGTGGCAGTACCGACTATCCGCGGATTGATGCTCGAGGGGGCTCCAGCAGTAATCCTGCTGGAGACCCCGAGACATGCAGATTAAGAACTAATTTAAACTTCAGTCCAGAACGATTGCTCCAAAGCTTTCATAAATATCTACTAAATTAGATACTTCAACTTAGACACTATCGTTTGATACGAGAAATTTACGCAAAGATGAACTTTACGAATTTGTTTTGTGGTTTTTGTAAAAAATGCAACTTCAATAATTACAAAGTTAATGTAATTTCCATATTTTGTAAATATTTTAGCAAGTCTGACTTTAGAAGGCGGCTTTTCTAACAGCATTAACTATATAATAGTGCAATGGTGAATACTTCAGAGAACATTTCGCAGCCACCCTGCCCTGTCTTGTGCCTATTTTTATTTACTCAAGGTTGTTCTGAGGACTTTCTCTCAACAAGTTCATGTTCGTCTACTATGATAATAACATTCACGATGAGTCGTACAATTACCGTCAAAATGACACTGAACAAGGCTCCTCGCTCCATAAGTACCTACCTCGGATGACGTCGGAGGCGAGGAGTTTAATAATGGCCGAGTTTATAAGGCAATAACTCGCCCGCGCGCGTATTTCCAACTGAAATGCTTCCCGCAATCAAAAAGCTATATCGTTGAGAGGACGTTAAGGAGAAATGTAGGTCCATGAGTGTTGCGACACCGCTATAAAGTAGCGAGTGTAGCTACACCATTCAGCCGCGTGCACTATGCAGTGTGTGCAGTGCAGTGAGACAGCAGGGAGCCGCCTGCGTCCTCCCGCGGATATAAATACCGCGTGTTTCGGAAGGGATCCCGTGCGTGTGACCGAATAACTCCGCCGGATTCATTTACTCCATCGGGGGCCAAATTAGCTCTGACAACAATAAAAAGCTTCCACCGACATTTTTCAAACATTTAAAAGTTTTGTCAACGTAAATTTTGTTTATGGCTTTAAAATTTTACGAGTACACTGAAAGTTTGGCGGAGTTTTTATAACGTCTCTGCGTAAAAGCTTTTAAAAGTGTGTTCGGTCACGAAGATTACTTGAATATTAGTGCAGGTGACGTCAGGGACGTCATGTTTATATACGTGGCTGTGAGGTTGCGAGCCGCAGGAGGCCATTGCCCCTCTGCAGCTGACCCTCGTGTCCCGGGCTCCGCTGCCGGGCGGCACCGCCCCGGGCCGGCGCCCGGCACGCGGTGCGCTGTGTCCGCGAGTCAGCCACACACGGTGACTGCCAGCATCCATCTCGTAAAGCGCTCACTGATCGTATCGTGATGTTGTCATCGGCCGATCAGCATTCTCCACTTTATAGCGCCATTAACCGAGGGCCTTTGATTAGGCGTTTGATTGGCGCCGCGGGAGGCTCGCGACTTGTATCGGCATTCCCGACGAGTGCTGCTCATTCATCACCGACAGATGTCCCTCGTCAAGATCCGTCAGTCCCGTCGCGTGTCCGACACGGCGACATCAACCATCTGCTCTATACGAACGCCTCGGGGACGTAAACTGCGCTTGTATAGTCGTATCCCAGACTGCAATAAAACTTAATTGATTCGTAAATTATTCCGAATTTGTTGTCCATAATGAGATAAGCTTTATTAGGGCCGAGACACGAGTGTGGTGGATGTTTCTTTTCTCCGCGCCTCATAGGAGCTGTTTATATGCATCACCTTCTAATCTGCAGCGGAGTGTTGTAAAGCAGCGACGTGAGTCAGTGTGCTGAGTCAGCTCGCTGGTCACGTTTCATTGTTTTGATTTGTGCTCGGCGTCGGATTGCTACATGTATGGGATCGATATAGACGCTGCCGAGTGTTGTAATATTGGAGCTGGAGTTACTCACTGCACGAACAAGGGAGTCTATAGCACGAGTTGTATGAGGTGGCATACATGGCTGCGTTAGCACGGCACAATCTTACTTTGAATCTCTGTATTGAAATTTAAAAGTATCGGAAGTTATGTTTTGCAGTGACAGATTTTTAATTAGATTATGAAACTGATACAATTCACGCGAAAGCAAAAGCGAATAAACTAACATCCGCACACAAAAAATAATTTCTAACTAATTATATCAAACATTTGTTGCAAGCGGAAGTCCAAACCGGGTCTCTCCTGTTCTCACTGACATTTCCAAAAATTCATCGCTTTGTTGACAGGTCTATGTACCGAGTACCTGGTGTTTAGTAAACATGTCCTAAATGTGCCAGATACACATGTATGTGTATGTGTGTGCAACAGGCGGGTGTTGTAACATGAAGTCAGCGGAATAACTAGGACATCATATTGTTAGATCAGCGGGAAACAGCGGAGAGCGGACACACTGCTTGGTGCAGATCAGGAACAGTTCTGCTCTAATTGGTGAAGAATTTACCTTCTCATTAATTAAGGTCTCTCCATTACGATTACGTAACGTATGCGTACAACGTCTCACCAACCGGTATACCTACAGTCTCAGAATACAGAATTCTGTATTCTGAGCCTACAGTACGTACTTATATGTTTTGAAAAAAATTATGAGTAGGAGTAATGAAAAGTAGTTGACTGATATAGTTTTAAAATATAAGGCTATAAAATATTCATGGATCCGTTAGGCATATCTCCCATGAACCATCGAAGCAGCTATAACAGCGGTGTGTCTAATATTTGCAGAGCTAACAACCCTTGGAGTAGTGAAGTAGTGTGGCGCGTGTAGTAGAATGTCAGGGGTGAGGCGTCTCGCGGCGTGCCGTCTGATGCGAATAATTCAGTGCGTTTCAAGGACGAGCCGTATCACAAGGAAATCAATGCAGCAGTATTAATAGCCGGCGGGTCACGGCCGCCGCTCCGTGTCCGTGCCGGCGCCGGGACGTGACGTGCACGCGCGTCATTGCTCGTATGTCGCGACGTGCAAATTGCCTCGTAGTTGTCGCTCAGTCCCGTCACGTTCTGTTTATATTCCATTGTAGTAATGAGTAGGCGCGTCTAGGCGGCGGCAGCTGCGGCCGCATCTGCTGATTGGCGAATTGAAGTAATTGTCCGACCCGCGGCCGGCCCGGGCCGCCGCCGGACCCGGCCAGGCACACAATCGCTAAATATTCAATTATTGGCCTCTTAGATTGCCATCCTCTCCATATTACATTCCCATCAAATATTTTGTTCGAAGTAAACGGTATTGGGAAAGAGTTGTACGCGTGGTTACCAAATTACTACTGTACCTCTATAAATGTATGAATTTTCGGTTACGTATGCGAGAAATGTTAATAGTCTATTAGTTCCCCCTCCAGCGAGGTGGGCCGAAGCCCCCGAGGTGCCGCGAGGCTGACCGCAGCCCCGGAGCGCTGATTCCCGCCGGATTCCTACTAACTTCCTGGAACTGGTCGAGTTGAAACCATAAATCAGTTTTAATTCGTCCGTTACGAAATCCCATAATGAGTTTACGAGATTGGTCGGTTCCCGGTCCCGCTGCACATTTATATTTAGGCTCCGTGGAACGACTTCCGCGTTCCCCTCCCGTGTAATTACACCATTAGAGGAATGTCTCTGCGTGTTACAAAGTACATGTGTAGCTTTACAAGTTAACAGTGTTGTTGGTATTCCACGGGCTCTCAGGCTAGAGACGACGGGTCGAGGGGATTGTTTCCAACAGTTCCTTTGCATTCTCGCACTAAGTCGGTCTCGGGTTGTTTCGTGAGTGTGTGACACATGCTGTGTATGTCATGTCACCGTGAGTCTGAGATGTATGTAGCGACACGACGCGCACGCTCCGGGAAACAGGCTCGCGGCGGGAATGAGGGGTTTAATCAATGGGAGTATTTACCTAACGTAATTAAACACAATGTCGAGCAATGTGGCTCATAGTAGCTTGTACGAGTGTGATGGATGGAGGAGGTGTTGGAAGTCGTACGTACAAGTCGTATAACGTGTGGGATCTGTAGGAATTACGAAGGTATTTGTATTATTCATTGTTGTTCTTGTGGCAAGATAATGGTTGTTTTAACGTTGTAATTTCTTCGATATCCATACAAGAATATTACTGCATATTATTTTCGTAAGTAATATGCACAGGATAGACGCAGATGACGCAAAGGGGCCTATGTCCAGCAGTGGAATCCTAAGGGCTATGGATGAAGACGATCTTACTAAATTTGTTTGAAAGTCCAACTAAGTGAGTATTTTGCATTTTAGACTGACCCTTACCATTGTACAAGCTTATAAACGAGTAAGTTGTGAAAGATGTCCTGTGGTGACCCATCCCGGTGACAAGGTGCTAAGACATCTAGTGGTAGTTCCCTCCTCAGTTACTGCATGTTTACGAGCGCACATTGTACCTACACGGGGCGTTGGCGGCAGCGGCAGAGGTTTAGACCTTCTACATCAAACGAGACCCTTCCCGCTTCACTACCAACTAAGTACTACTACGTGACAATCTCATGCGGGACGTTTGATGACTGTTGGTCGTAGGGTGATAATGTTCTTCACCGGACTGGCAAGACACCATGTAACTGCACCTTTGCAAATACCTGGAGCATAGATTACTCTCCACAACAGAAGACATTCATAAGATACAAAAGAACCTTGGCATCGCCAGGAACGTTGGTGGAATTTCATAAAAAAAAAAACAGCAGACATTGACTGGGATTCGGAGGAAGGATTTTACAGCATCATCTATGTAAGACGAGTTAGTATCATGTACTGTGTAGAAATATAAACTTGTACCTAAGTATAAGAATCTATAGGAGATGGTGCCCTCAACCTTCTTAACTAGTTAATAACCTCGTCCTACTGTTTTAGTGGAAGACATACGATAGGGGGAGGATTACATCCCATTGGTCTGTACAATTAGGCGCTATAGCTTTGTTGTAGCATATAATATACACAGCTACACGTAGAGACAGTATCTTTTACTCGTATGTTGCAGATATTCTTCATGTTTTTTTCCAAATTCAAATGATTTAAATAAATAATAAAATAATTAGGTAAGTACCTAAAAAAGTTCTGCGTTGTGTTAGAAAAAATATGTATCTTCCAAAAAAAATACAGAATGTTTGACAAAACCAAAAATTTTTGAGAATGTTGATGTTACAAATAAGTAATTTTCTGAAACAGTTTAAGGATTGATAAACGCTAAACGATCACAGGGCTGAGAGCTGTGCATCTACATACGCATGCATTATGCAGACAGATCGCAAACTATAAACATGACAGTGTATAACTTCCACCAGTTTACTACCGCGATTAAAACATGATTAAAGTAAAGCACACGCGCGTAGTACAAGCTTTCTCTGTGACGTAAGAAAATGTACCTACATTGCGTAAGAAAGGTAATGTGGAGAATGTCATTTGTGTTTATATCATGGTACTTACAAGAAAAACAGTTAACATATATGCGTTCAGTGATTCACTAACCTGCATTTTTTACATTCGTTAGCCAGGCACATGTCAACTAAGTCGTACCACTTGAAACAAACAATATTCACACAAGCCGCACTGTGGTATCAACTAGATCGGGGCTATAAATAATAATAATAATAAATATAAATATTCCGGGACATTGCACACAACGCCATCTAGCCCCACACTAAGCTAACGCTTGTGTCGTGGGTTAATGAATGTATAATTTTATTTTATGTATGTATATCCAACTATAAATCAAAGGGTTCATGAAAGTAGCTGCTTATGGTGATAATATAGTATAACTGACGATGAAAGCTAGGGTTTTCACGTACTTTCATGTCATTACTTTCTACAAAGGCTAAAAGAACAAGTCCCGTTTGAAAGTACTAAGACCCCGCACACAGCATCTCTGTGTCGATAAGTTCATGCCATTCTCTCGCAAGGACCTCTCCCGGAGGGTTGTGTCTATTTATCAACGTTACTTACAATCTCAACTCAAACAAAATGAAATCACAGCCTTTGTCGCGAACAAAAATATAATTTCATTGAGAATGCCGCGAGGCTCCGAGACTCAATTTAATTTCTGGAAAATTGATTATCAGTAACTTGAGTTTCCTGTTTATTTCCTCCGCCGACTGGCGGCGGTGTCGGTCAAACAATCCGATACTTTCCAAATTTATTTTTCCTTTATTCGATTCCTTTCATTGTGACGCTATGATTACATAGCTTAATATTTGTGAATGGAAAGAGAACTTTGTGCCATTCACTTCAGGCAAATGTTTGCCGAATATTTGGGGACGTTCCTTGAATGTGAATTTGTTTATTTTGTTGCACGTTTGATGCGTCGGCCCCTGACTCACAGCGAGCGGATATCAGAAGAGCCTCGCGTTTCTCACGGTCTACCCACTGTCACGACACATATACTGAACTATGACGTCATCGCCAAAATGTCACCTGAAAAGAAGGCGATATTTTGGAAATCTCTTTCTTACTTATTCTAAAACAATACAGATGGCATCATCGCTGATGACTTCACTACTTGTATCGTAATCTTCTATTCTGTATAAATTGCCCAGTAGCACCCAGTAGAGCGCAACGAAGGTCACAGCTAGACCCAGTCACCTAGACTCACCCAGACTAGACTAGACTAGAGCATAGAGCATAGACAATGCGCTCTCAGGCTCTGTTTGTACTCGTATCATAACTGGATTACACGTAATTGGATAATGAGGTGATGTCATACATGACGGTATTGTTGAGTTGTAATGTGTACAGAGAGGTAATTAATGAAAGGATTATTTTGGTGGCAGTGTTTTTATATCCATGCATTCTTCAATATCTTTTTACTTGACTTTGTAGCGCAATAAGAGGTAATTTATGGTTTGTTTTCAATAATAATATATACTATTCAACATAAGATGTTAACAAGTACAAGTAGTTACCTACTGGTGTTTAATATTTTTGTATGAAAAAAACGAGTTGAAATTAACAGAGGCCATTCCATTAACCTATGTATGTACATTTTTGAAAAACTACTAATAATTCAGATATTGTAAAAAAATAACACAGAATAAGCTCACGTTTGACTACAGCCTGACTGATTAAACAGATTATCATTTATGTACTATCTGTTTACATACTCGTAGGTATAATTATCTCGGACTCCAGAAGAAATTAAATCAATTTATCGTTCTTCGACCTCGCATTACAAACAAGTCTCTTTTCGATATCTTATTAGATAAGTAATCTAAATAGCAACAAAATGTCGGTTATATAACTCGGCAAATACAGGTGCCTGATGGATAGCAATACAAACCCACCTACTTACTGTAGATATATGTATTATCTCCAAATTGCCGCGTAATCAGCTCCTCGGGCGAACGACCCGCTGTGTGTACATTGATAGTTTATTTGTATTATTATCTGCTCAGTAGTAATAGGTACATTATGAGGTCTTAGAATAATCTAGCAACATTCACTATCAATCAGAGAGGTCAGTCAACATATTCATTTTTAACAGAAAGAGCTTGTGTGATCAAGCTTGCAATTAACATATTTATTTACTTTTTATTTTCCAAAAATCATCATGATCCGTTTAGGCGTTTTTGAGTTATGAACGTATAAACAGATAAAAAAAAATGGTGAAACGTGTTCTGTTATGGATTTAAAGTATACCCAATTTTTTTTCTAATACCTATCTTCTATGTTTAGATTTTTGGCCCTCATCAGCTTTATTATATGTACATAAATTTATTATATTCAGCAAATAGGTGACTATATAATATACCCATACATACATATGTAGATGCCAACTCTACAAAGATAAATGGTTGCAAATTGGTTTCAATCTGTGAGTGAATGAACTGCGGAGTGTTTTCAGCGACTAAATAGCGGCTATTTACATATAGTGTACAACATAGTATGTATTACATTGAAGTAGATATTTACATTCCAGTCCGCATCTGTGGCCAGTTAGCCTCGATCCAGTGTGCGCCCGAGTCTATGGCGCGGGGCTAGCACTGCTGCAGGGGTGATTCACCGGCTGATCTCATTAGCTGCATTAAATATTGGAAGTGAATTTGCAAAATAATCACAAAATATTTTTCGTTAATTTATAGTGATTTTTATAATGGTTGTTTGAAAATACTCTACTTTGTACCTACGTAAACTTATTTTTTGTAAGATTACGTAATTTTTCCATCTAACTGAAAAAATATTCGTAAGTATCTCCCCATAAATGTTAGCAGAGTGACAATTTCAGGTTTTAAATTGTGAACTACAAAATGACGATGCTAGATACCTAGCTGGCTGCCGTAACGAATGTTTACAGGCGCGGCCATTCACACCGCGCCGTGAGTTCTGTAAACTGTAACGCACTACACTATCTCACATTTTAGTTTTTACCTAGCTCGAGGAATGGTGGTAAATGTATAATATTAGCTACTAATTTCGTAAGTAGGAAGTATTATGATTTGGAATGTGCTGTAAACGCTAGTAGCTTACAAATCGTTATTTAATCAACCTTCGGGAAAAAAATCTAATTTTTAAACGAATATGAATTAGTATCTTTAATAATCTACCTGCCCGGAAGCATAATGAGTTATAAAAATAACTGAAATAAATATTCTACAGTTTTTATTCCCAGTCCTATCAATGAAAGAAGCGTCGGAAACCGATTCCCATTCACGTGCGGTAATTATGTGAAAACAGGAGCGGAGAGCACAATGTACTGTAGAGGCTACTTGTATCTAGACTATACTGGGGTATGTCTGTGTATGTGGGTGTGGGGAGGACAGTGCGCACTGCTCACTGCACTTCACACGCTGCACACTGGCTATACTGAGGCTTGTGTGGCCCTGATATGGATAACAGCAGTAAATATAAACTGTTTATAAATAGCTGGTGATGCAGCATCCATCAGTTAGGTACCTACTTGTCCCCAGAATAGGAGAAGATTGAAAATATGAGATAATATTAGATTAAGATTATTCCATATTGTTAGACCGCAATGATTTGATTGTCTTAATTGATATCAAACTATTAAGTTAGATTAGACTTGAGTAGACTAAGCGGCGTTTGTTTGCGGTGTCTGACCGCAGGCAATTATCTGAGAGATTATCCCCGCAGCTCACTTGCGGCGCCACTGGACGCATGCAGGCTGCCATTGTTTGTTGTCACCGCGTGTGTTGGAGCAGGTCGGTGCCACCGCGCCCGCGCCCGGAGTATAAACTCAATGGGAGCAATTAGGGCTTCTAGGCAGCCACACTGCACTGTCACCCCTATGTCGGAGTGTCAAGGCACATTGTCGTGCGGTAGGCGGGGTGCACAGGGCGCACGGCACGCTCGCGTCGATCACATGCCACTCTAGTTCTCGGAAACAGATTACGATTCAATTTTGCAATTAAAACTTAAATTCGTCCCACTGCCGCTCGAACGAAACATCGCGTGCTGCGCTCCCCCTCGCCTGCCGCGCGGGCAGAACACGTTGCTCACTAACAAACATCGAGAAGGTAAAATGTTATTCTGCTTCACAGAATTCAAATACATAGAATCTTTAATTTCTAGGTCGTACAGCGGAAGTAGTGGCGGGTCTTAATTCGATCATCTCATTAGAGAGATAACGAAGAATATTCCACCGCCGCCGCCGCCGCTGGCAGCCACTAAGTCAATTCCACGCGATCTCTTCCCGCCTCATCAGCATAAGTAGTGCCGATCAAGATAAGTGAAATATCAGCGGCTTGCAGGCTCGGGGCCCAATTAGAGGCAGCTCGAGGCTTGCTTCATGTCGACGGTGCCAAGGTCCCTCAGATGAGATCGCTAATCGTCTAATATTTAGTTGCGGGGTGTTGTTCTGGCGCGCGAGCCTCCGCCGGAGTATTGAAGTTAATGTCGGTTCATTTGGCACGCGGCCGGCTGCGGTGCGGCCCCGCCGCCGCCCACACCGCTTGCACAGCCTGCGCCTCTATGTCTGCGCAGTAAGGTCCAGTGTGGCCTGGCAGTGGAGGGCTCGCTGGCTGCGCGCAGGGGAGTACGGCTCGGCTGCCAAACGGCACGGTTCTTAGCGAAACATTTTGATAATGTTATACGCGTTATGGATCGCTCTCTCGCTGCAGTTAAAGCAACATCACGACCTGATTACTACTTGGGCATTTGTTTTATTGAATTTAATATCTTATTGAGGAATCCAAAGGGTAACATATTAATTTCAACAGTTCAAAATTTAAAATATCATCTGTTCTTCTGTTAACAGGGTAGTCACATAAATGTGGTTATCATGTACCTAGTACCTACATACACAATGGCTCACTAGTGTGCCACCGCGTGGCAACATAACGCAGCTCCAATACAACGTGTAATCACTTGCTTATTGATTGTCAATAAACATTTCGGGGGCACATTAACGCCCGTCACGTCCACCTCCTCACGAGTAGACATTCAGAATATTATATGAGAAGCTTTATGTCGACTTTACTCTTACAAGGAATTTAATAAAGTAGGTGACATGCGATTAGCAACCAATTTGAAAGTATCGATGACACTATTGAATTTAATTTTACGTACTTGGTATTATAAGTATTCCACTCGTATCCAAATTATAAAGCATACAAAGCAACTGAGCTGTATGGAGAAATGATAATAAGAAGGAATATGCGATATTTTCTTTGTAAAGAGACCTTGAGCTTCGCCTCGGTTATTCTGCATGACATTAAAGTGTTGATTTTGCGAATCTCAGCGATCTTTGGGAGAACTCCGGCGTGAAGGAGCACAGACGAAATAACTTGGAGATTCCTAACTAACTATAAGTTGTACTCTGTATTCTATACAAGCATAATTGTAACTAGCTGATTTATACAATGCGCGACAGTCGAAACATGTAAAAAAGCAGACAATCAAATCAGCAGACTTGTGACGTGATTTTGCTAGAGGGATCTATTTTCTGTGTATCCAGACTCTGGTATGCATTTAACCTAGGATTTTATTAAAAACACATGATTTTGAAATATTTTACTCTAATAAGGTGTTCATGTAGTGGTAGTGCATGTGAGTGTGGTAGAAGCTGCTATCGTTGTTGTTCCAGATATTTGTCGGCCTCCTAACGCCTGCCTCGTATTTACTCTGCGGATTACTTGAGATACACTTAAATTGCTTTTGTTAAGTATCTCGAGACTGTTTCAGACAAAACTCCAAATATTTGATTTCCACAGTCTCGTGAACGCAGTCCGTGCAAACACATTAAGCACTTCAGATCCCAGATTGTAATAATGTTTTGAGTTTCTTATGACATTTGTTGTGTTATTGTTCTTTGTAATATGGATGAATTCTTATTTAATTAATTATCGGCTATCAAAGTCCTCGTGTATCGATTGTTTCCTAGATATCCCCCTAGATAATGGCTGCGTGATGCCTATCTTTACGACTACAATCTAGCGAGCGCTAGTTGGTCGCCAGAAATAGGGCGCGGGGTCGACGCCCGATAACCCTAATAAAGTGAATTAGCTCATACACTGCAGATAAGTAGCACCGGCCTGTGGAGAGTCTGTGACGTCACCCAGTGTCACACACACACGTGGCGGCTGGCGACTCAGAGACGCCGTGCCACGGATGGTATACATTCTATTAGGTTATTACATTTTTATGGAGCGGCTATTAAATGTTTTCGAGTCTTAACTACGTGTGAACGTTTATCTCTGGTGACTGTGTTGTACATTCTGGTATGGGCACGATTAACAATTTCATAAACTGCTTAATAATCATCACAGATTGGGAAAACGACCGAGCAATAACGACGGTTCTAGCAGCCAGTTAGACTAAAGGCTCAAAATTGTAGGAACAGACTAATAGATTGTAGTAAATTGGGTCAAGCACTGATTGAGGCAGTTACCTAGTCCTAGATGCGTTGCCTCCAGCGAGCAGTACGCGCGCACGCAACGTGCCCAGATCCTGATAAGATAACGCACGGAGAGCCGACGGGGGCAGCATGCAATCATGCAAGTAGGCACATACATACATACACACATACACTCTCTTGGTTGCGACATGATGTAAAGTAGTAATTACATGTTAACTATAACAGGTGCGTGGAACTTCTTTCTTGAATGATCCAAATAAATAAAATAGATGAGCGGATACAATTAAAAGTCCATTGCTTTTAATGCAATGAAAAACATTTCCTTTCTGGGTCATCGTGTTAATTTGGAAACTCTTGCACAATACTACAGTTAGCATGATTCATACTCACTCGACTACTCTAGCTAGTTAATAGTCTGTCTCTATGAACATAGTCATAGTGACATATTCAGGGATTTCACATTATGTTCATAGTACATATTTTACGGGATCACAAATAACGAAACTAGCAATCTCTTGTTGGCAATCTTCAGATCTACAATTATGATCGACGAGTTTGCACAACAAAAAAGGTTGGAATCCTCGCATCATAATGTATTGTATTGAGATGCGATTATCTGTGGAGATTGTTGATATGATCTTCGGAAGTATATTTAAATTTATGCTTGTGCTAGTACTTGCATCCGTGCAGTTAGTGGAGGCGGCCACAGGTGGCGCTGCACCACACTCAGCTCTAAACTGCTTATTACCACTATCACTTCACTTAATGTTACTGCCAACTTAACGTTATGTTGAAAATGAGCAGCTTTTTCAATTATCTCCGGAAAATAATCGGAAAAATCTCGAGAGATTTCTAAATGGGTTTCAATATAGTATTAGAGTTAAATAAGTGTGAAGTTGTTCGAGGCCGAATAGAGCCGATATCTTGATAAGGAGGAGACGTCCCCGCTGATAGCAGCCAGCTATTATGAGAACAAAGACGCCGCGCGGGCTTGCTGAGCTCATTTGACCATTCATTCATTTATTGAGCAAAGTGAAGCACTTACCCCGTTTTAATAAAAGTCCGTAATACTTGTAAGTATTCTGTGATAATTCTGCTTTGTAATCTTAGCTGAACAAATTCCCGAGAAAAAAATATTTCCTTGTTTAATGGCGTCTATTTGCAAGAGGATCGCGTCTCAATATAACTGTTATGAAGACAGAAAAGTTTATTTCCGAAAATGGGCTAAAATTACACAGACAAAAGTCAATTAGAAAATCTGTATCTGTAAATGCGTTTATCCGATAAATAGTAGGTAACTAGGTTCTGCGTCATAGCTTTATAGAGACGAGCAAGTTCCAGTTCGACTAATACAGTTTACGATCGATTAGAATAGTTAGTGGAGTCGTTGTCAGATCGAATTCAAACTAGGTACCTACTAGCACCTGAGTGCATCCTTCACTGAGTACACCGGACACCCCACTTCACGGGGTGCGGGGGGGGGGGAGCCAGGGGGTAGGGGGGAGACTAATTTGCCAACAATTCAACTCGCATTTGTCATTGTTCTGCATTGTTTGGACATTTGAACACCCCCGTTCGATGCGCTCGCTTGAATTCCACTTTTTGTTAAATTTGTATTTGATTTGTATATAATACAAAAATCACGCGTTCAGTCGTGAAGTTTGAATTTATGCCAGCAAATTTGGATAGCAAAAGTTAAAAGCAGCTAGAGCGGTGGACAGTTGTGCGCGAGCAAAAGAATGCTTTTCGTTTGTGCTCCATGTAATGCAAGTACAAATATGTACGTTTCTTATATTGCGTGAATAAAGTCAGTAACTTTGAAAAAGATTTGAAGGTTTCAAGCTGTTTCAGTTTGTATACATCAATTATGATTTATACAATAAGAAAAATATTTACACGTATGTACCTAATAAAGTAATGCAAAGTAAAATTTAGTACACAAATGTTGTGTCCTGGTGAGCTATATATATTTTGTTGCCATATCACATATGCCACAAAAGACATTATTTTACCGACCTGCATACATTCTGTGAAGTTTCCCAGTCGTTGCTGTGCGTTGACAAACATTGTGGTGGCTTATTCAAAGCGTGCTGTAAGAGCGCCGAGTTCTCAGAACTGAGCCGATATTTCAGGAGCAGCATTATGTAGAGTGTATGCAGCCGCGGGGAGCGGGGTGCGGGGCGCGGGGCGCGGGGCGGGGGACATACAGACAGACCGCGAGTAAAGCCGCGTGATGTATGTCATACAGCAACCCTTAACTTTTGTTTGAATTCCAAATCCAAAGTATTAATATAACAAAATAATTGTTTGCCATATTCGCGCTTTGCATGAATCCTGATAGGCAAGTATCGGTTTTCGAAACGATCCCTGGAAACTGTGATGTAAGTAATCCACTTGTACCATTGTACATGGAGCTGGGCAGTCCCGCCCGCGCAGGTGGCTCGCCTCGCAGGGCGGGCGGCGGCATCTCTGCGTTCACTCAAAATGTCATTTAATATTCATGAGCCTACAGACGAGGGGAACCTTAATTTTTTCGAATTTATCGAGTTTTGTCGAATTATTATTAATTTTATTAATTATTTATATATAAGCAACGTTGTTTTTCCTCCGGCGGCCGTGAATCATTTGTCCCGAGTTTGATTCATGGTTCCGAGAATTTGTGCGACATTCCGCGGACACGAGCAGTCGGCCGATCCATCGCACGACTTGTTAGACGATCCATCCTCGATACAAGGAGCTTTTACACTTCAACGAGCATTGGACAGAGCTTACTTGGAAGTTTGAATAAAACCCTAGGAAACCTGTACTCATGAGAGTTTGAGTACGTGTGTAGGCATTTCTATATTATATTGTACACAGATTACTAGAAGTAAATATTAATATATACTATACACTATAGATAATATGACTTTGACTACTCATACATTCATTAGTTAGTCATGTAATTGCCGGATTCACAGATAAATTATAATCGCTGTGAATGTGCGCGCAATGTAAAGAACGTCCTCATTGATGAAGGCGCGGAAAATTGTCAAAAGGATTCCGAGAAACGACGCGAATAATGTGCAGTGAGTCTGGATGACCTTCACATTACTGAGAGATGTGGACATCATGCAGGACGGGGAAGGTTACGGAATCATTAGTCTTTGTATTGCTGAGTGTTTTTGGCTTTTCAATGTACATATGATAGATAGAATTGTCTAAAATACCATTATGAAATACAAATCATTTATTAATAACACCATTTAGTTACAGTCAATTTGTTGTAAACAAAATTTACTACACACTAACTTATATCTAATACACTACAATATAGAATATGTCAAAATTATAAATTACATTAATATCAAAATATGTCAAAACAATATTCATATGTTCGTGCTGTAAGAATTATGTTTCGATTATGGTTATTTTAATAACTTTTATTGTAATATTACGATGATTTACCTAAATCACTAACATCAAGCGTGAGGTAATCCTCTATGTATGTCATATCATGACTTCTATTAAAGTTCAAACATGCAAAAAAAAATAAGCCGATATATAAATAATGCTTAGAATATATCATTATCGGGAACTACAAATACCTAACTGTTTACAGATACCGTAAAGTTATTTGTAGTTCCTGATACCAAGTTAACTAGTGAATTCAGGTTAATGGCTTACTTGTGTTCGTGAATTTCAGTTTCATGGCACCTTCATACATATTGCACGGCAGATGTGTGCGGTCTGGTGTGGTCTGATAAATAAGCCTTAAACTTATAATAACGCTGTAAAAATAAACCCTGTAGAAATAGGTACTTAAGCAGTTGGTCTAGATTGCCAGTTTTATTACTTTTTGATTGCAGTGAAATTATAGAGCATTGCGATTGTGACGTAAGTATCTAGAAATGCTGATTCATGGAGTATTTGTAGACTCGGGATAGAAACAGGGATTCATAGTAAGATGTCGCTTATTGTGAGACATGCGATTTTTTTGTCATTTTAGCTAGTAACAAAATAACATTACGGTGTCTAATATGTAGTAACCTAGAGTGCACGGGTGCATGTAAGTGAGATAGCACACGTTCGGTCGCGGAGCTGCGCCCTGAGACACGATTATGAGTTTTATAAAGCTTGATGTAGTGAGATAAAAGCCTTCCAGTGCAGCCTCCGCGGGGCCGTTACCGCCCTATTGCAGAAACCTTTCTGAGTTACCTCCACGAGCGTCATTGCTACCGCAGACCGGCGCTAGTATCTGTGGCTTATGGCTTATCTGCCGCCTGAGCTCGAGCAGTCTGCTTCCGTCCCACAGTTAACCGGAAACTGGCTCTATTATCTATTCCGTACCCCATCTGTGTTTCAGTGCGGTGAACGCGTCGATTGCCATCTACCTCGCTTCCAAACGTGCAGAATAAAATGTTTGATTCCATCGCCGCCATACGACTGTATAAATTGTTATTTGGTTGCGTGGGAAGGGATGGTAAAGGGGTCAAGTGTGTTGTTCAAACGCTAATTGGATGCTTTTACAAGCTTTGTTTTATTCATGGGAAAATCAAACATTATGTTTTAGGTAGGCGTTATTATCGCTTATAAACAAAGTTGGCGTGTTGTTGGAAGCAACTAACTCTGAGTAACACGAGTCTCCTCTCACCTTACAAAGTCCAGTGACGCGCACGCTGCAGCCCCCGCGACTACTTCCAGAGGGCGCCACTCCAAACTTGCGTACACATCCCCTCGCCGCGCTGCCTCCGCACTACAATAACTAGTTGGAGCCGCTCACGATATCTCGAATGCCCTTTATACGTCATACACGTTTACCTGCTTTCTAACCGTAACTCATTTAAACTTTAATTTTATTCACTTTCATATTTATGAGCCTATAAAATCTCTATGAAAACCCATTAAGCTTTTTTCATGTACTGCGAAGCTTTCAGAGTAAGTTAGTAGAGTAGGTTTGCATTAACGATAAGTGAGCACAGAGCTCACAGTTTATAATGTTGTCGCTGTGATTGAATTCGGATTAAGCTGTTAGCTGCGGCTTACCGACACAGCACACACAGCATACGTGAGGGAACACGGACACGTGTGCGATACACGTACATAAACATATTAAGATTGTGAATTGTGAGTGTACGCGGGATGATGAGACGAAATTAGAATACGATACGTAAATGGCATCAAAAATAAATACTTAAATGTATTTGTAATCACATTGAGTGAAATGAAAATGACTTTTTAATGTGATTGTTTAGAGTAAACAGCATCATGCAGTGTGTTCCCCCCGCGGCAGCAGAGTGCTAATCAGCCAACTGCTCCCCACATGCAGCACAATGGCAGAGTGACTCAGGGAGCGAGCATGGCGCCCATTGTATAGAAAATGGAATTTTTGTGCTCGGAATGTTTTCCCTTTATTGAAGCAGTAGATGAATAGCCCCCATCCCCTCGGCCCGCGCGACTCGATTACAGCCCTTCAAATATTAAACCAAACGACTTAATACGCGCGCCGAAGAGATTCCCTAATATTTTATGGGTGAAATTGGAACGGAATATGTAATGCATTGATTAGAGCGGCCCGAGCTCCATGTACTGTACGTACCATCCGAGGGAACTCGCTCGCTCGCGCTGCTTCATGATCATATTGTGGCTGTAGCGAGCGAGTAATGGCTAATTTCGAGCGCCGACTGTAGTCATCAAATCTTAGGGAGTTATACGTGTACTTACAGTGTAGTAGAATATTTTACAGCCGCCGGGACCGCACTACATGTTGCCGGCATCATACTGCTAGTATTTACAATAACCGTAAAGTACCTCCCCGCCCCCCCTACCCCGCGCCCCGCGCCGTCTGTAATCCTGTATTAGTTCCGCAGATAATATGTGAAACTTCATAAACAGGCGGGGGCGGAGGCGCCACTAAACGGATAACAAACTACCCACACGATTAAATTTCAATTAAGCTGTAATTACACTTCCAAAGCGACTGTCAAGCTTTGTTGGCATTTAAACACCCTTCGATTTATGTAACACAGATGATATCTTTCATGGATAATCGTGAGAAACTTCGTTCGAAAGCACACACACACACACAAACAACACGTAAATGCATTATGGATGTCAATCCCGTGGTTTGAATGATGCAGTGAGTGCTCGAGGGAGTATGGAGGTAGTTGCCGTCGCGTGCCGTATATAATAACATTACCGTACAAAGGCATCAGGGCGCCAATAAAGCCGCACTAATGCCGCCCCGGAGAACTGCCGTCGATTGACGCCCCGCACAATATCGCAACAACGTTACGCAAATTAGCTGCACTGAGGTAAGCATTAAACACTTACCTTAAAGGCAATGTACGAACTGCTCGCTAAATTGCGTCGTTATTTTGCTGAAAGCTGAGGCTTAAAGAACTTTTGTCATAAAGTTATTGACTTAGAACACTCAGCTTTTGGCTTTAACAGTTTTAGTATCTCAACAAAACCTCATTACAAAGGTTTCATTTCACACACTTACTTTTCTGGTTGAACTGTGAGCTAACAATAGCAATAGTTAATATATAATTTGTACTTTGTAGGTACATAATACTACATACAAAGTTGCAATTGTGCAGTCCGATAGTAGGTATATTTTAGTTCACGAAATGTTTACCAATATTTTAGGCCAGTGCTTGACTTTCTATGTTACTCATTCAGACTTTTGTTCTAAGCCATTAATTTGATCAATGTAATCAATTGATTTGTCCAAAAGATTAGAGTCTAATTGTCTGGTTACGGACCAGAATAAACACCCCAGAGATTTGCGGTTCTCAAGAATCAATCAAAAGCCTGCGAAGTGGAGTCCTATCCTATCGAGACCAATCTGAACCTAATCAGAGAAAGGTAGCGCAGTACCTATGTTTGCTTAAAGCTGAACCGCAAACGAGAAACCAACAGAGGTCTAATTAAGGTTTTATACTCACCTGAGTAGATAGAATTCGTTTTAAAACACAGAGAGTAAGTACCTAGGTGCAATGTAGAGAACTTTCTTAGCATAAATAAATATACCTATTTTTATTTGTTACCAACGTGGCTAACTCAAATTTGTTTTTAGTGAATAGATTGGTGATATGTAGCTTTACTGGTATGTTATGTGTAAGTTGTCGAATGGATACCTTCATCCAATAACTTTTTATAATATAGCGAGAGATGTTATTCTGCAATTCTTTTTTGTTATATTCAAATTATTTTCGGTACCTAATTAGTGTGGTAATTAAAAAGTGGAGTGTTTTCTGCCAGACTTTAAATTAGGTGTATTAGGATTTAGGATGTCCCCCGCGCACGGTGGCAACCTCTATTTCGTGGTGGCAACGGTCGTGACAGCGCGAGGGTGACAAGTGCAGAAGTCACGCAACAGGTGGCGCCACGGGACCCACCTAATGAACCAGGGGACCGCTGCTCCTAGGGGGAATACTTTTACAGTTAATTGAATTTAGTTAATTCTGTTCTACTGTGTATATCCAAGTTGAGATTTTGCAGGTTTAATTCGAACGCGATTGCACCATCTTAGGTCACAATATCGCTGGCCGTGTAAAATAGTAAAGTAAGTTAGCTGCATATTGAGAACTGAAATGAAGGTAAGTACAATGTCTCAACTCTACGTACAAATTACTCGTAACAAGTACACAACACTTACCTACATAATAATCATGAAATTAATTCAGTACGAGTTTATATCTCACTACAATTCACTTAATCGTTCAATGGATATCTCTGAACAAAAAGGTCAATTCCTCGAGGAAAGCCGCCTCCACTGTCGCAATAAAGTTTGAATAAATATGAGTCTCATAATGTCAAAAGCTGTCAAAAGCGCGAAAGCGCCGCGTTAGTGGGTCGATGTGGTGAGGCGAGAGAATTGGCAACATATCGAGACGGTGTCAGCCGCAGAGCGAGAATACTCCGAGTATAAATATTGATGGTATGCCGTTCAGTTACGCTCAATCGCAAAGTTCCGACTTTCTAAAAGTTTCCGGCGAAGTTGAAAGGAAATCTGAATAGCAGAAGTCCTCGCTCGCTCTCTGCATCACAATGTTGGTGCTGGAGGCGGCTAGTATACTGCTGCTTGATGTTATGTACTGCACCTTGTACAGGGGTATAAGGGGAGGTATACAATACAATTATACTTACAATAAGAGTACATTACGACTAAAGGGCTTTATCATAGCTTCTGTTACGTGCATGATTTAACAATCAGTCATTTTGTTAGAAATTCAAAACTTTCACATGAGAATTAGACGATACACGATACATCGATTTTGTTCAAAACGCATGGTGACCGTTCTTCGACTTTAATCTTGATTTTAGACTTCGTGTACTGTAATAGCTATTCATATGGAAATTATTCCCTTTTTTCCTCTCGCAATATCCCTGAAGAACAGCTACTATAAAAAGTATAGTGTTCGTCCCTGGCTGCATCTGTCGACATCCGATTTGCGAGTCATTCGAGCGTCGCTTCAGCTTCACGCTCGATTGTAGGCAAACTGAACGCCTTTGCGATTCCACGTCCAGATAAACGGACGGGACGTGCGCCTTGCCGGGGGTACTGCAGCCAGCGCCGGGCGGGGGCGGGGCCGGGCCGGCGACGGAACGACGCAAAAATACACGAGAACTAGAGTAACACGTAGGTAGCTTACGTCATCAATCCTCGAAGCTAGCGCGAACTTATTAATCCCGTGAATAATTCACACATATCCAGTGTAGTTCCAAGGGAGCTTTCTCCCATCGCACAGAGAGCTGCTACTTAATTTAAACAAATAGTACCGACGTCTGGGATCTTGACCGCGCCCCACATTTCATCCAATTGAAATGGTTGAGTGAAGGTTAATGATTCAGACGGTATGAGATGTACTATTTGTAACTACTAGTGTAGTGCGCTAGTTGGTATGTTTGTGTGTGGCCAAATAGGCGGCCGTGAAGTTTTACAGCCCCTCGTTAATGTTTAGAGAGGTTCGAGAGGAATCTTTAGCGGCGGCCGGCGGGCGGAGGTCCTGCGGTGTGACGCCTCCTGGCGGGCTAATCCGGCCTCCGGCGGGCCTGCTCCGGCCTCCTGGCGGGCCTGCTCCGGCCTCCGGTGGGCCTCCACCGGCCTGCCGCCGCCACCGCCCTGCAATGAGGAAGTAGCGCTGGCGATTACAACACTCCATACAACAAACTGCCTGTTTGGAAACTTTGTTGTGATGTTATGACCAGGATGTAGTTAGTAGTTCGTTTAATTATGAAATCGTGGTCTGTATTACTTTTGTTTATATTTTGTGTAGCGATAAATATGTATGTCTTTATCATATTTTGACACAAGTTAATACTGTTTTAAAATTACAAAATCAAGTAAATTGAAATATATGGAAGTATTTTGTTGTATTATCTGACCGTTTCCACTACAACCAATATGCCCCCGTTCCTCAATAAATGCCCGTCTCCCAGTGCCCCGGCAGGTGCTCGGTCGTGGAGCTCATTGTGCTGGTGTCGGCAGTTCCCCGCAGAAGTTCTCCGAGTGTCGCTCTAGGGGCTCGAATCAACTGTAAATCTTCGCTAAAACTTCCTCCACGGTAGTTAGTGTGAAATTGAATTTAAAAGCGAGTTTCCGCGTAAAAACTCCTCGGAGACGTGTTCCGGGCGGATTAATAACTGCTGAGAGCGGCCGGTAGAGGGCGCGGCGGCGGCGGTACCTACTAGGTAGGTAATTTGCAGACAGAGAACTTCCAAGCAGGGAACTAGTTTTCTTGCCGACACTTACACTACAGGCATACGGCTACCAAAACTTGAAATAGTTTTAAAGATCTCTGAATTTTCAGTTTTCAGAATGCGGTTGAACCTTGATTATTTTAAGTGTTGTACTTTGCACGGTGTGCAGCAAATTAAAATAGTTGATCATTTTTAGTATTTTTTCTTCTATATATGCCATTGAGTTTTAAATAAATACATGCTTTATGAAGAGAGATACTTTAGGTAATGTCTGCTATTGATAATTGTTGCCAACAAGATTTATTACCGTACCAGGACTCTCCTTATAAGGCTGGTCTGCTAATAATAAATGTATTATAATTACAGTGTGTATTTCCCACTTCAAGGCAGTGGTTAGCATTATATTAATTTGAGCTAGATCTCAATTAGTCGCTTGTCAGTAACGTCAAACGCCAGCGTGCGGTTCCTTTGGCGCGGCTAGGGCGGTGCCTGCGCCAAACACCGGTACTGGCGGTAAATAGCGGTACTAGCAGTCAATAGCGGCGGTACAGGGACTGTCAGGGACTCTCTGTAAGCAGGATTCGAGGATGTGAAGATAAATATAGGTCAGTTACCATGTGGAAACCAATATATTATAGTTCAATCAAGATCTCTGTTATTATCTGCAACAAAATATATTGAAGCAGTTCAACAGGCTAGCTTTCAATTATAAAAACTGACAATATATGTAGTAAGGATCTGTCTTTTCTTTACAGATTTCATTGAGAAAAAAAAATATATTTTTGGTACAGATTATTAATTACAAAGACCTACATACATAGAATTAAAATATAGTGCATTATTTATTTCCCGGCGAAGTTTCCGTCCAAGTGGCAGCGATATAAGATGCTCGTGAAGAGTGCCCGAAATATCCCCGAGGTCGGCTAGAGGTGCCACACACCGAGCAAAAACACTGCGCACGGCATAAATTGCTACTAAAAAATCTGGGTAAGACCCGTACTCTCTCCGAACATGCGCAAGATGATAGAATATTAGTGTTATATAAAGTGCTGCCACCAAGGCGAGCAGATATTACTTTGTGGAGTGTAATGGTGTTTGTCCTTGTGTCCGAGCACCCTCGCCCTATACTTGGGTGCTGGTTGTTATGGAGATGGTGGAGCTATGGGGCCAGTATAGGATTACTTGTACCTTGTGCAAAATATTATAAGGGTAGCTTTAGTTTAATACCATACGGTTTGTATCGAGTCAAATATATTTTAATCGAATTACCAAATACTTATTTACTTTTTACAACTTTTATAAATGTTTAAAGAAGAACTACCAATCCTGTATAATATCACCATAAAATCTTTTGAATGTAATATAAATCTAACTAAACTACATGAAGTCCTTGTAACTTCTTGTGTAGTAAAGCTATTCAGAAGTATTCCTAGTAAACTATGAAAATAATCTGTATTCTCAGGAAAATAACTATGAAAAAGTGTCATTTGTTCCATTTGTCGT
Organism: Macaria liturata; assembly: GCA_964023185.1. Classification (NCBI taxonomy): domain Eukaryota; kingdom Metazoa; phylum Arthropoda; class Insecta; order Lepidoptera; family Geometridae; genus Macaria; species Macaria liturata. The sequence goes on from OZ026806.1 coordinate 10,117,356, forward strand.
GCATTGCATGAATTGGCGGTGCGGGCTTTTCATCGATTGCATTATTGCTTTAAAACTTGCAAAGTCCTGCATGGAATGGAAATAATGGAAAATATATTTATGTAGGTATTTAGCTGGAGTACCTAACCATATCCACATAAAAGTTAAGAGTACCTAAATTTTTTGAGAGCAGGTAAACACCTTAATCAAATTTTTAGTCTGACGTCAGTCCTAGTAATGTTTAGACTGAGTGAATACATATCCGTGAAAAAAAATACGTATTCACTCAGTCGGGTATTGCTGATAAGACCGTATCAGACATGTAGTAAGTAGGTAAGTCCCCAAAAATACGAGAATCAACGAACAAGGTCTCATAAAGGAGAGCTTTGTTCTAGATCCTTTGTAGCGGGCCTCTCAGGCTCCAATAATGACGGGAACAACCTCCTAGCTCTTTTACTACGGACTTGCAAGTATCAAATAAGACTGATATAGGATATTAGAGAAATGTATGTTTTAATTTTATAATTTCACTTTACAGTCTAACATTTGAAAATCAAGTCTCCTGTAGCGACTGCCACTCAAGTGACCCTGACGAAGCAAACTTGTACAAAGAGTACAAGAATGGATGTGGATCTCAAGGGAACATGCCGGAACACAACACTGCTATCTAAGTATGCTTGATGGTTGCACACTGCACGCGAGATTTTGATTTTTATGCGACTACTTTACATATTATATTACGGTTAGGGTAAGTCGCGGGGTGTCGCTACTGTAGGCTATATCTCCGTAGAGACATTATTTTGGGGCAGAATGTGTGAATGTGTGTCACTCGCGCTCCCTTTGATGTCGGAGAGATGCTAACAATAATAGTTCTCGGAACACACGTCTAGACCGCCACTAACGAAAATAAATTGTGAACCAACACTTTAGCTGGATCTTTTTCTTTTCTGTTTTCACAAGTATTTGTCCGGATTAAAGTTACGAGAACCTGGGCTGTTATTCTGATTAAGAATTTACTTGAATTTGAAAGATACTGGTACTAAAATTTAAGATTCGAGCGCGTGTAATTCATACAAATGCTTCTAAACTCGAGTCAGTATTGTTATCAACTACATTATCTCCGTAATAAAGCCATTACGAGGTGATCTTACCTAACATAGCAGCTGAGCTGGTAGGACGTCCGTCTAGGTAGGTACATTCTATCCAGACAGCTACAGGTTCGTAGGTGTAGTCTAGCCAAGGAGATACAGACCGCTATATACGCTTCAGGTATGACCAATAGGTGGCTAAAGACAGGCAAGTGTATTAGAGAGGCATTCCTCTGCGAGAGGCCGCGCCATCAATTATTGTGATTGTGTAAATTGGCGCAACACCGACCGGCGCCGGGCCGGGGCTGACCAGGGCTCGCCCGGCGCCGAACCGGCAATAAATGACGGCCAATAACCACCAAGGAACTTACAAACTAGATGTTCGTATGTTGAAATTGAGATCATCATCATCATCATCATCCACAGTCTTTAGGATCCCACTGCTGGGTATAGGCCAAATTGAAATTGAGATATAACTGAAATTTGGGTGTCTCTACCTACTGTCCATTACTGTTACTGTTTATTTTAGCTAAGTAATCAAAAGTTAATTACCTACTTTGCTCTTCTATAACAGAATCACACGCCTTTAGCTAACTCTGGTATATGTTATTTAATTAACCAACCTAGCACTAAAGCACCTCCCGCGCCAGTAGTCGCTACATCTAGGTACACTTCTAGAGCCTGCAGCGAGTGTAAGTAAGTTTGTTAGAAATGCAAATGTAGCACACGTGCACCTCGCGGGTACAATTACTCCCCGTGTGCTAATTAGGTCAGAATTAGACACGAACTTCGCCTTTTCCCTTGGCCTTACGTTGTCCCACTCGACAATCCCAGTGGCCCGCGCTACTGTGGACCCAGTTTGCTGGTTCGTTTGTCCCACTCGTCCCAGTGGTCCCACACGGGCCCGGCGGGACTAGTTCCTGCTGACTGATTAGCATCCGGACACAGAATACATGGCAGTACGTGGTGTGGCGGCATCTGCTCTAGACCAGCTAGACCCTAACTAAACTATCGCGGAGTAGGTACCTTGACTTCCAGCAATTTTAGTGCAACAAATCAGAGTTTTTATTCATATGATACGAAAATTTTCAAAACAATTAAAATAAATCGTTCTATATAATTTAAAGCTCTTATTAAAAAAAAGCTAACACAGCAATGGTATCATCCTTGTCGTAATCCTTGCCTGATACTTGCAGTCAATCGTTGCAAATCCCGTCGAAACCCAAGATTAATTAAATTCCTTCAATCTGTAACCAATAAAGTGACATGAGTCCCTTGTAAAGTATCTCTAACTCCCCGAGGGAGTTGGGAACATTCCAGAGTGCGGTCGGAAGCAGCGGGAACAATCGGGTGGCTTTCAACAGTTGGAAATAGACGCTGTGATTGGTAGTTGGTGGTGCGTATCAACTTGTCACTTCCACAAGTTTTCTGCTTTCCATATTTCCAGTTGGCCTTTTGTGGCTCTGAGCTGCTGTTGACCGAGCGCACGGAGCGAGACACGGGTTCATGAATCGATACTTACATTATCAGCCTTCTGTATGTCAAGTTTTAGTATCTTTGTAGTTACAAAAATAGGATAGGTATTCAAAGTGTATTTATAGCTATTGAGAGTCTGGCGTATTATAGTACGCACCCTTGTGTTAAGGCAGGACTTATTTATTTCTATATACATTTTTAAGCTTAAAGAAGATACAAACTAACTCACAAACATTTGTGTATGCAATGATATTTATTTATTTATTAAATAATAATCAAAATGGCTCGGATGAAAAGGATAGGGATATCACCAAAGTGCTGTAAAGTAAACGGATGACATGTTGACTGTGGAAGTCCTTACAATTTCTGAGCACAAAACCGAGTCTTTAACTAACGCGTTTATGTGGTCGTGGAAGGTTAACTTTTGATCGAACATGACACATATTGGTAGAAGGCAAGCTTTTTTAGAAATTACTCTAGAATTTTCAGTTACAAAAATGTGTGTGTCCTCGAGATCCCCTATTCAAACAACCATCAGTTATACAATATTTGGTTCCTGTTCATGAAAGTCGCTAGATTGTACCGCGGTCGGTCCGAGGGCTGCGAGTGAAGTGTACAAGCCATCGGCCACAGACAGATAGACTATAACAGACAGATAGATAGATAGACGGACCAACCGGCGGGATGGTGCGTCATGCTGCCAATTGAGCGAGTATTTTTATAAATCGATCGATCAATTGATGGTTTGTCGGAGTCTGTTGCTGCCAGCACAGCGATACATGTACAGAGTTATACTTTTTCGTTGGATAACCGCGCATTTTACTACAGATTGCCTGATGTTGCCTGATGACACAGCTACAGTGTAATAAGTAAATGTAGTTTTAAAACTTATTGAGTGGTAATTAAAGTCAGTAAGTTAATCTCGGCTTTTTTATAAACTGTAAGAAAAATAATATGTATTGTTTATGTGCGATTGGTAAAGAAAATATATGCATAAAACCAACTTATTTATTTATATTACAAATATTGTATTCAAAATATTTACTAATAATCATGCAATCCTTAAAAGAATTCAAAAAATATATTTTAAGCTGGCAAGCACAATGTTTTTCTATTGTTGAAAACTGACGGTTAACTCTTGCTACCCTGTATGTGTTACATGTGATGTGTCAGAGTGTAGTTGAGTGCTGCGTGTAAATGTAATGGTAAGTAAGAGACCACACACACACACACACACACACAAATCTCGATTTGAATATCGCGATAGTTTTACCACCGACTCCAAATATTACTGATTTCAATAAGAATACTTATAGGATTGTAAGTTTCAACAATTAGATAGATTCTCTACTCCCAATTCTGAATTTTGAAGTCGCAAAAATGAAAATAAATTATTTATTAACTTTTTAGTGACACATGAAGTCGGTTTTTGATTTTTTTGAAATAATTTTATTTTATACTTTTTAGTTTCATTTCGTACACATACTACTCTTAGGTATAGGTGAACAGTGTTTATCTGAATTGAAAAATTTAACTTGGACCAATTGTAAGAGTTTTCATACAACGATGCGCGAGTGAGACGAGCTCAATATTTTGTTATGACTGATATTTGCTGGTGGCCCATCGGATAAAAATTAACAAGAAAATAGAACAAATGTGGGCGAGCGCAGCGAGCCTTGCGCGAGCGAAACGAGTGCGAAAATTTTTACGACTTTTCATATTCTAGTGAATCATACTAACCCGATCAACAATGAACTCAATGTTGAAAGCAGCATCCATATTGGTTTAGTAGCCCGAACAAGCGTGGGCGAGCGAAGCGAGCGCGAAATTTTTGATGTTTTTTCCATATTCTCAGGATTTATATTACCCCGATGAATAACAAACTCAATGTTAAAATCACCATCAGAATCGGCCTAGCACTTTTAGTTTAAGGCGCTAACAAATGTATGTATGAAGCGCCCTCTAGTGAGTAATCAACGAATCACGTAAATAAATTCATTTGCTAAACAAATCTAAGCCTATCAGAGAAAACCGCATCAAAATCGGGCTGATAATTCAGAAGATATAGTGTATACAGCAGCGCCCCCTGGTGAGTTGTCATCGTAATACATACCTAAAAAGATGCACACATTAAACCTCCACAGAAAACTGTATCAAAATCTGACTAGTAGTTTTGGAAATATAGGTAAAATTAGTTGGCGTAAACCTTATAAATTTGTTGGTTTATTGGTTTTTTCTTAGAAAGCACTAGACCGAATGAAAAAAAAAACATGGGACCATTTTGGAAACTATCCCAGTCGAATAAAAAAAGAATTTTCGAAATCGGTTGATAAACAACGGAAAAATCGCATAACATCCCCACAAAAAAAAATACTTTCAAAAGACTTGATGACCTCCTTTTTTTGGAAGTCGGTTAAAAATATTGGTTCGGTCTACGTTTTTCGCGGTAGATGCTTAGCAATGAAATCTTTTGCACATATTTTGTACATAAGTAAATATTATTAATAAATAATAACATCGTAAGTAAATAACATTCTTATCAGGTTGCTGAGGTAGATGCTTACATCAGCAATCACCGCTGGAGCCTGTCCGGTGCGGATAAATGACTTGAATTTGAATTTATTGAAAATTCAAATTCAAGTCATTTATTTTGACACACAGGACACAAAAATATTTACATAAAAAAGATGAAACAGGTAGAATACAAAGGTGATATTACGTTACATTGATGTATCCCGTGCGTCAAAAAAGGTCATACCTCAGCATTAATGCTGCAGATTGCTCTACAGCGCTGATTTTCAGGTATAACCCTTAAAGACGCGCGGGGTCAAGAGTAAAATAGGAAAATAAATAAAACAAAGAGTATGTATAAGAGTATGTAAATATGTATTTACATGAAGAGTAAACAGATTCAATCACATGCAGATGATATGATAAAATTTGAAAGATACTTACAATTATTATACAAACAATACATGTTAACAGTAACGTAAGTCTTTGGTAAGATGTGAGATTGTAGGTAAACAAATGTAGACAAAGGTTATAGTGTCACCAAATACTGGAAACTAGCATACATATTTAAAAAAATAGATTTAATGAGTCAGGTGATTGAGGAACACCCGGGAGAGAGAGGAGGGATAACAGTAGAATAGCTAGCTGCTAACACTCCTCTGCAACTCCTTCAGGTATTTCCTATACCTGATACGAAAACATAATTTGCTCCGTAGATTACGTATTGGAGGAGGTATGCAATTCCAGCATTTGGTGGCATTAAAATTAAAACTACCTCGAAAGGCTGCACTGCTATGTTTAGTTGTACGGAGTAACATTTTGCGTGTATTCCTATGAGAATAGGGATTATTGTCACTTACCCAAACTAGTTTACAATAGAGGTAATGTGGTATCTGATACTTGACTAAGTACACCAAATAAGAGTGTGGCTAGATATATTACCTTTTGACTGTCGTTTTACAATATTACACACAACTTCACGGATTTACAGATGTGAGCCGGGAACATGTTGATTGAAAACTATATTGTACATCATACCTATATGATACTTGTAGATGGAGGCGTTTTACTCAGAAAATCGCTTATCGCGTTTATCTTATTAAAAATGCCAACGTTTCATTAAGTTCCAAATATTTGTTCATATAGGAAATGCCGTATATGGACCTATATTATATTTTCACAAAAGAAAACTGCTGCGGCAATTTGTTTACGAAGTTTTAGCATATTTTAAGTGAAAAATTAAGATGTTTTCATATAGATCAATAGCACTCAGCCACATTTGCAATATCGCACGCAATGGGCTTATGAAATTATCCTATTTGCTCCGGATTGGGCTCTCAAATCGGATAACTCGGTCGGATTAAGGCTTTTACTTATCTATTAAGATGTATTACCTCTCAACCCTCTTTATTATTTAAGAGGTTCCTGAAAATCCAACGTTTACTTCCTCACGTGGAATCACTTGGATCCAATACTGCTATGAGTTTCCTAAATAAGTAGGTACACATCATAAAGCTAATAACGTCGAACGAACGTACTAGAGAGTAACTAATATGAATGAAAGTTAGAAATAGTGGACGGCGACAAGTTAGATACCAAACAAGGCACATATAGAAACACATCGACAGAGCAATTGAAATACTCGGAAATTGTGTCACGGAAATATATTTTCTGTTGCCGATAGCTATACAACACGCTTCCTTCTCAAACTCCGTTCGAGGCCCGACCAAAAGGCAGCAAGCGCCGCTCCACGGACGAGGTAACTCCACGATGTTTCTCAAGTAGGTAACGAAACAAGATTACATTTTGATTTTATTTTCTCAAATAAGCATGATATCGTTTGATATGGCGGCAAACTCGTTATCCAAGTTAGGTCAAGTTTAAATTTGATTAGAAGGGGAGAGTGGGCATAGTTGGTCGCCAGTATGCCACAGTCAACACTCGGCTGACCTGACTTGCCCCCTTCTACTCCGACACGGCGCTGACAGCTACGTCCGAAGCCACGTATCCTGTACGTTATTTTCCTCCATATTGTATACCACTTCCGGATTAGGGACTCTTTACGAAACATAATATGAACTTATATGTAGCTCTACAATATAATAGTTACTTAGGTATTTAGCTGGCATAGCGACAGTACATATATACCTATTGTTTTATTTATAAAATATCGTCAACTAACCCGACCTATAATAGTTATTGGATCGAATCGTTCACCACTAAAATGGTCCACTAGTCGCCATAGATCAAAGAGCACAGGTATCCCGGCGTAGGACGCTGCTAAATTGCTTTCCGGAGACGATGATAGAATCATAAATCGTGGTCGTGATTGTGCATGGAAGGCAGTTTTCTAGCCGACGACGGAGAAATCTCTATTATTGTAAATTATGAAGAGCCTGGAGCGGGTTCGATTGAAATTCCTGCGAGATCACGGCGGCCATGTTTCTTCCAGCTGTAATGTTGGACCGGTGGAGCGCGCGCTGACTTGCTGACTCAGCAGGCGGCTGCAGCTGAAGGAACTAAGCTATAGCAATCATAAGAACATTTTTCTTGGCACCGCTTCGAAATTTATTGTAAGTCATAGAGAATAAGTGGATAAGATTGAGCTTATTATAATAAACATATTGTGGTTATTTCATTAAAATGATTCAAAATGTATTAATATTCTCAAAGTATCTACAGTTATATAAGTGTGTGCAGATATCCCCAGCTCGGTTGTGACCAAACAGCTTTCCCTCCCCGCGGCCCTAATTCCCTCTCCTGGAGAGCGTGAACCTTTTGACTCAGCTTTGATGTTTGAAACAGCGTCCAGTTACATGAAATACTCATGATAGCAGCTCAAAGCGAGCGGTCATCCAACACGACAGCTACTAGAATACATCTAAACCAACCATCATGGAATCAATGTTACTTGTCATACTCAGAGCTCTGTGGAAACTAGCTAGTTTTAGTTTGAATGAAGTAGTTGCCTCGTTGAATTCAGTCACTAAAATATGTTTGTTATAAACCAACCTGTGACTCGCAATGGAATAACTAAACGGTGGCGTGCACTGGACTGGTGACATTGGTTTTGTCCTGAAATAGAGAAACACAAGTTACATTTTCTAAGCACGGGTTTTATTGTATTTTTAGTTTAGTTTGTACACAAAGTTAACACAAACTTATTTCTACATATTACACGTCTACTAAAAGGTTTATTATTGTTTTCATAACTTAAAGTTACTTATCAACCCGCAATTTTTTTTTTAGACTTAATGTCTCTGTATATACCTACATTTTATAGTAAGATTGTCAATGTAACGTGACTGTGAATATTATTTAGAGAGTTCAATATTGACTCCGTGGTCCCTGGTTGAAGAGTAGTCTGTCAGACGTACCGTCCTGCGTCGCAGCGGGGCGCGGCGACGCGACGCGCGGCTCGAGGACGCTCGCGTCTCGAGGACTCTCGGCTGGCGGACTAACTGGCGACGCGCGACGAGGCGGGACATATTTTATACCTACTCAATTTTATAGCTGGCATTATTATTTTATTAAAATTTAGCCACTGCGCGTCTTGCACTAATTGAAACATAAATACATTGACACTTTGTATTGAAGAAAAAAACAAATAACGACATTAAGTTGACTTGAGAGCCTTCTCCATTTTTTTTTGCTTAAATGAGTTACTACTTGACAATGGTTTGCCTGATGATATGCAATATCTATGGCCTAAGATGGAGCGTGGTTACCCAAGAAGAACTGTAATGTTTTATATATGGTCTACAACTTAACGGTTTTCTGCTGTCAAGTCAGTTAAAATAAGTCACACACTGCATTCAGAATGCTTTTGTTTCAATAAAATTATTCATACATATTTCCATTGTCTGTTTTCTAGCACTTATTTTTGCTGTGCTCTGAATGGCGAGATTTCCCCCCGGGCTGGCAGCCCCCTGGAGCCACGTATCGAACCTTTGTGGAGATTATACAAACAGAACATCGAGCCAGGGGGCTCATGGACGTTGGTGGTAATAAGAGCAGTAATTGTTGAGCTGAGGGTAAGCAACGATTACCTTTCAATTTGCTAATGAGTCGGGAACTGAAAACTTTACTTTAAAGCATATCTTTGAATTATTTTTGCATAAAGGAAATGCTCAGAAGACATTACATTCAAAACATTTCTTGTTGTTATAAACAAGGGGCTGTCAACCGCTGGGAAACATGATTGTCTATTTAATCTAGGGTAGATCTAATCAACATCCGATAAACAACGATGATATTAAAATCATCTGAATATTTCCATGATGATTAATTATTAAAAAATAGATAGTATTTTTAACATACGGAACACACCTTAATATCCATGTCACAGCAGTCACAGTCATGTCACCTAGTCTTGTAGCTAGTGTTGTAGTGAACCACTAATTACCCGAGTCACGTGGTTGCCAAACACACGCAAGTTCACAGGTTACATGAACACATCTTGTAATGTTATTTACCTATAATTTGACGAGATGTTGTAATTTGTGTAGCATATTCTGTGATATTAGTACTTATACCTATACCTATGTATGTTACAACTTTACATTATCAATAAAGATTCTTTATCTTTATCTTATCTTTATCTTTATATGTTTCGGGATAATCTATTTCCAAGAAACCAGCTTCAATACTAGGAATAAAGCCTAAATATTCAGAAAACACTGATCGTAACATACATTAATTAATCTAACAGAATAAAACACCTTGTGAATTAGGAAAACCTATTACAAGGCTAATCAAATAATTACTTTAACTTGCCTAGATACAAGTAAAATTTTGTTACACAAAATTATGACTTAGTGAGACTGAGAAGGATTTTTTGTTATTAATTTCTGTATTTAAGATCACTTGGGTATTTCTTGGAATTTGTGCGATAAAACTTTATCGTAATCATAAAAGCTCATCTCTCATGCTAAACATGAGAGCATTAGTTTATTGTGATAGCATTTCTTAAAACCGTGAAAATTGATTCTTAGAAGCTTTAAATCTGTATGTAAATTAGCTAATTTGCTGCTGAATTTATCAGAAACCGTCGATCTAGTCGTAAAACCTAGTGCTTATAGCCTGGTCTAAGTGAGGCTATCTAGCGAGCCTTGAATATTCATCTTAGGGTTTAATTTATCTGCTAGACGCACCTGCTTCTATTCAACTAAAATAAATGTAGGTACAGAGTAATTCATATTTTAATTTTAGGTATAGCTATATTATATAGTATAAATAGAAAATAAGTTGTAAGTAGTACTTAGTATGGTCTCATTTAACTTTTGTACCAAATACCTAACTATCTACATAATATATCATATTAGCTCTTTATAGAGCTGTTTAGCCAGATGTACATAATCTCATGGCATTTTTGTGATACACAACAGGCTTTTCTGGCTCACTATCGCTTTGTAGATCCGTATACTAGTCACAACTGCAGTATTACCTTTAGTTTCTAGAGGAAGTAGTGCGCAACATGTAATAGACTATTATTATTTATTTTATGATAATAGCACAGGTAAGTTAAGCCTTCCTTCCAACTAGCGAAGTGTAGAAGATGAGAAATTAACGAGTTGAAAGTGGCGCTAAATTTGAGTGCGAGTTAGGAAGTAGGCTGTTAGTGATGTACTCTAGTGATGTGCCTGCTACCTGGAGTAATACTCGCTAATAGTGTGCTTAAGTGCCGCCTTCACTTTACTGCTTCCGGCGGAGGCGGGGAAGCCTGGTCCTCGAATATATCTAATGGCTTAAGTAGGTGACTTCCTTACTTTCTTTGTGGTGATTAGAAGAAATGCTTTCTCTGCAAATAAACTGATGGCTCAATAGAATAAAAACTGCTGCATACTTACCACGTAGACAAGACGTGTGAGTAGTGTAGAGTAACTACATACGAGTGCATAGGAACATCAATGCCTTGCCTTGGCTGATTTTTAGGTTAGAGAGATGCCATATCGCATTGCATGTAACATTGATAAAATATATTATATCAATCGCTTTGCTTGTTGCCTTCATCATGGTTTCATCCTACTAGTTGCAAACTGCAGATCCAAGTCTTTCACTTCGCTCGCTCGTCTAACTATAAGAAGCACTCCACTCGAGCACTATTATCTGCAGGAAGCTTTATTACTCCGACATAACTTCACCAGGAAGCGAGACTGTCTGTTTATGGACATCAAATTATAAACCAGCTTGCCACCACACTTACATAAATAATAATATAGAGATGAAATATTGATCGTCAGTTTGTTTATGAATTGTCGTTATTTCAGGTAAAACAAGTAACGGCTTAAACGGATGAACCATTTGAATGAAATTGCTCAATTACAAAACGTCTTACGTGTCTCTCATTTTGTCTGAAGATACGCAGTTTAGATACTCGATTAACACAAGTAACTCCACGTGGTGCTACTAGTGAAGTTATAAACTTGTCGCTTGTCTAATAATGGCGAGAACGGCGGTGGAACGGTGTCATGCTTTATGTATGAAGTATGATGCATACAAACACTTAGATTTTTATCTGTTTCTTGACAACAAGGCTACGCGGAATATGCTGTCTCTACAGACATACAATATTTATTTTCCACTATCAGGCATAACAAAGTTAGATATGCCTACGTTTTTGTGAAGCACCAAGTTCTAAAGTTGAAAATTAGACTGTTCATAAAGCTAAGACAATACCTAAGTACTTACCTATAAATAACATTGAACCACTGAATTGACATTGCAAAACCCGCAGTGCGCAAGTTTGTTCAAATGTGTCCAAAAACTACAAGCGACCGGCTAATTGATTCGAGTAAGTACCAAAGGTAGACGATGTTTTCACCAATCCCCTAATTTGCAAAGGGCAAATATAACATCTGCAGCAAAATTCGAGCAATTTACAAAATGGCGTATTTTTGTCACGCCGGATTGTCCGGATTTGCGTGACGTCACGGACTTATGAAAGGAAACATTCTGAAAATGATGTGATTGCATCAACTGGATTATTTCTGTTTTACGCGCAACGTGTGTAATATTACCTTATTTACTTTGTTCCGGAAATAAATGGCAATGTAAGGAGAATTTGATGAGAGTAATTTTATTTACAACCCAAAAAATGAGAAGGTATTAATTCAGCTGTAGCTGTAGCTTTTAAAAATGTTTATTTGTTTAAGATGTATAAAAGTTTAACAAGAGCTTATTTCAGAAGATACCCATATTACCCATGCACTGGATAGATTTGTTAGTAGTTTTGATTTTATTATCCACAGAGTTCCATACATCATCACAATGACGTGCCTACAACACTGTCTCCCAGAGCCCCTGCCCCGGAGCAATTCAGTTAGTAACAGATCACCCGCCTGCCTTTGACATGCAAATGTGCCTCGCCACAACACGTCGCTAACCATCAAGCAGCAAACGACGCATGTTTGTATATGTCTAACACCAAGTAATTTATGTGTTGCTAGAGAATTACATGGATAGTTCGGTTTGTTTAAACCGGGCCTTTAGTAAGACTAAATGCATGAAACAAAGATTCCCTAAGTTTTAAAAAGATATTAAAGTTCTTTTTTATTGACTTGTACGGTACAAGTCAATACCTGTTTGTAATTGTACCTAACCCTGTTCACGTAAAAAACATTCAAGTCACTACTTTTAAACAAATACAAGTAAAATAAACAAATCTCTCGCCATTGCAATCCTATTTGTATCCTCTCCCACGCCAATATAGGGTAAGGATGGGTAATGCCGGTCAGGTGACAATGCCGGTCACCATACTATCTTCCAAATAACAGTGTTTACTCACACGCACACACGCATAAACAGTGCCGCTAGTATTCCCAAGGCCAACGCGCCACCCCCCGCGCAGTTCCGACGAAGCGTTGTTGCGAAGCAGACGTCAGTGAATTTCGTGCCCGGTTATTGTAATTATTTAACTGCACTATTTAAGAGGTAAGAGTTATTATGTTTGTGTTTCTTCCTTTATCAGTGTTTTTTTAAGTTGCTCAGTTATTTAGCTTCTCATATAAAGACAGATTTTGAATACTTTGTGACAGATATTTTCAAAAAATATTTCTAATTAAATTATTGTAAAAGTGGGTAATGCCGGTCACGCTGACCGGTATTACCCGCAGCCGAATCGTTGAGTTTTTTCTTTTTATTAATTTTGTTCCATTTTATTTTTCTTTGTAGGATGTCGGGAACTCGGAGAAGAAGTCAAGGATTGAAAGTAAAATGGAATCAAGATGATTTGACCAGGGCATTCAAACTCGTTGAAGATGGAACAGCAATAAGAGAGGCGGCTCGAAGTTGTGGAATCCCATTTTCAACCCTCCAAGAAAGACTGAAACATAAAAACTGTGACATACCATCTATGGGTAGAAATCCAGTATTTACGAAGGAGCAAGAAGCCGAAATGGCAGACCAGATCAAATTCCTTGGTAAGATATTTTATGGTTGCACGTCAATTCAAATACGTAAAATGGCGTATGAATATGCAGTCAAAAATAATGTAAAACATAATTTTAATACACATATTGAAATGGCTGGTAAAGATTGGATCAAAGGATTCATGAAAAGAAACAATCTATCTGTTCGAAAAGCAGAGGGAACTAGTCTGAACAGAGCGTGTTACAAAACTATTTTACTATACCTAACTACTTATACCTAGGTGGCATGACCCAAATAAAACGAAGAGATACACATTAAATTGTTGTTTTATTTATAATATAGGGTAATGCACAAGTAAGTTTTACAAATTCAGGTAGATGGGAAATAGTTGTATACAATTGAAATTAATTAAATTAAGATACACCGGCTCGGAAGGATCCGGGTAGCATATTACAGTATTTAACAGATTAAGAAATAGATTTATAGAAATTATATTAATGGAAGAAAGTTAAGTTACCTCGGCTCGGAAGGATCCGGGATAACAGTTTACAGGTTTACAATTAAGTTACATATGGAACGGACTTAGGGATAACTCAACGAGGTGAACCTTGGAAATTAAGTTATGAAAATTGGTTGGTTTTTTTACACTAGTGACTATGGTATGACCCAATCGCATATTAAATTAAACCGGAGGCTATAACTGAGGAATTGATTTACGGTACCGTGAGGGTGGAGCGTTACCACTTGGCCGATCACCACGTGGTGCAGGACTGAGCCGGCGCGGACCAGAGGCTGGCGGGTTGCGGCGCCAGCTCTCAGACACCGGCAGGCGATCGGCGGCAGCGGGGAATCGCGACGCAGTCGAGCACTCGGCTGGACCGGCGTCAGACAGTCGGGCTACCTTCTCGAGGTCAAGCCCCCGGGAACAACCCCTGGAATCGAGAAAAGGAAACAGCTAAAAAATGAAGCAAGCACAAGAAGGGGTCAGGCGAAAAGAAAGATGGCGACACGTGGCTAGCACCGTGCACGGAATGCCAAAAAGGCCACGGGTCGCTGAGTACTCGAGCATGCGCTCGTGCTCAGAGCTCGTGCCTCGTCCTGCAGGATCACGTCACGGGCCGTCCCGACAGGATTCGGACGCGCCGATGACGGGAAATCTGCGGAGCACGCAACACAAAATGGCGAGATTGCGTGACATGCAATCGGAACACAACGCGAGTAATACCGCACTAAATGAAGGAAAAACGACTCACCAGTATTAATCTGGGGTTGTTCGTGGAATGTAGGAGCGCGTGCCAACAGGAACGCCGGGAAATGCCTGGGCAGCGTCCGCGAGGATGGTATTGCGGCTTCCTGGCCTGTCGTCTCGGCTTCCTCGCAGCCGGCTCCCTCCGCGTGGTGATTGGCACCGGCAGTCGTTCACTGCTGCGAGGTATTGATTTAGGACGACCGCCGAACGGAGAAAGAGGCCCGGACCCCGGCTCCACGCTATTTATTCCGACATTTTTCGTTAGAAAAAACTCAATCTGCAGTTCCACGACGGCCACGTCGATCAGATAGGGAGGAGACTGATTTTCCCAAAATCGGTAAAATCGAGGGTCGTCATAGACTAAAGACTATCGATTTTTTAGGGATGAGATAAAAGAAGTAAGGCGGAGTTACCATACTAATATAAAAGCTAAAATGACCGCCAAATTCAAAAAGTAAATCCACCGAATATGAACGTTACAATACCCCCCAACGTGCAGACAGTTTCTTCCGGAAGGAAGAAACTGTACGCTGGACCCCAGCGTATAAACATCTACAGGCTGGTGTGGGTATTGACACGGTCATATATCCAAAATCCATACGATAAGGAAAGGTGTCCCCTGACAAGAAATTATAAGAAACAAATAGTAAGCAAAGCGTAAGAAAACATTATATAAGAAAAAATTAATTAATAGTCATTATTTATAACAATATGTGTGCCGCCAGACAGCCGAAAGGCTGCTTCGGCAATAACTTAACACAAGTACTAGGCTGAGACTAGGTATAAACAGTTTCGAGCCTATTTCTGAGAAAAAAAAATTGATCAAGGAAATAATCCCTTTCAATGAGGGAAGAGATGAAAATGAAAAAACGAGAGAAAACAAAAATCTTGGCATCACCAGCACCCCAAATGTGCTGGTGAAGTGTGACTGATGTCAGAGTGGCCTACGTGGGACAACTCTGCTTCAGGTCCTTCACATGCCATTCTCCTAATATTTTGCCAGACTGAAAATCTTGTAATTCATATACCAAGTCACTCACGCGTCGGGTTACGCGACACTTGGTATATTTAGGCGCGAGCTTGGCTGTGAAAAACTTGGCCGCGTCGCTGAGGGGATAGGTGCGTTTCCACACAGTGTCGCCCACCTGGAAACACAATGAACGCCGGGACTTGTTGTAGTGAGGGATGTTTCTCGCGTGTGATTTCGCTAATGCCTGTGAAACTGCAGTGAATGTATCCGTGAGATGTCCCTGTTCGGGCGCCACTGTTACAAAACTATTTTACTATACCTAACTACTTATACCTAGGTGGCATGACCCAAATAAAACGAAGAGATACACATTAAATTGTTGTTTTATTTATAATATAGGGTAATGCACAAGTAAGTTTTACAAATTCAGGTAGATGGGAAATAGTTGTATACAATTGAAATTAATTAAATTAAGATACACCGGCTCGGAAGGATCCGGGTAGCATATTACAGTATTTAACAGATTAAGAAATAGATTTATAGAAATTATATTAATGGAAGAAAGTTAAGTTACCTCGGCTCGGAAGGATCCGGGATAACAGTTTACAGGTTTACAATTAAGTTACATATGGAACGGACTTAGGGATAACTCAACGAGGTGAACCTTGGAAATTAAGTTATGAAAATTGGTTGGTTTTTTTACACTAGTGACTATGGTATGACCCAATCGCATATTAAATTAAACCGGAGGCTATAACTGAGGAATTGATTTACGGTACCGTGAGGGTGGAGCGTTACCACTTGGCCGATCACCACGTGGTGCAGGACTGAGCCGGCGCGGACCAGAGGCTGGCGGGTTGCGGCGCCAGCTCTCAGACACCGGCAGGCGATCGGCGGCAGCGGGGAATCGCGACGCAGTCGAGCACTCGGCTGGACCGGCGTCAGACAGTCGGGCTACCTTCTCGAGGTCAAGCCCCCGGGAACAACCCCTGGAATCGAGAAAAGGAAACAGCTAAAAAATGAAGCAAGCACAAGAAGGGGTCAGGCGAAAAGAAAGATGGCGACACGTGGCTAGCACCGTGCACGGAATGCCAAAAAGGCCACGGGTCGCTGAGTACTCGAGCATGCGCTCGTGCTCAGAGCTCGTGCCTCGTCCTGCAGGATCACGTCACGGGCCGTCCCGACAGGATTCGGACGCGCCGATGACGGGAAATCTGCGGAGCACGCAACACAAAATGGCGAGATTGCGTGACATGCAATCGGAACACAACGCGAGTAATACCGCACTAAATGAAGGAAAAACGACTCACCAGTATTAATCTGGGGTTGTTCGTGGAATGTAGGAGCGCGTGCCAACAGGAACGCCGGGAAATGCCTGGGCAGCGTCCGCGAGGATGGTATTGCGGCTTCCTGGCCTGTCGTCTCGGCTTCCTCGCAGCCGGCTCCCTCCGCGTGGTGATTGGCACCGGCAGTCGTTCACTGCTGCGAGGTATTGATTTAGGACGACCGCCGAACGGAGAAAGAGGCCCGGACCCCGGCTCCACGCTATTTATTCCGACATTTTTCGTTAGAAAAAACTCAATCTGCAGTTCCACGACGGCCACGTCGATCAGATAGGGAGGAGACTGATTTTCCCAAAATCGGTAAAATCGAGGGTCGTCATAGACTAAAGACTATCGATTTTTTAGGGATGAGATAAAAGAAGTAAGGCGGAGTTACCATACTAATATAAAAGCTAAAATGACCGCCAAATTCAAAAAGTAAATCCACCGAATATGAACGTTACAAGCGACAGCCTTCAATAAGAATGAAGTTACTTTATTTTTCAAACTGCTTGAAGAGTTGATGGAGAAATATAAGTTTTTACCAAGGAATATATATAACGTCGACGAAACAGGTATCTCCTCTGTGCAGGACCCAGGAAAGATTGTAACACAGAAAGGTCAAAAACGTGTGGGTTCCATAACTTCCGGTGAAAGAGGTAAGACTGTAACAGCGGTCTGTGCAGTAAGTGCTACTGGGGTTTACCTCCCACCAATGTTTATTTATGGTCGTCAGAGACATTCACCAGCATTAGAATACGATGGTCCACGTGGAGCCATATACCGCTGTTCGAAGACCAGACGTCTTCACAGATGAAGACTTTGTGGCTTCTGAAATATTGAACAGCAGCGAACTGATAATTGTGTCAGCAGAAGAACAGCGCGACTTAGACAACAAAACTCCAGAGGCTCAAGTCATTTCAGACCAGCCAGATTTACCTGTAACAGAACCAGATTCACCATCACTTTTGAACGATCACATGGAAATAACTCAAGAGTGTAGTGTAGTGACATCTCCCGCCGCCGCCGTTTTGCAACCTGTAATAGACTTTTGTCTTCCTTCAACTTCAGGAGTCACTGCGAAAAATCTCTTACCAGTTCCGAAGAAACCAACCAATAAAAAAGAGCTGGGAATCTCTCGAAAACAACACGCAACCGTCCTCACGAGCACTCCTAACAAGGATGCTTTATTAGAAAAGGAAGAGAAAAGAATTATTAGGCAAAAGAAAAAAGAAGAGAAAGATTCAAAAACTTCTGTAGGAAAAAAGACATCTAAAAAAAGGCCAGTTAAATATTCTATCAGGAAGGTGAAGAAAAGAGTTCTCCAAGAAAAGACTAATCTTCAGTCTTCGTCAGACTCTGATATTGATATGGTTGACATACGCGATGACGATGAAGACATTGATATCGAAGAAAATGAAAATAAATGTATTTTATGTGGTGACTACGGCCAGAATAACGAACTCTGGTACAGGTGTGTTCAGTGTGGAGGTTGGGCTCATGCTGAGTGCACGGGTGTTGAGTCTCCCATAGGCTACATTTGTGATTTGTGCCGCTAAATGTTAGACCGGTATTACCAACCTGCCGACCGGAATTACCCGCCATATCTGGCAATACCGGTCAAAGCAGTTTTTATTTTAAAAGTTATTTGTGCCAAATTGATAATTATTATTGATCTCAAAGATTGTGATTATTTTAGAAGAATACCCAAAGTTTATGTTTGATGTCAGATTATTGAATAAAAGTTGATTTTTCATTGATTAATGGTCGATTTTCCTTAGGTGACCGGCATTACCCATCCTTACCCTAGCAGTTTATCCTTTTTGTTGTAAGAAAGTCAGAAACTTTCAGTTCCGGCCCGGCTTAGCGCAGGTATGTACCTACTACCTATGTCAGGTAGCTGTCTTACTTTGTACATCCGTAATATGTTCTATAAATAATGCGGAGATCAAAGCTGTGTTTAAATATGAGTCGTTAAAGCGGTCATAAAGCCGTGATGGGGAAGCAGGGAGCGATGTGGCGGCCGGGACGCCGTGTTTGTAGCGGCATTGTCACGGCTCCTGCGGGACTGCGGGAGCGCCTGTGGCGTGACATGTCGCACTAACACGCCACGTCACGACACGACACGACACACAAAAATCAGAGCGACGTTATCGCAACCACTCTAATAAGGCAGAAATGAACGTAATGCTTTGTGAGAGTAGTTCCGACGAAACGATGTAGGGAATGAGGTTCCTAGGCAGTTCGTTGTGGGCCTATTTACTAGTTTTTCGAGTGTAAAAGGAACTTGAGATATTGACAGAGTATCGTCAGATCAGTTGTCAAAAACGCTCAGCAAATAGCTCAAATTAGCTGGGGTCCACAACTTCAACAGTTAAAGGAGGAAGGTACTGCCGGGACTAACTGGCAACTAATCTGTGGCCGTGACCCTCCCGTAATGGAGGGAACAGGATAAATAACTTTTTACCTCGTTGTGATGTCGAGGAGATTACAGAGCGGCTACTTAGGCGGTGTTTTACTTTTACCGAGGTAAGTACAGAATTAGCATTGGCTTTCCATTGGCTTATTTCATTACTCGGTGAGGGATTTGTATCTACCTTTTAATATTGCCCACTAATACATGTATGTTTTAAGTACATACCTATTTATCAATATTACGGCCGAAATGTAATCCGAATAAAGGTAGAAAGGTCCACCGGAATATGTAAGCGGTTTGGGAAGGTAATTGCAAACTGTAGCAAGTTTGGATCGTTCGCCAAACGACCACCGAGCCACATATAGCTAGCTAGGTATATGTACATATGTGTCGCGATAGTGGCGACACCTGATTCAGCGGGCTGTGTGGGAGCCGTGCAGTGGCAGTAACCGCGGGTTAATTTCCGGGCGGCAATTTGGCGCGATACGGGCGAGGGCGGCATTTCCCAGGTAGTAGCAAGGGGCGGCAGATCGGCGGGCGGCCGCCAGTATCGACCTGATGGATTCACACGCGAGCACCCGAGCACTGCGTGTGCCTTCAGTGCTACTACACCAGTATCACTTTGTTTGCTTCCACCATACAATATATCGCTGAGGTTTTGAAAGCTTGCGTTTACTAAGTTCCGGTTTGTAAGTGTGGGAGCTAGTGATTTATCGTTTAATAGTTTAAGAAGGTATTTTAGGAACTTGATTTTGTATAATACAATATTTCTCGTATGTAGTATTGAAAGATGACATCAAATGTATGCCACACTTGATGTCACCTTTTAATGCTGACTAACATCTGTCCTATTTTTGGACTATGTATAGGAACAATTAAGTTAGGTAAACATATTAACTAACAAGCAATCTGTGACTTTTCTATGAACATCTAGATATCGTTTTCACATTTACATATTTTTACTTAGTAGGTACATATGTATATCAATTGACTCTGTTATTCTTCCTACATTTCCCCAAGTAACCCTGTATATCCCGTGTTTCACGCGAGCGCTGAACATTGTTTGTCCGAGTGCAGGTAGCTACGCTTACCCCGGCATGCTGACCCGTATACGCTTACCTACTTACTTAGTTTACTTATGTAGGGCGCTTACAAATTTACTTAAAATTAGGAGCAATTATTGGAGGATCGCGAATATAATAATACATATTATTAAGAGCCTATCTATCTCAAAAAGGCGAATCTCATAAACTTCAGTCAAGCAGTTGGAAAAGATAAACTAAATACCTAGATCTTTTCGTTGGAAGTGTTCAACTCCAGCCACTGAAGTAATTAAACTTACTTTGTGTACTAAATGAGCTTTACTGGAATTGTTTAGTTGAAGTCTAGTTCCGACTGGCCCGATACTTGAAGCACTATCTACTGTGCTATTTGGTATTGTGTAGCGGAGGTAGTGTAGAAGCAATTATACGGAGCAGGGCTATTTGTATGTTTGATGATTGATTCTTGGACTGCTCGAGGAACTGAAGATGTCATTATCAGTTGCCACATTAATCACAGACTGACCGCGCATCGATCATATGGAAGACAAAACCGTAATTGATGTACCGAACTAATACGTTCAAATAAGTACCTTTTAGTTGAACAGGAAGGGATACTCTAACAGAATAGCATAATTAATGAAAATAAACTGATACCAAATCTATCTCTGGTATCTCTTTTTTGGATCAGACCAGAATCACCCACTCTCTAGGCAGGCGTCGTCAAACGCGAACCTATAGGCATGTACCTACTTAACAAAAGGTATTTAGTTAGCTTGGGTAAAAACGTATCGTACAGTAAACAATCGTCTCAAGTTCATGATATGCAGTATATGGTAGCTGTCTTATCATCATGAATTTACAATATTTAGCAATGTAATCTTTACAATACACATTACAAAGAAAGTAAATTCTGTCACAGATGTTCCACATTCGTATAGAAACTATTTCAACCTATTTGCTTTTTCAAACCACGTTACAGCAATTTGCTTCCAGAATGTACTTCAATAACCTATGTTCCTGTTGTAGGTACCACCGGGAGGAGGGAGGGGAGGGGACCACGGATGGATGCAATTTAAAACAAACTACGTCCAATTAAATTGTGATGAAATCGCGCTCTCTACCAGAGTTCAATATTCAATTATTTTTGTCTGAAATTGTTGTAGCGGTGGACTACGGGTATAAAAATATGCGATGGAAATAGTATTGTTATTCTGTATTTTGCTCTGACATTTGGGACAGAATTGCAACAAATGATTCAAACAAGCTTTTTTCCATGATGTCTTGTGGTAAGCCACTCTAAATGGAAATAATGGGTTTTGGTTAACGGTAGCATTATCTCCATATAGCTAACCTTGACAAGTATAATGTACGGCCGTAAAAGTAATCTCTAGTAAATCAAGGAGGCACACATCATTATTAAAAATAAATTAAGACTGTGCTGTAACTAATTAACAAAAATAAAACAATATTTTCAATATCAGTACTAACATAAAATTGAATTATTTAAAAAAAAAGTTCAGTAATAAAGCAGTATTTTGGTCATATTTATAAACTCTCATTCAAACATTTTAAGCTTGCTTATGAACCGTTATGATAAGTAGATACCCTTAGTAGATATCACGGCAGCAATCTCTCTAGCTTCAATACCTTATATAGGTACGTATACATAGATATGCAACAAGTGGCCGCGACGGGAGCTTGCAGCCACTGCATAGTGCATATGCACCAGTTTACTTGCATTCTATCTGATACAATTGCATTATAATGTATATAAGAAATACCTATAGCATGTATTCTGTGCCTATAGATATACCTTAAAAGGTATGGCTAATGAAAAAACGAAACTTGAATTAGTTAGGGCAAGTTATTTTATGCTTTAAAAAGTTAAAGTTGTTAAAAGTTAAAGTTTCGGTTAACATGATTAAACTTTGTAAACTTGCAATTTCTAACTATAATCTGTTTGTGTCTTTGTAAAATGATTTCAAAGGTAGATAAATAGGTAAGTTATGAGTTGTTCTACCTATGTGTGGGCGCTTGCCTTAGAAGAATACAATTTACTCTCGTCTCATACTCTATGCGTTTTGCTTTGACTTTCATCATGCGTACCGCGTGGTACCGCCAAACTATGGAACTCCTTGCCCGAATCTATATTCCTCTTGAACTATAATTTGTCGGCCTTCAAGTCGGGAGTAAGCCGGTTTCTTCTAGGTAAGCGCGCAAGATCGTAGATTACAACGTTGCTTAACATCAGGGAAGTCGTAGTCAATCGTGAGCCTATCTCATGTAAAAATTATATTTTTCTGTGTAGCTATAGGGAATAGTGTATTTTATCACTAAACAAACATACAATCTCACATACCTAGAAACACGACTAAGCACTTTCCGACATAAACTTGGTTCAATCTTCTCTCCTATTAATGAACTACATAGCTCACAAAGTAGGGTAGTTAAAAGAGGCGCGTGTGTCGGCAGCTTCAAGCAAGTAGTCGGTAAGTGGGCGTGTAATGGCGCATCAAACTTCCTCCGTAGACACCCCCCTCCCCTCCCCTCCTCCGTAGACACCCCCTCCCCCTCAGCAAGGCGATAATTGCACTCTCCTCGCCGATACAATATATCGAGCCTCCAACTAACTCTATGACATGGAGGTAGTAGGCTATAGACAGAACAGTCCTTTACAAAGAGAAGTTGAGAACGGTAGGTATCATGGACGATATGTTTGAGAACAAGAATGATTGTTTTGTTTACTTTCCTGACATATGGCGATCCATTTTTTTGACATGCTTATATATGTTTTGATTATGAAATAATGTTCTTTTTAAATAAGTGGCAAATAAGCAGACAGGTCGCTCGATAGTAAGCAGCCGTCGCCTATGGAAGATTGCATCACCAGAAGCGTTGCAGCGGTTTGTCAGCTGAGAGGTGTGATACTTTTTAAATTATTATATTATAATATATCTCTTGCTTGTACTTATTTGTTTATTATTTTCTACAGTAAATGATTTTTTTTCTTTCTAAATATCCTATATTAAAAGCTCCGTTGAAAGGCATCGGGAGGTAATAGTACATTGTTACCCTTGGGGTGAAAGTAACTTATTTAGTCCCGAGACGGGGTTTGGCGCCCGAACGCAGTGAGGGCGCCAATAGTTCGAGGGACTAAATAAGTCTTTGACCCGAGGTAAACACTGTGCTTTTCATTACAAATACGAGGAAAGTAAAAATAAAAACAATAATTAGCTAAAGAAAATATGAGTAAATTTTATTTTACCACCCAAATCAAAACAAAGATACCTCAAATCGTATGATGATTTTCCACTACCGCTTTAGCCTCTTCTTTTATAAAATCAGGCGTTAAATTTATATTAAAATCAGATAAACTCATTTTATAGGTAAAAAATCTCTGCTATTACGTATTGTGACGTAGCACTTCTTTGAATGTAGGTGTAAGAACTATTTGGTTAAATGTAGGTATAAGAACTCTTTTGTTGAATGTAGGTATAGGAACTATTTGTTTTTGTAAAGAAGTTAGTAGAGTTCAAGATAACTCTGCGCGCGGATAAAATTTGAACTAAAATGTTCTGATTGCAATTTGCATCAGAGGCCAATTTTTGGCATAAGTGCTGCCGCCAGTCACGCGCAGAGTTTTTACATGTTAATTTGACAGCTGTCAGTTGAAAGCGATTCTCCCTAGGGATGAAAAGTATTACTTTCAACCCGCTCCTCCGGCAACTTCAGACCTACTTTCAGAGTATGAGTAATGAAAAAGTTCTTACGCCTCATCCATAACTTACCTACTCGCTGCTCCCACCGATACATTACAGCAAGTCTGCAAGCTATCACTACTTGTCCCGATTGAGTCGTTCGTCTCGATCACCTCCGATACTGTTACTTACTTTATTTCTTTAACCTCCACTGATTGCTCCGAGCACATTATTAGCACTAAGTTAATATACGGTGTTTAGATCAAAAGGATTATTGGAAGCGTCAGACTTCTGCCCAGTGTATGAGTCAGACAGTCTGTGCGCGGAGAATGGACACCGAGAATCACTGTTGAAATCTGGATGTGAATCAGTTTTTATCATTTCATGAATTGAAAAATAGTTTAATACAAAAAAAAAGCCTGGCCTTTTTTAATTGTAATGTAGTTTAGTAATGTGTTAAGGATCCAAGCCTAAGTATCTAGGCATCCCAATGTATCATGCATTAAAATTGTATTTCATTAAAAAAATTCAGGATGACTGTAAGATTAATAGCACTTAGTAACTTAGTAGTGTATTATTCGTAAATACTTATTATTTTAGTTTGGACTGTTTTTATTGTAAATTATTTTCTATGACGAGGTTTGATAATTGCCGACATTGTTACTTATTTAGTTATTAATGAATAACATTAGCTACATCACGTACCATTTTTGACAAAGCCCTTTTACAGCTGCTTTATTATTAGAATTGTTACTAATGTATAAAATTATTAATTATTGAATGTGGTGTAGTATAAATGTATAACCAACTTGACGCGTCGTTATGAACTATTTATTATTTTGTAAACCACTTGTAATGAAATATCACATAACTGACAATAAAAGAATCTGAATCTGTATTTTTTTTAAATTGTTATTTGTTTAAAGTCGGTCATATCATCTTATCATAATAATCTGAATCAAACAGTGAATCATTCCGAGGCACAGTGCTATCTGCCCGTAAGTCGGAAATAGTGTTTGGAATTAAAATGGTTATTAGTGTTGAAGTGTCGCTGCAGCGGAGTAAACCCATGCACGAGTAGAGTCGTCGACCCCAGGGGTACTATTTCCGTCCGGCGGACGCTGCGCCGTATTCTGTGCTCCGGCGCGCGCGCAGCTTATGAATGACATGTTGTAAACACAGCTTTTTATATCGCCTTGTGTATGCACTTGTTCTTTTCATGTCTACGATGGTGCGAGACTGAGCTTGGAAACTTCGGAGAAATATTATAAACAGTCGCATGAGGAGTATGTGTTGTGTAAGGAGGTCATACTGTAAATAAAGTATGTTGTACTAACATAACATTGTTAATTCCATGTCATTTAGGTATTACTAAGGTTATTTTGTATTAATATGTACCTTGTATGTGCATGTATGTATTTTATTTCTTTAGTTAATATTTTTTTTAATTTGAATTTGACTTATTTTCTTTTACCTTAGAAGGCTTAGACTACTAGACTTTAAGAACTATTTATGTTCACTCGGTTTAATTACTGTACAATTCTATTCTAATACCAAAAGAATGCCTAATAGATAGTTGCTGCTACGAGCTATGTATGATAATCGTTATTCATTAAAAATAGTACGAAGTTGCGTATAAGTAGCTGCACTCTTAACGTTAGGCATTTATATCGATACAAAATAACCACTTTTGTTAAACGGATATTGGTAAATCTACTATTATTAGTGCACCACCCTTGATACAAAAGTTCACGAAGCCGTCCACACGGCAAAAGACCGGAGTCGATGGCGCAAGATCGTGCGGGAGAAGATGATCCGTGGCGACCCTCAGCACTGAGGAAAACGACGCGACGCAAAGGAGGACTATTATTAGTTTCGTATTAGTTTACAATAACCTAGTATAAAAATGAACTGTAGGCACATTAAAAGAAAACCTTCCGCGACCCGCGCAGGTAAAACATGGCGGAAACTTTATTAATATCGGCCGAATGCCGCCCGAGCTTTATTTATGTCGCCGAGAATGAACAAGTAGTTTATTCTCGTTTTCACATACTGAAATATATGCTGGGAATATTAAGAAGTCACTTAAAATATGTTCTAAACGGACAATGAGTATAATAAGTTCCAAGATTTTTGTGGTACGATTTCAATAGGAATTTATTCATTTACAAAATCATCATACACAAATAACAGAATATTTCTCAATTAACAAATAGGCTACAAAATATAATATATGTAGTTTCAAATATTCAGCTTGATATCTGGCAGGGCGGGCGGCTGGCTGGCAGGGCGGGCGGCTAGCTGGCAGGGCGGGCGGACACGTCGCGTCGTCACGTCCCTCGCATTAAGTGGAGTATTATAGGACCCCGTCTGTACACAAGCTGCTATCTCAGCTGTTTTCTACAACTAATCATAACAACTATATAAACGGAGTTTGTCGGTCTGTGTGTTGTACTGTCTCACGCTCGAGACTTTGAACTCATTTTGTAGAAGTCAGTAGCAGAATTTTAGCAAGTTTTTGTTTGGCCAATCATTTCCTAACTAAATATAAAACTAGTTTATAATCAAGCATTCTGAGAGTACAAGTCTATTTACATATTACTATGAAATAAAAACATTTCATCAACACAACCCTATTATAAAATACAGATAAAAGTGCGTGAATGAAAAGTTAGAAACCAGACTAACAAAGTGCGTGTTATTGGAATTCTACTATTTATTGTTATTTAATTTAAAATGGCAGCCGCAGAGTTACTGCCCTTAGCATGCTCACAATGAATTCAGATTTTAAATGGAATTTAAAGTCTGATTCACTTTTGGAAGGGATCCAATTGACAATTACTTTGCGAATCAAGTTACGAAATTCATTTATGAAACTCAATAATGTCTGTATTGTATTAAAACTTTGCCAAGGAATAACAACCTTTGGCAGACGCTGGCGTTTAGTTTGTGAAATTTTAATATTTGTGTTAAAAATAATGTTTTTTACGTGCATTAACATCACATAATACTTGTTAACCTAATAGTAGATTCCCTACGCTAGCCGCCGACGTCAACAATTGATTGATACAGTGTAGGCTGCCTGTTACTGCTGTATACAGCTCGACGAATTTAGCCCACTTTTAAATAAATAACCGCCAGTTTACATTCCGGAGCTGCCGGAGGGCTAGCACGGACACAAACAAGATTCACATTCTTGCCGGACATGACGATTTGTTATACGAAATGGATTCATCTCCACAAGAATTACAGCAAAATGGTTGGGAATGAGTTGCAGCACAACACTTTTTTTTAATAATTAAGTATTATGAATTGTCAGTACTATAGCTTCCGAGATAAGATTATCTATCTGTTCTTCGAATAATAGAGGATGTATACGATTACATAATACTTCACAAATATTATGTCTGGTTATGATCAACTACAATGTGAACTATCAAGACTCTGGCCGCGTTTAGTCTACCACTTGTGTTTAATTTACGTATTATTTAAACTAAAGTTATTTTTGGTCAGTTATTTGAAAGCTTTGTAAAGTTCAGCCAAGTTATAAATCCGGGTAGAATTAATTAAACTTTATTCAGTATGCCGTTAGCGCCATGATTCAGCTTTTTAAAATTGATTGGTGTTTCAAAGATTTACGGCTACGGCTCGGCTATTCTAAATTTAGAAGGTTCGGAACAAAATCGTGTAACATAATGATAATGAATTGTTAGGCTTCTCCAAGTTTCTGATACAATAATGTTTTTTTGCTGTTTCATTAAATATGTTTGGAAATTATCAAATAAACGCGTGCTATGTTTAGACTTGCTACAACAAAGGTGTTCCCATGAATAAAGCTCTAACACATGTGCTAAATAACACTAGCTCTATACATATAACACACCTACATTTATATATGAGTAACAATACAATGCGGCCATCCTGACCGACTTCCCATCATGTAAGGTTATAGAGCGATGATTTGTTCCTTCAAGCATTATTATAGCGAGCGATAGCAAGCGATAGCAAGGGGAGTATGTACATACATATGTAGTATTCTATTTACTTGCTCCAGTTTCAAGTTTATAAACAGTTAACCATACTATAATGTTTAGAAAACGAAAAGCCCGAATGTAAACTTTATTAAAACTTTGTTTAAAAACCAAATCATACAAAATAACAATGCTCCAAAAGCCGTTTAATATGAAAGTGGAGCTGAGAACAGCAGCCGGGAGGTCAGAGGGAATAATACGCTAAAACATTCTGCATAATAAATTTCACAACTCGCAAAATTACAAGCTCCAGGAATTCCCGAAAATATTTTATTTCAAACTGCTCCTTTTAAATACTGGAGTTCCGAAGTCATTCCTCGTAAGTTTCTGGATTGGCCTGTGGGAGGGGGTGTTCCTAGACCCCCCTTATTTGCCCCCCCCCCCTAGCTGCGTTATTGGCAAACTTTCCGGGATATTATCATA
Source organism: Macaria liturata (assembly GCA_964023185.1). NCBI lineage: Eukaryota > Metazoa > Arthropoda > Insecta > Lepidoptera > Geometridae > Macaria > Macaria liturata. The sequence continues at coordinate 10,145,932 of OZ026806.1, forward strand.
CTCTTTGACTTTGACACTCATCTTGAACTCGCATTGAACTGACGGCGCCGACCCACGACCTGCAATAAACACTACACTCCGACTCACTGATATCTAGACTGCGATTGAACTATACATTGATGGAAGTAGTTTACTTTAGTAATTGTATTAATAATAAACGCCAAATCATATTAAAGCCTGCCGGACACTGCTTATTAAATTATACACTTGTATAGACATAATTTGACGACATAAAAGTAAACAAATCGACTGAAAATATTTTGGTGGTAAATTAATTAATATTTACTCAAATGATGTTGGCCTACTAAAAAATATGTTTTTTGATATTTCACTGTGTTTTTGATATATCACAAAATGAAGACCTTCTCAGCTTTTGATCGGTTCAGTCTTTTTTACAATGAATTCTTTGAAAACTCGATAAGAGTTTATCGTTAAACATCATCACAGAAGCATTTCGTTTAGCAGCGAAAAAACACTCGGTGTACTGGTAAGCAGCTCACTCTATCGATGACCTTATCTATGTATAACGTCATCATTAGAAGTAAATCTATGTAATATCATACAATTTTAAGTTTAAAGGTACAAACGGTAACTCATACAAACTGAAACCTATTAATTCTAATTTCGCAGCAAAATATAATAAGAAAGCAACGTTTGTTTCTTTCTATTAGTTTCAATTAAACGTTAGATTTTATTTTAGATAATATTTTTCTAGAGATAAATATTAAATTCAAAGAAACGTTGCAGAGGTCGTTGACCCTGGCTAATTACCGAGTAACTATGCTTTAAAATTGACTCCAGATTGCAGGTAGGTCGGGTTTATTAAATCTCTCGGCAGCGCTCAGCTAACCTCGGGTATGTTCGTGTGGCGCCCTCACTCCGCGCCACAATGTACTAACACATTATTATACCTACTATCTGAGAGGAGGTGTGATAAGTGCTTCAGAAAAACTTAGGAAAACAACTTGTAAAAGTTTTTCTGAGACTGGATTACTCATGAGTACTTTTAAATTATCTAATAAAATAAAAATAAAATAAAATAAAATAGCCTTTATTTACAACTACTACAAAATGACTTGATTACTTCATATAATATGATTACTTTTTACGCTTCACTTGACAGTTTTTAAATTATCTACATCTTGTTAAATACAGAAGAATATTGCTTGTTTCTAGATGAACGCTTGCAAATTAAACTAAGTTACACAATATCCATGACCTAATAAATACAGTTACTTAAATACATAAAATATGTATTAGATATCAATATCTTTTTCTTATTCACAGTCCTTAAATCTCATTTATTCATCAATATTCACAATATGTCAAACATTATTATATGTATAATGTCAAATTAACACAATTCACAAGTCACAATTTTACACAATATTCACAGTTATTTATTAAACAACAAAATTACATAATAAATACATTTCAAATACTATAAAAAAAAACAATTAAATAATATTAAAACACGAAATATATACAACCTAACTAATTTACTTGATCAAAAGGCAGCGTACCCAAAATGCTGGCTGCATTGCCCCGTTGAATAGCTAGTTAACACACAGCCTCACGCTCACTCAGCTTGGTGGTCACGCGCAGCCTCTTTAAAAATAATGAGTTGAAGAAAACCAATTTTTTTACGTGGGATAGGTTTACGTTTGTTTTAAATTTCATGAATGCTTCCCATGCCTATAAATACGTTTTACAATTCGCAAATTTTGAATACTAATAGACACAAAATAATGTTAATTTTTGGCGTGAATACACCGCGGTTACACCGCGTCCATTAATATTATTCAGCAACAAATGGAATTGTAATTAGCGATAACTTTATTCTGCAAACTCGATTACTGGAATTGACATTTGTTCGCAATAAATAACCGGAACGCGTTAATTATTTCCAGTAATACTTAGTGTCGGGAAATTGTTACTACTTCCGGTAACTTCATGTTCAATCAATGTTTCATTCTAAATGTGCTAAGTAGCTATTAGATAGTTATATTTTATGGGTTAGTGTTGTTATTTCGCTAAGTCACATAATAGTTTACTTAAAAAAATTACATATTATATTAATATTAAAAGTCTGCAAAACAGGCACTAAGCTAAAACACACATAATATAATACTTAATAAATAGAAGAAAACTACGAGCACTTAAAGCCCAAAATATAGGGTTCGTATATACTTATCTCTCTTTTTCTAGTAAATTCTTCTTTTAGCGATCGTGAAACACCTCTATCTGATGGTTGTTAATCTAGAGTTAATAGGTATCTTCTAGGTAAACGTGTTACACCCTAGGCTGCAGCAATGCTTAACATCAGGCAGGCTGTAGTCAAACGTAAAACTATCCAACGTAAAAAAAAAAAAAAAAATGTCTTCTCTGCTGATTTGGTTCTTGGTTTCATCTTCTATAAAACTGTAGATACTTTTCATTTAAAGGTCCATGGCTATAATTGTAATCTCGAAGTTAGTTGAGTGGTTGTACATGAGTTCACAAGCAGGGTTGGTTCCTGAGAGGGTCGTGATTAGCCCCATTTATAATTCCCTCTATTTCTCAGCCTTAAAAGGGATTTTCGATATTCTTTGTTTATTCAAAGCTAAGAAGGGAAATGATTCGCTAATTATTTAAACGGGTACCGGCGACGGAGGGCCTTGGGATGGCAACACAACAAAATATTTATAATATTGGTTTAGTAGGTACAAGTACTATTAACACTTTACTTATTTTTTAGTAACCATACCCATTATGCAAGCTCTTTTTTCCTGTTATGTTTTAAAACGCTGTATGCACCTCCGACAAAAATATCTAAAAATTTTTACTTACACAACCCTTAAGAGGAGTAGATAAATAAAATAGTTACTAGAAAGTATATTTTGTACGTTTTGGTTACATAACCAGTAACTATTAATACTCGTATTTATCTATGCATACATAAGTTTGTAGAACTTTGCTTAGATAGAGTCCAACTTTTTGTATAAAAAAACATCGATATTTCTGCACCCCCGTTATTGTATACCCGTGTCGAGGTGGTGGAGTGGAGCGCGTGGAGTAGAGAGTTCAACAACATTATTGTAATTTGATGAAAACTCCAAACAAGCCAAATTAGCGGGATGTTGCCGACGTTTACAATACAAAGACAATTTTCTTTGCAAATTACGAGCCAAGTTACAGAGAACTTATTAAGCCTCTAATTGTACTTTCACTTAGAAATAGGTTAAGTAGGTCGATGAACTCCTGAAAAGAAATGTGATACTATTAGATGTCAGTAACTAAATTTATTTATTTAGGTATTTATTTAACTTACAAGTTGTCCAACGGATACAGACACACAATAGCAAATAATAATATAAACAAAAATCCAATTAAAGGACAACACGGGTAACAACACAATATACATACATAAAACTATGAACACAAAAACAAATTCACTTGGTATCCGATTAACGGATATAAGTTATAACTAAATATAAAAATCTAAATTTTAATCAAGAGATTCAAGCCATTCAATATAGGACCCCCACACTGCAGCATATACTTTGCTGTAAAGGTGTATTTTTCAACACAACACATAAATAATAACGCTTTTTTGAGCAACCTGAAATAACAGATTCAATAAATAAAATGCAATCTCCCCCGACTTTAAGTATGAAAAATAATCCACGAAGCAGCTGATAAATCATTTCGCTCTCACCTCGGTATCGCGACGGGAGGCGGGAGGCGGGAGGCGGGAGGCGGGAGGCGGGAGGCGGGTGGCGGGAGGCGGCGGCGGCCGTAATTAAACCAAAATATCTATCATCATTACACCAGTGCTAGCGGAAAATCATTTAATTCGAAACTGCATTATAATGAAGCTGTAAGCTGTATAATGCAGGTATCATGCAATGTAGGCAGCTTGTCCGCGCTGCGAACATGGGACTATATATTACACGGGACAACACATTATATTATTATACTAGCTGGTTCCCGCGACTTCGTCCGCGTGGAATAGTTATTGGCATAAAAACGGGTCTATTGAGTTAACCTTAAAAGATAGACATATACTGTTACAGACATTTTTTTTAGATCATTTCAAGAGAAATAATTCTTTTGTACATATTTTTTTGATATCTTGAACCGTTTTCGCAGCGTACGCAACGGAAACCCTCAAAGATGAATAATTTTCCCCGTTTTTTTCCACATTTTCCATTGTTTCTTCGCTCCTATTAGTTGCAGCGTGATGTTATATAGCCTAAAGCCTTCCTCGATAAATGGTCTACTAAACAAAAAAGAATTTTTCAATTCGCACCAGTAGTTCCTGAGATTAGCGCGTTCAAACAAACAAACAAATTTTCGATTAGATTCACGGAGGTTTGAAAATAATTAGAAATTCTAAACTAACTTTGTTTGTGTTTGTGGCCTTTGTTAAAGTTTTGTGGATTCGGAAGTGGTTTGGAAACTACGCAAGTGCGAAACAAATCTCGAGAACAATATCAATTCCGTTTTATTAGCAGTGTTATTGTAGCCCCCGGGCGCGCTGACTCGGCACAAGCCGCCCTCCGCCGCCTTCAGCTTGTTTTTTTAGATTCACTGAACAAAAACAGCTGCTTGCTGTAAAGGTAATAAAGGTCGCCTAAAATTGAACAAAAGGCGGTCCTGTTTTTCAACACTAGGTACGCCTCAGTTACTAAACTTAATCAAAATAAATGGCTCACTCAAAGCTACGTGCCGTGCTGAGATACAACGGATAGATACTGACCGAAAACTTAATTTAAGTTATCAGAGACTTCAATCGGGACGCCTCTGTGACGAGTTTGTGTAATCACAGCACTAATAGGTATTACTTCGGTTACTAACTATTCACATTCAGTCGTAGAACCGTACAAGTAGATTTTCAACTAAGTTTCCAAAGTTAAAGTTGGCGAGTCTGATTTGAGTGCACATAGTTTACTCTGTGAAGTTGTCCAAGTCCGGGAGAGGGCGCTGCGGGCGCTAGCACGGGACTGGCAAATGTGGCAAATGAGCGCCGATACATTTATAAAGCCTCGATCGGTATCTACTGCAGCCCTTCATTTTGAAATTATTAATCGCATTTATGTTGTTCAAGCTGTGTTAACATATTTTGGAATTAGTTCTGGATCAAAACCAGCTTTGAATGTATACTTAGTTTATTTGGGAACACATTCTGTTTTGTGTACCATTATAAATAAATAAATAAATTAAATACATTTACTCATGAAATTTGGCTGAAAAGACGAAGGAAATTGTAGACAGAGTGCAGATTAACTATGTACTTGAGTTACATTAGGTATTCATTAAACTTTCTGAAATGAATGTTATAAAATACGTACATGTTATGTGACTGATGTTTGGCAGTTTCAATTTTCAAAATGACGACCAATTGTACCTATTATATCAACGTTAGTAAAATAAAAAATGTTAATTAGGTAGGCTTTCAGTGTACTTATGACCGTTTCAATAAACTTTATTTGGCAAGCTTAGGTATTTAGTTCCGCCCTCGGACAAAGCTCAAGGTGTTATTGACGTGTCACTGCATCCTTAGTTCAGTTCTAACTTTGTTTCATACTTAAGTAAATTACACGGTATACTCCCCAGTAGGTACCTAGTCTCCATGTACTGAGTATCTCCAGTGAGTAGGTACCTACCGAGCGTACCACTGTGGCACGACGCCGCGCGCCCTCTCTCGGCTCTGGAAATTAATTAAACATTTGTACAAGTCTAATTATATGACAGTTCATGTTTGGGAACTATGTCTTGGGCAAATAAGTGAAGTTGCTCAGATTTCACAGCGCCTGGCGGAATAGTTTCAGCAACGCAATTACTCGTACCATGTATTTGTTTTTGACAGTGGGTATGAATCGTTCGTTGCGCAACGGACTACGGAATATGTGTGACTGGATGGGTGACCGAACTAGAAGAGGAATAGAATTTACATCTGAATGAGAGTATCCGTGTCGGACACCAGATTTAATTATAGATACCTCAGAACACCATGGTTATTCAATCGTTTTATAATTCCCCATAGTTTTAATTTTGTGTTACTTTCAAAATATTATTTACCTATGAAATTGCCGATTTGTATGATGAAATTGAGAAAAGTGATATTTCCATACAAACATTTTTAATGTTTGTATGGAAATGTCTGAACAGATATAGATGCAATTGATAACTATAGTTAGATGGAAAAAAAGCTATGCACTGCGTATATCAATTTACAAAAACAGAGTACCTATATGATAAAAATATACCTAGTTAAAGTATGTAGTGAAACCGACGACACATTGAAAGAGGTGATAATATATAATATGACTTTCCTATAAGTAATATTATGCACTAGTAATAATTTTTTTTATCTAAAAGGTACATAATTCAACAATTGATACAAAAAAAATTGTATTTGGAAAAAATATAGCTGTACGTAAAAGTGACAAACAGATTAAAATTAAAGAAAAATAACGGCAATTTTATTATAAGAACTCGTAGAAATATAAGTTAAAGTACCTATGTCAGTAAAGTAGTACTGTATTGTTTTTGTACTCACAATAACAAGCAATTTAAGTTGTCCCTATTAATATCTCAAGATTAGGTAGGTACCTAACGCTGTTCTTATTTAAAGGGTTATTGATTGAATATTTATTTGGAACGGATCTTTATAATAAAATAATGGTATTTTTCCTGATATCAGTACCAGCATATTTAAATCGATGCTAGTGAATGTCTGCGGGTTGATCTCGTTGGTTCGGGATAAAAAGTTGTTTAAATGTAACTTTCCGGGCCATACTCGTATACTTGGTAGTTTATCAAATATCACGATAATTATATCTGACATTGTGTTGTGGCATGGAAGAAGTTATGTAATTGATGTAAATAACTAATCAGAAATAGGCATGCAACAGGTATAAGATACACCTTATGTGAAGGGTACTTACATGTGATCATTTTCGAAGGATTATATGACATGTGATGCTCATGATTCGTAGATAAATACATACACACCTCCTTTATGTACAATAATGTAAGTACATATATGTATTACACATCACGATAATATTATGAGACACGTTTGACCCGGCGGGTCTCCTAAGGGGCCCACAAATTGCCTCTCCCATATTTTTCCTGTCTGCTCCTACCCATCATCCTGACATACACGCTGCCAACGTTTAGCGAAAGGAAAATGGAAATGCAAATACAATGTTATTTATCGTCGAATCTCTCTCTCTTCTCAGTCGTATCCCTCACTGCTGAGGATCGTGACTCCTGATTTTGTGTACTAAATGTCGCCATTTGTTGCGTTCTGATGCCTGGTGCATTGCAACATTTATAGGCGTCTCCAGCTCTTTTGTTACTTGTTTTGTTTTTGTTACTTGGTTGTTATCGTCGAATAAAATAACAAAAAACTTTGAAGGCAGAGCTCTCGGTGAAACTTTAACGAAACAAGTTAATTAAGAGGAGCTTGCAAATATTTTAACTTCTTAAACAATTAGTCTAGACTGCATGCTATATGGATAATTTAAAGCAATAAACGGGCAACAAGTCTGGATAGTGATCATTACAGTGGGCTTTATGGACTTTACTTTAGGTCTCTCATTTAAGTGAATGACATAATTTTAATAATGATACTAGTATTTCACATTTAACGCTGTAAGACGCGAGTATATCCATAAAACATTATACTTACTATACCGGTACGCTTCCACCTTTATTGTAGGCACCGCGAAGTTGTGGAACTCTGCCTGACTTCCTGACGCACTATGATCCAGCGATCTTCAAAGTGAGAATAAATCGGTGTTTACCGGGCTTTGCTTACCAGCGGGCAAACTATGGCCAAGAGCAAACCCATTTTAGTTTAAAAAAAGTTTTAGAATATTAATCAACACAAATTTGGCAATCCATACATATGTCTCATGATGAGTATTTATTGTCTAGAACCAATCAATGAAGACAAATCTAGTATAGAAGACATGAAGGAAGAACTAGAAGCTGTAACCGTCTTTAAGACAAGCTTTGAATACATCGTTACCAATGTCTCTTTGTTCCGCGGCTATTAGTCACCCCCCCCTGGGGGGATAGCTCCTCCCCCGGGGACTCCCCTTGGACAAATGAGCCAAATTAGCTTCTAAACACAATATCATTGAGCGGGGAGCGACTGAAGCAAGCTCAAGGCCTACAAAGCTGACATTTCAAAGCGGTCGCGTTATTTCGCCGCAACAGAGAGCTTTATTTCAGCGAAAACATTTTATGTAACGCCGAGATTGCTGGCTTTTGTTGCGAAAAAGTTTATATCTCGTTAAGTATCGTGCTAGAGTCTAGAATTAAAAAGCTCAGTTTTATGAACGTAAATCTAGACCAACGGGCTTACCACTGAAATGTATCAAGTCTTTATACTTAATAACCAACAAAGATTGTATGAGATTTCAATAATCTAATAAAATGTGAAAAGTGCATGGTACAGATAAAAATAAATACTTAAAAAATAAAGCTTTAGTAGAAGCATTAATTTATTCAACAAAGCCATCTCAGATTTGATTCCGGACCTTTAATATTATGATCTGAATTAATAATTCCCTACAGAAGTCTAGTTGTGATAGACAGCTCTCATGAATATTAAACTCCGTTTGAATACAACTTTAGACATCAATGATCCATTTGCCAGTAGACATGCAAACCAAGACACATTAGCTTTTGTGATTTTGTTTTAACATAGTTTATTATGATAAGTTAATTAAAACAACCATTTAATGGTGGTCCCAAGTTAATAATTATTTATAAACTCTCTATTACTATACCATTGAAATTGTCTGCCAATTAGCTAGTACCTACAAATATTTGAAATCAAGTATCTAAGGACAATCTTGACCTTTCGACCGCAGCGCTTTTGAGGGTATCACTTTAGGTGACCTACATAGTACATACCTATGGCTAGAACTTGTGACTGTCAAGTGTAATGAAACACTTATTTTTATATTACACATTTCGAGTGTTGAGGAGTCTATGGAGTGTTGTTTCTGTTATGTCTAGTGTTCTCGCAAAGGGCACTCGCTAACTTAGTTTATTTAGGAAACGTTCCGCTAACTTTAAATGTATCCCTTGAAACATGTAGCTTAGCTTTCAAACAGTTTTCATAAGTTTCAACAATTGTTCATATTTTGTTTTGGTCATGGATTAAATAGAGATAAAGTAATTGATGTACTTATGTGTATTAATGAAACGTGTTTTTTTATTTAATAATATTACAACCTAACGATATTAGAGATCCTACTTACTTCCTATACATAAATATTATATTGTATTGTATGTTCAAGCGTTAAAAACAACAACAGTGATTTCAACATACGCTTCATTCTATCGTGTTGATTATTTAGCGAAAACTATTATTTTCTTTTCCCCCAAATTTCTGCCGAGAATAGAACCCCCTCTGATGGTAATGTTCCTGGCAGATGGTTATTTGATTAGTCGGAGCTCGCATCAGGCGGTTTAATAAAACGGAGCTAACCATGTCGGCCGTGATTCGTTTAATATACGCCACAAGAGTGCCTTCTCATTGGATTATTATAAAAGGGTTTGCTAGAAAAACCTGGTCTATTCAAGAAGTTTTAATGTTTTTAAATTATACTTTAAAGGATCAAGCTTATTTTTTTAAGCACGGATTAGGCTTGCGTTTGACTACAGCTTGCCTGATGTTAAACACCACTGCAGTCAAAGATGTTACACGTTTGCCTAGGAAAAAACCTATTTACTCTGGATTTGAAGACCTCTGGGTTATAATTATCTGAAAAGGGGCTCTAGGTAGAAAAATCCATAATCTCGCTGTCCTAACTACGAAAGTAGAAGCAAAGCGCTTCGTGCGAGTCTTTGTTTTTTTTTACATATTGCAATTAAATGAAAATAAATGATGTCTAATGGCTTTAGTCGTGTTAACCTTCTAATAAATGTTAAGTTAGAAATGTGAGTTAATTTTAAGAAGTAGTGTGTTTTTCTTTTTTCTAATCTACCGTAAAGACTTCATACGTAAACAGAGACGCACACTACTAGTACAATATTGACTCTAAATTGACTAGTGGCCAGATAGTAATTAACACTATAATCAATATGATTATGGTGTATCAGGTTTATTATCAGGTTTTCTTCATCAATCTACTAATTATAGTCTAGGTATTATTGAAATAAATCCAATCACTAGTCAGAGTAACATTACCTCCCCTGCCTAGCGGCGCCAAGCTCGCAAGTTGGTGGATAACCTCTAATGGAAGCAACGCTTCCTGATACATTACTATATCCCTCGCGGCTACAATATCTCGCCTTTGTATCTCATATTATATACAACACATGCATAGACTCCATTTACATATAATGTACATTATGTGTGAATATTGTGATTGCTGTTTGGTTTGATACTCCAATATACTGCGACTAACTAAGAAAAAGAAGATAATGGTATAACAGTGTTAATTTGATGTATTTGTTTTCTTTTCATTTTTAATCATTATTATTTTATTATAATTAGAACATAATGCGATACTTATTAACACCATAGCAATCACACTATTTAAACATAATGTCGAAATAGCTAGGATTTATACGTTTAATATTTGTTGTACTATTTGTCTAGTAATAATGACAATTATCTAGCAACTGTAATGCTGTTGCTGTAAAACTATGGACTCCCTTGCTACCTACTACCTGAGGTAACAACAGCACGACAGTATCTCCAGTACTGCCTACTGGATCACTTTGCAAGAATTGATGTAAATAAAACGACAATCTGCTGGATCAGAAGACAAAGAAACTTTAATTCTTAATTTACTCACTCATATTCATTTTTAGTAACAAACTGCGATCTAATTTTCCTACTAGCGCCATCTATTGGCTTTTCGAAGAACTACAACTAGGTATTTAATATTTTATACTGTGATTTAATGTTTCCACTAGCGCCATCTATTGCATTTCCTGAGTACTACAACTAGTTTAAACAGTTGCATTACAGTGCATTTTGCGAACGCACGTAGATATATCACAAACAGTGCAAAATCATATCGCACAATAACCGTTTGGCTCGACACCAACTATTGCTAATTATGACACATTAAATTTCATTTACATAATAAACATGATGCGAGTGCAATGCCGGGATCATTAGCAACATTAATATTAGTTACACATCAGGCTTCGACGCTAATTTATACAGATCGAGGGTTGGAATTATATTGAAACTAGTGGCTGCTTGGGTCTTAGCATGCGTTGTTTTGGGTAAAATATTGCATTTGGGTGACACGGTCAAATTTGTTTTACGATGTTTAATAATAATTATCCGAGGACATGTGTCTTCCGTGGAAGGACCTGGGCGCCCACCACGATGTATCTGCCCAAGAAAACTCCCCTAGCGGATTAATTCTGCGGGGGAGTCACGACCCTCAGTCATGAGGAATACGACTCAAGAGAGAATAATAATGTTAAGTATTAATTGTTATTAATTCTTGACTACGAAATAACGAAGGCATTAATAGCCTTCTTTGCCATGTTTTCTAAGCTCATACAATAAAGAAAATGTATATAAAACTGCGACAGTTTCTATCAAAGCTTGTCACAGTTGCGACGTCGCATTTCCTTGAAACAAGGCGAGTATGAGTTGAAACACACTCAATGGAAATACAGATAATTACGGCTCATAATAATCTGTGTCAACTAAGTATATTTTAAGTGTAATACAGTTAACTATACTATAGTTAATTTAATGTACTAGGATGTTGGCGAAATTGTTTCGCATTGCACATATAAAAAGATATTTTTTATGGTCTTAATTAAAACCACTCTAAAATATTTTTTCAAACAAAAGCAATGTTTTTTTTGCCTTTATTTCAATACAGTGCGACACATAAAAGTACAGACGCCACATTCATAACACATATTATGTCCAATTTTAAAAAACACAGCTTACATCGTCAAAAATCTACATCATATTTTTTTATTTCCCGCCTAGTGTGCCTCCTGCTCAAGCTAAGCCTTGCATGTGTTTATCCTGCAGCGCCCACCACAATAAGCAGTATATGCAGCTTGCAGTGTCGACTCCACTTCATGCAATATTATCTACTTTGATGTCAACTCACCTACTAGCTTGCAGATTAAACTTATTTTCTGTGAACTTTTGAGCTTTATTGTGAGTTCAATTAAATCAAAGTTGAATTGAGTTTGAGTAGATTAACTTGATGAATTATTTGCTTTTGTTTTCAATACTTACATAAATTAAAGCTTTTTTTTTAAATCTTTATTAAAGTGTTTTTTCGCAGAGCGAATATGCCGCACAAATTAAAGCTTAAAAGTATAACTAAGTATTAATCGACGTATGGCAAATAGTATGCTTTCAAGAAAAAAAAAAATGCCAAAAAATAACATTTAAAAGTGGTTCAAATTGTCCAAAAGCATACAACTTTAATACTACTTATATGATTACTAATTTTTGAGAGGGTTTAATTAAAGAGTATCTAATTGTAAACAAGTTACACATACATACGTAAATAGTTTCCTTAAATTCATTATCTAAGAATAAAGGTATATTTCCAGTTCAACGTGTATTTTTCAGGTACTTCCTCATACAATATCAGTGATATACTTGTATTTATACTCGTACGTCCCTCCGCCGGCAAGTAGCGAGGCTATACAATATACCGTCGCAGCTTCCAGCGGCGGCACTAACACGCAGCTAATCAGGTTAGGTACTATTCTACTACTTCGCGGAGTTCAACTTGTTTGCGTGCTTGCTTTCTTGCTTGCTTGCGCGGTGGAAACAATTGGAATAATCAACACAGTAGACGGGATTACTAGAATTAAATATTATGAGGTTTAGTAAGTCAGAATATTGTTATTATTATTAGTCTAGTATTTCAGAATAAGCTATGTAACATATTTTGTTATTAGAAGTTTTAGTGACTTTATAATTGATCTGTTGTCCTGGCGGTTTGGGTTATTAACGCCGAATTTTTCAAAGTGGCTTTTGGAAATAAAAACTAACATTTGTTGTACAGTGTCCTTTGAAATTTCACTCATAACCGTTTGACACAAAATGTCAGTTGACCTGTGATGATAATAAGTATTTCTTTTAGCTACAGATAACCCTGTGTTATAGAATATGAAAACAAACAAGACTAAAGATAAATACCTGCAGAAATCGCCACAATACAGACTCTGTAAAAATATGCAACAATTAAGTCAATTTCATGCGCGCCTGCGGCACATCGGCGCCGGTAACAAACTGTACGGTAACAATGCATTTCAGAGAAGGTAACAAAGCGTTAAAAACCTATGCGTTGTGGGTCCAACGCCTCCGACGACCGGTGACTGCGACGGCGTCGGCGCGGCGTCGGGCGTCGACGACGGAAGCGTCGTATCCGGCGACGCCGCGCTCGCTTCCGCGAGAGCCTGTAACAATAGCAGGAGGATGAGAAACAGGAATAAAGCTGGGCATAACTAGGAAGAATGAGTTATTGATAAAAATGTTGAATAGTCGTTGAAACATAATAGGACAATAGAATGATCAGATATAATGAAAACGGCTGGTGAAGCTATGAAATTACTTCTGAATAATATTACTATCAACATTCAAACGCATTGTATATTTTTTTTTTTTTTACATGAAATAGGCTCACGCTTGACTACAACTTGCCTGATGTTAAGCAACGTTATAATCTACGATCTTACGCGCTTGCCTAGTAATATATATATTCTAGGAAGACTTGCTCGCTACTATTTGTTATGTTTTGACTGACTGATCGTGATCACCGACATAAAGACTCATAATTGATTCCATTAATCCGTAATTTCAGCTAAATAGTATTTATGCTACAAAAAAATATGCACGTACCTGTATTGTTCTTTTACACGCCTCAATAGGGCGACCGATTATCATGAAATTGACCACGGTGAACCATTTAGACATGTTAAGCACAGAGGACAGTGCTACTAATGTGGTTGTTGCTTCAGGTCACCTAGACAAATACCTGACTGTCTAAGAGCTGTTTTAAATTTCTATTTCTTTAAATCAAGTATATTTTCCCCATACAACTATGAATAGCAAGTCTCCATGGCAGCAGCACGCAGGCAGCTTGTAGGTGCCATTATCTGGCGTTTAATGAGATAACGCACAATGCCGCCTCTTGCCGCCCCTCGCCGCCTCACGCCGCCCCCGCGACTGACAGCCTATTTCTCCGTGGGCGATATAACGTGTTGCTAGCTAATTATTATAACTGATTAAACCTACTAGTAGTATTAACTCCTCTATTCAGTTGACTATTTATTAATAACTAAGTTTACAGGGATAAAGCTGCTTAGACTCTCATATCGGCTGCAATCATTCGGGTCGCATAAATTAATAGATGTAAACATAATCATAATCATTAAACATTAAATATATTAAAAATAGATTGATCTAATAGGTATGGAATTGTATATTTTAATCTCATTTAATGTGGATTGTTATTATTTGATTTCAATTGGGTAGCAACAACGCGGTGCTAATTACGTAAACGTACATAAAAACCCGCCTGACACCACAACAAAGCAAAAATAAAAACGACAAAGGAAAAGTAATAAATAAGCTTGAAAAGCTGAAATATTGTAAATTGTTTGATAGAAATTTTCCCGGAAAGGCTCTAATTAGAGGTTGTGGAGCCGAGACCAGCCGCCAGCTCGCGAGGCTTCTGGGAGCCTGTACCAGCATATACAATACAGTCACTTGAGAGTAGTAAGTGATAAGGTCGCCCTCTGTCCCAATCTTGTGTTCTTAATTCCTACATGTGTTCTTTCTTAAAACCGCTTTGAAGATAAACAAAACCTTTACCACAGCTAATACTAACTTAGAGATTATGTAGTTTCTTGGATAACGTCTCCTTCTTCTACATGTTGATTGATCGACTGATGAACAATAAAAAAAACCTAACCACAGTTTTAGTATTAGTTAAAAAATAACTTTGGAAAGCATTTACTGGCTAAATAATAGTACATATTTCTTGGAATTGGTTTCTATTTTGCACTCATATTAGATTTTTTTTTGCTCTCGGCTGACTTTGACAAGTGATATGATGGTAGGACCCTCTGTAATCCTCTTACGGTTTATATGAAGCTCCTAATTCTGAGTACAGTTCAGTATTTTTAAGCCGTTCGAGCGACTCGCATAAGTTGTGCTAAAAATAGAAATTTTACCAAACTAGCTTTTTTAAGGTTTTATCATAATTATTGGAAACTTACCAATAATTATGATAAAACCTTGCCTTATGTCGTATATTTTAATTCATTACCTACACTCATAACTTTCTATAACTACATTTTCATCATTATATGTGCGGAGTCAAATACACACATGCAAAAAAACTGGTTAAATTCTTAACATACGTGCTACACATGTACCTAAGTCAAGAATTTCTATTTTCTTTCTTACACGTGGCCCGAACACTCATCATTGGGCTCAAAGATAGAGTATTACTGCACTGATATACAGACATATTAAGTACTAAGTACTCACGCTGATGATAACATCACATCCATCTAAGCTGGTATTATTCCGAAGCTGTACACAATGAAATACGGGCGTCATCGGCACGTTTTATGTGACGAGCGTGAAATATGGCGGCATCGATCAAAGCGCGCACCTGCCGCCACCCGCCTCGCTCGCTCGGACATCCTGCCATCATCCTAATGTAGCTATACCTTACCTGTATTTATATTTTAGACAAATAACAATAAAAAACAAGGATTTACACTCTAGTAATATTTATTTTTTTGTTGTGCAAAGATCCAGGTGGTCCTTAACAGTGTAATATTTCTCATTTATTTTATTTACCTAGGAATAATGGTGGCGCGCTGGAAAGGAGGCCTATACTCAGCAGCGGGTGGACCCAGGATGATATGATGATGATGATGAAAATTAATCTTAAAATCATAACTCATAAATTCCAAAAAACTCTTCCTCCCCTGGATGTTCATGAACGTACTTCCAGTGCGTAGGTGTATGACGAATCGCATACATTCCTCGGTACATTCACTCCGACATCCATCATAGATCGCTCCGCTCGCCCCGACTGCCGCCGAAGTGTCCCGATGTTCCCCGACAACTCCCGGCCTCACCCGACTTAATCCGAGCTTTACGCCACTAGGCCGGTGATGAATTGCAAGGATACACTCACAAATCGTTTTTATGTGTGTTAGAATAAAAGTACACTTTGTTATCAGGTTGTTTTAACGATGGACTTTTATGGCTTAATAACTTTAGCTGGAACAAATGGTCAGGAAGCGTTTAGATAAATCATTTTGGTCAATTTTCAATGGACGCTCGTAATTTTTGGAGCCTATGAAAAATATGAGTCGATGAAATTGTTATGAGTCAGGTTATATGGCTTTTTTCAGAAGCATTTTTTGATAAAACCAACTAAAAAGCAAGATATTTGATGGAAAATGATAACCGTCACCTATTTTAAACTCCTATGCTTAGGATATTAATTATGGAGTGTTAGGGTGCTGTCGTATGACTCAATTAATCTTTCTCTTGAAGCTTATATATATATATATATTTATATATTGGTTATAAGACTTGGGCTACCGATGAGTTCATCGGTGGTACGCTAAAGTATGTAATGCAATCAATTTTAATCCACTTCACGATTTCATGCATTATTAAGAAAGCAGATAAGTAGACACTGTGGACAGTATTGTACTCACAATCCTATTCAGCCAAATAACAGCTAACGTAAACTCAGTATCCTCGTTGTATCTAAACCACACCCGTTTAGTTTCACTCTCCTTCCCCTCGCCACATCGTGTCCCAAACAGCCTGCATACAGCCGACAATGCACAGACGGTGTCGCCGCCCCGCGGGAATGGACTTGCAATGGACAAACATAGCTTGAAGAGACATCTTAGAGGCTTGCACGCTGTTATTACGGGGCACTTTGCAGATGGGGCTAGTTGGAGATAGTGGCTTTGCAATTATATTGGTCAAGTTAGTTCGAATGGGAGTGGGCAATTCTAGTATCGAGAATTTTGAAACATAATGTTAGTTATACACTGCATAGGAATAACTTATGATAAAAATAGCATTACTTAACTGCAAACTGCAAACATTTTTTTTTATTGAAAACTTTACTCTAAATAAAGTCCATTTTGACCTTTGAATAAAAGCAGTAAACAATGTATGAATAACATTTATTTTTTCATGTAAACTCAATTCATGGAATAAATGCTTTGACTTTGAAGTCACAACCCTATTTGAATTCGGCCTTGATCATCTTCTAGTATCTACAGAAATTCTTGGATGCGCTTCACAACGTCTCGCCTTTACTTTTTATCAAGCCGCCCTAAGGGCCTCAGACATGGCTTAACGCCTGCCATACTAGACAAACAGCCGGGACCTACAATTTAACATGCCATCCGACCCCCGGAAGCGTGTAATATATATTAATACTACGTAGCTATACCGAGTAGTATCTCGTGTAACGTCTCACCCCGGCCTACCTCCTTCCTGTTGGTTTAGGTAAGTTTACTTTGTTATCAGTTTGTGTGCGTATCTACTACTAGCTATATGTATAACTTATGCGGATACAATACAAATACCACCCACAATTAGTTGACTTTTATAGCTCTTTGTTATGACGTAAGAATTCCAGTAACGGAAATAAATTGTTTAAATATAACAAAAAATAAAAATATTCACTCAGAATTTCACATAAAATCTTAAACTAACATATAAAGCTAAAAGTTACAATTATTCAATTTATAAAGGTTTGCTTGTGTTTATTGTGAGCTTTCCGCTAAGTATACGGTCAGATTCCATTTAATTTTGATTGTGTACCAACTGAAATTGCATCAGTTTATAAAAGCCTTAAAATAGAAGTATTCAATTCCATATGAGTGTGTGATCACAGTGCCCCATATTTTCCATATTTCCTGCACAACACATAGCTCTAACTAAATTGCAAAGAACAAAAAAGCCGCCACCACTCGTCAACCAGAAAACTGTTTCCATTTCGTTTTGAGATAACTACCGAGTTGTATCGTTGCTACCGTAGACAAAATAAACTTATCTATTCATTTTGGAGTTGGAATTTAGTAAATCATATATTTTACGTAGTTCAAATAGCATCCATTCATCTCATACACGGCCAGGAATAACGAAACTTTCTTCAATAGTTTCGTTATTGACTTGATAACTGCCAAGCCAATGTGTTTATCTATCTGTTCAATCCTCCCCAACAGAAAATACTACATATGTGTACTACAGAGTACTATAACACTTCTATGTGTTTCTATATCTGATTATTAAAAGGCAGCTCTTAATATTTATATTTTATTCTCTTATATGACTTTTCTTTAAAAAACGTTTATCTACTAATTCCGTTTTCTATTTTAACAAGCTTACCCATATTTTCACCACGACAAGGGGTCTATGTATTATATTATCGTCGACTGCACGTTATAAAAGACTACAAGCAAAGCGTTCCGGTTTAAATACTGCTGTGACATACATTGGGAGTGGAAGTAAATCAGTTATTTCAATTTACCAGCCACGCTAGTTCCACGCAAAGATATGCAAATTAGGGATCGCGGTGTGGCGGCCGGGTTAGTAGGAATGCTTTTACAATATTGCTAGATTAATTTATCGCACATAGCTGTAGCATCGTTTATGTGATTTTCGTTGTTAAAAACGATCAATGCGATTTAGGTATATTTGAACGGGTAATCAAAAGGTTAAATGACACATAAAAATTATATTTATTCAAACTTTCATATATTAGGCAGCATTCACAATAAATTTATTATTATCTTATCATTTAGTCATATGAGCTACTCCTCAGGTAATAAAAACAATCTTATGTCAAACTGAACAATCTCATTTAAGACTTACTAGATACTTTTTTAAACACGTAATAAGCTTACGTTTGACTATAGCCCGCCTGCTGCTAAGCACTATCCTTAGACCCATGCTATAGCTGGCAAGTATAACTAGTCGGTCCCGGATACACGCGCCGGTCGCGCGCCGCCGCCTGGCTCGGCCCGGACACCGGCAGTGATTCATGGCCCACTGGAATTCACATTATACGAGTAGCTGAGACACAGGCACAGTCAACATATTGAATTAGGCTAGTGACTGTCTGACCTTATAAACTTTGATCAATTAATGATTCGTTGTGCTTTTCACTTCAGGCTCGTTTAGAGACCTACTGCAGAGCACAACACATCACAGGTACTCCAACATAACAATGTAAGTTCTATTCTATTTTATAAGTAAAAACAAGTACCTAGATGTAAGCTTTTGTGAGAACAATAAACGTATTTTGCATTTTTTGTTGTTTTTTTTTTACAAACTTCCTATAAATTACTAAAAATTAGTTTAAGTTCACGTTTTTCTGAGGAAATGAATATATATTCTTGTTTAAAAAACTTTTAAATAAACAAAATACTTAACTTATATAAAGGGTTTCGTACGTTATAGTCTTTATTTTGATTTGATATTACATTAAGTTAGGTCAGAATACTTATATAAGTGTCTTCTACACTGATGCATTTCCTTGAAAATTTATGAACCTGTAAGACAATATACGTACAAGAAATGTTGGCATAGTTGTGTTTGTATTCCTATTGTTTAGAAGCTTGTGAAGTCATAACTCTGTGTTATCTTAATTGTATGCACTAATCTTGAGCTAACAATGACTAGTACTTCCTGAATACTAAGTACTCAGTTACCTCACACTCAGTTCCAACTTACATAAATACATAATTAGTAAAAAGTTTAGGCTGTTATTTAGTAGTCTTAGTAATATAGGTAGTTAAAAATAAACGAGAAAAATATGGCCATTCTGACAGCAAAATTCCGAACTCCGAAAAAATTTGAATAAAAAGTAAAATTTCCAAACCTTTGAAGATGATAGAACCCTAATGATATAATTTTATTTTTATTTCGTAAATATATAAGTAATCTACAATTAATTATACAAGTTTTGAGAGGTCTTGTGTTATGAAAATACAAAAAATATATATTTCAGGACAGCTTAAATTGGTCAAGTGTTTATCTAAATATGTCGAAGGTTCTACATCATTCTAAATCTGGTTGAGCTGGATATATTGGTCTCACTGTTTACTACCGCGCTGTGAGGGACCTCTGCCCCATAAATAACCTTCGAGGTTTCGGGTCAAACGGACGCTACGAGCGTAGAGGCGTAGTGGTGCTACGGAGGGGCTCATAGAGATCGTAGCAGCGTAGCACCGCTACCGGTACAATGTACGTAGAAGCATATGATACTAGTAATTAATGTTTTTCAGGAGTAAAGCGGTTTTTTATTATTCCCATTGATATCAATATATAAAAATCAGGTATTTGAATAAGATCATTATATAAGTACGTTTCGTTCCTTAGTTTTGCAGTAATGATGCTCTAAAATTGCAATGAAAAGACCCCTGAAAATTCTCGAAAGCTTTATTTGTGTGTCTTCTCATAATACCCCTAATATTTTTATCAAATCCCTGACCCATTAGGCAACAGGGCGTAACGTGAACCGAAACCATAACAAAAAAATCACGTAACTTTCCCTACCGTGTTATTGTGAAACTTCCCGTCGTTCAACGACCCTTCCATAGTGAGCCCATTCTTATACCCATGCGTGCGTCTATACATATAATGAAGATAAAGAGGGTTGACAGTCTGCAAGTTGAAGATATTCGCAAAAAATGTTTAGGTACACTTAAAACTAATAACAGAACACGTTTCAACAATTTATAGAACTTTTGTTAGTTTAGCTATCTGTTTTTGTGTAAGTATATTCAAACGCACATCACACAAAAACGGCTAAACGAATGATTTATGATTTTTAATATGCAGGTAGTTTGAAGTTCTGAGAGCCACATTGGCTACTTTTAAATTTGAAAACAAATATAAATTTCCCTAATTTTACGTATATACCTGTCAGGTCATAAGTATTGTCACACAGTAAAAACTTTTCTTTTAGAATGCTGGCCACAAAAAAGTTTATTGAATTCGAATTTCGAATTGTTCATGAAAATAAAAATGTATACTTTTTAGAATTTTACTCATTTTTAAATATGGAGTGGACGCTTAAAGAAGACCGTGTTGCAGTTATTGCATTGCATCGTTGCGGTTACGCGCCAATTCGAATTTTTGACATACTGAAAAATTTGAATATAACCAAAAGATTCGTTTATCGTACCATCAAACGATACAATGAAGACTCTAGTGTAGATGACAGGTCAAGAAGTGGTCGCCCTCGGTCTGTTAGGACTCCAGCAGTGATAAAAGCTGTGAAGGCGCGAATTCAAAGAAATCCCAAACGTAAGCAGAAACTGTTGGCCCTTCAGATGGGGTTAAGCAGAACCACGGTGAAAAGGGTGTTAAATGAAGACTTAGGGCTTCGGGCATATCGAAGCAAAACAAGACATCGTTTGAATGCTCGTCTAATGGACCTGAGACTGAAGAGATGCCGCGCTTTGTTGAAGCGGTACGCGGGAAAAAAATATCGGGAAATTCTTTTTTCGGACGAAAAAATTTTTACCGTAGAAGAGAGCTACAACAAACAAAATGATAAGGTGTACGCACACAGTAGTGAAGAAGCGAGCAAACGTATTCCGCGTGTCCAACGAGGTCATTTTCCATCCTCGCTCATGGTATGGTTGGGAGTTTCTTATTGGGGCTTAACAGAGGTACATTTTTGTGAGAAAGGTGTAAAAACGAATGCAGTTGTGTATCAAAATACAGTCCTGACGAACCTTGTGGAACCTGTTTCTCATATCATGTTCAATAACAAGCACTGGGTATTCCAACAAGATTCGGCGCCAGCTCATAGAGCGAAGAGCACACAAGACTGGCTGGCGGCGCGTGAAATCGACTTCATCCGGCACGAAGACTGGCCCTCCTCCAGTCCAGAATTGAATCCGTTAGATTACAAGATATGGCAACACTTGGAGGAAAAGGCGTGCTCAAAGCCTCATCCCAATTTGGAGTCACTCAAGACATCCTTGATTAAGGCAGCCGCCGATATTGACATGGACCTCGTTCGTGCAGCGATAGACGACTGGCCACGCAGATTGAAGGCCTGTATTCAAAATCACGGAGGTCATTTTGAATAAACTTTATTGTCATAAGAATCTATGTTTTGTTAAGTTCATTTTGGTATATAAATGGTTACATAAAGAATAAAGTTGTTTCAATTATTTTATATTAAACATGTGACAGAATTTATGACCTGACTAGGTATATATTAGTATATACAATAAAGTGTGAATCCTCAGACCGTAATGTAGTAGCCGTTAGACTGTGTTACGCGACGTGACTGTGTTAAATAAAGCGAGCGAAGCCGCGGGCGTCCACTAGTAAATCAGTATAAGTAAGGTCTGAGTGTATCTCGTGAAGGCTGTATGTCGTGCGAGTGCGTCGTAGGCCGCGTGGGGCACGCGGCACGCGAGGCACGCCCGACACAGTACTCATGTAGCTTACAGGGGTGAATGGAGTTAGAGCAAGAGATTTTTTAGAAGCGTAGTAATAAAACTAAAAACAAATAAGTCAATCCATTAAAAAAACATGTGCAATTTATATTTAACCCTGTAACATCTGAAAATGTATAAAATATTTTGCCCTTGGACTCGAGTCTTACACTATCTGTCTATGGGTATTTATAATAAACAATACGTACGCACTCTTGTATTCTTGTCTAACAGATTATCACTGAAACGTCTAACTGTAATGCAAACTAGGTTACCTGGAAGAGATCACTTTAGTGATAAGCTTGTCGCCCAATGTCCCTGATTACCTTCCACCTTTATGTTAATTGTGTTCTTTTTTTGGTGTACAACAAAGTATATTTGATTGATTGATTGATTGTAATAAATTGATCAAAATGTTATATATTTATAGCTGGCAAGTAAATATGTTATGCTACACTCTAGACTGCAGCAATGCTTAGTCAAACGCCAACAAAACCCACTATAAAAATGGTTCATATTAAGACATATAAGTATATTTTATAACATTATCAACAACCCTGTATAAGAAGTATAAAACTAGTTGTCTATTTCCGCTTCCTCAATAAGTTGCTATCTGTTGTTCTATCTTTGAAGTACAACTTGATAAACTTCCAATACAATACACAAATAGAAGCTAACTTCAGCTCACCTGTAGTTTTGCTAACTTCGAGTTTAAAAATAAAATGCTATAAGTACGATTTGTTTATAGTAGCTTTGAATAAGGTAATACAATTGATTCTGAGCTATACGATTCAATTTTTTATTTATAGCCATTTTCTTGTTAGACTAGAATGACTTGACTACGTATGTATTATAATTTTATCGTTGTTTATTGTTTTTATCGTATTGTTTGTACTTTGTTGCCAAACATAAATATGTACATCTATACTAATATTATAAAGCTGAAGAGTTTGTTTGTTTGAACGCGCTAATCTCAGGAACTACTGGTGCGAATTAAAAAAGTCTTTTTGTGTTGAATAGACCATTTATCGAGGAAGGTTTTAGGCTATATAACATCACGCTGCAACTAAAAGGAGCGAAGAAACTATGGAAAATGTGGAAAAAACGTGGAAAATTATCCATCTTTGAGGGCTTCCGTTGTATGCGTTGCGAAAATGGTTCAAGATATCAAAATAATATGTATGAAAGAATTATTCCTCTTAAAATGATCTAACAAAATGTCGCCGACAATATAATATGTCTGTCTTTTAAGATTAACTCACTAGAACCGTTTTTATGGTAATAACTATTCCACGCGAACGAAGTCGCGAGCACAGCTAGTGTATGATAAAAATAATATTTTAGTATATAGATAGATAAAAAAATACTTTTTTAAAACACCAAATATAAAAAAAATACGAAATACAGAAATTTAAATTAGCGTCGTAAAGCAGCCTTATCGCTAAGAGAGATATCTTTCAGGCAACCAATCCAGCATCGATATAATCTGCAGCCATATGGGCAGCCGCTTGAACTTTGTATGTAATATTAGGATAATAGCTTTAGTGCCCAATTTTAAGTTAAGATTTTTATTTTAATTATATTATTATTATTTTTACATGAAATAGGCTCACGCTTGGCTACAACTTGCCTGATGTTAAGCAACGTTATAATCTAACATCTAGCGCGCTAGCTATCTAGAGGAAGTTGATTTTATGCGTTTAAATTTTTGCTGCTTATAATGGACCACAGTAACAGTATAACCAAAGTTACAGTGTGTGAACATGACTATATATTTTGTCCTGTTGTCCTGTACCCTGCATATTATTAACACACAAGTACTAACTACATGAATTCCTGTGAATTTCGAATGGTAACAACAAATGCCTCACAAACACAAATGATTTCATTAATAACTCGGTAATGTGCGGATTAACTTCACGCGGCTGACTGGCTTGATGCAACTCTGTCAGGTGTCATTGATTGCAATTAATGAACATATGTTATTTCTGTGGCTTGAAGGATAATTTTATAGGTCACTGTTGTGATTATTTAAGATTAATAATTAAAACTCGAAAGTTGGAGTTCTATTCTAATCTTGGTTGTGGCCTCTGCGGTATGGCCGCAATTTTGCAAGTTGGAGTTAGTTACATGATGGTTACATGACATTTTTATTGCAAGAGACCATGGAAGTAATATATAGGGAAATATTACTGCTGATCCAATATGAGCAGAGCGAGGCGAAGTATGACAGGCAGTTGTCTTTTTCTAACTAGGGTGACAATAAATTATATAATAGGATATACCAATTCATCTTCTTACCAAATCTGGAGCAGTTTCTTTTGGGGTCCTATTTTACCTGTAGCTTGACAGTCATGATGATCCCTAGCTCTATTGACGCGTTAAGTAACAAACACCAACAAACTTACTTACAAATAATGCACTTTAGTTTGTAACTTATAATAGTATCGATTCGGTTAATTGACAGGGAGGCAATGTAATCAAAATCATAAACATTTTGCAGTAAATACAATATTTATTTACTAGTTCACATTTGAATTGCATATACTTAGGTAGTTGCCTATATCCTATATTTTTTTACACTATCATGTGATGGTTTAAACTATGTACACCAATATAATCCTTTTCCTTGTTTCATGTAAACGAGTAACGTGTTATATTTAAGTTCTTTTGCCGTTTTATTTTCATGTTTTCATTTTTAGGTAAACTGAAAAAATATCATATTGCACAAATTATTTCAAGCACGAGAAAATATGGTCACCTTAGTCCCAATAATGTAATCTTACTTAAACTTTAGCATACCTGTAGAAAGATATATTGCAGCCACTATAAAATTCACTTCTGCATCCCGGAACACTACAAGTTCTTACCATTTTGTTATTTTTACAATAAAATACATTTAATTTTTTTTTTATAATAATGGCCTCTGCGATATTTAAATTAGTTACAAATTTGATGCTCGAAGTTACAAATGAAATTATTTTTTTCCCGCCACCTTTTGTCATATAATGTCATCATAATTTAATGTTGCTTGTGTGAAAAATAATATAATATTAATTTGTTACTTATTTTATTTTGTGTTAATTTCACAAATTAATTCAGATTTCTTTGTGTCGAGTAAAATTTATAATAAATAAAATTAAATAATATTATTTATTGCTAAATATTTCAAAACTTAAGTTGACAGTGACATTTATCACACATTATTGTTTAAACTGGCAAGCTGTTGAAGCAAGACAACAGCCTGCTCTATATGCCTTTCATTTTTGACCGATCTCACCCCCGATTTACCATTTATAGAAAAGAAACTTTAAGTGTAAAAACATAAGGTTTCTATTCGTATAAAATCTATTTCACAAAACAAAAGAGAGAACAATCCAGAGGGAAAGAGAGGGATGATATAAAAAATCCTTGCAAGAGACAGATAAAAATAAGTTTGATATTTATATAAATTTGACATTTAAAATTTGGTATTTTGGTAGATGCTTTAGCTTGTAAAGCCATTTAATTATTATACATGGCTTATTGTTGCAGTGCTATTGAACTTTTAAAACCAAAAGATGAAATGATATCTAGAAATAGCCTCAATCACCTGTGATTACAAACTTGGATTTATGAAACTGTCTTTATCAATGTCAATAAAATACTTACGATATTGCGATCGTGATAAAACTTTGACTTTCCTATGGATATGCATCTATGTTTGTGTTTGTTCTTGTGTTGTTTCTGTATATGTCTGTAGATTGGTTAACTATCGCTGTTACAGAAAGCAAAAAAGGGGGAAACACTCAACTGTGCAATTTAAAACCACAGTACATATCGATATTTCAATTAAAATTTCTCAGTTTGATGGCCTATCTTCCCACTTGACATTGGCAGAATTGCGAAGTTATATCTTCGCAAAAGCCATAACAAAAACAAAAAAAAAACTTTGACAGATGCTCGAAGTGATAAAATTATTTTCAGCTTATCTTAGCTTTACCAAACGCATATCTGTTTACTTAATAAGTTTACCCAATCAAAATACAAATTTGTACATAAAGCTAATCTTGTACAAATTATTTCGTCTATGCTTACAAAAGGTTGCGACATTACAAATCACGCCACATTTCAAAATATTTATTTGACCACCATAATAGTACAGCAATGAAGCGATTATGAAGCATTGAATGTAGGGGAGTGTATTGTGTGTGTTCACTGCTCGCGTGACCAACTATATTATAAATAGCCAGCTTAGTTCACTAAACCACCACTAACTTACCTACAAAAACCTTTTAAACTATCCTCAAAAACCTTGACTCATATGCAGTTTACATACGTTTCATTTTCAAAACAAAATTTCCACTAATCACTGGCTAAACTTTTTAGTAAGACAATGGATTACTAACACTCCATTCTGAATGGAGACGAGTGTCAATTTATAATGGACCCTACCACCATGTAATAAGGGATATATTTAATTATGCAGCCTCATAAAGGGCACGTTAAACAGGCGAGTCACGAACATAATACATTGAATATTGAAGCACATCGAAGTTAGTCTGCGGCGCCTAGCTCGGACTTCATTAATTATGTGACCTATAAGATAATTGCATGTTAATGTTTTGAACCAAAGAAAGATACCATGCCTTTAATAAATACAGATACCTTGAAACTCTATAATATAAAACTACACTCCACTTAATAACTAAACGTATATTATAGGTATTTGGAAAAGAAGCCGCCAATTGAAAAGAAAATAGCAGAAAACAATAGATTCAAGAGAATCAAATCAAACTAAACCATTTTACGGAAAACCTCTTGAATACATGGTTAATTAAATTTTATTTTAATACAGTATACGAAAATTTTAATAGCATTTGATGCAGGATTGTCAAACTGACCATAAATCTAGTCAAATTTATTTGCTATTATCAAATTTTAGTGGCTGCGCTAAGCAACTTGTTCATTGTTCTATTTCATGCAAAATTATGTGCTTTTATCAGGTTAGTCCCCTTTCTCTTCGCTCTGTAATAAACAAAATGAAAGTTTGGTTTTCGTCTTCCAATTTATGTATTTACATTTCTTATACACGTGTATGTACTGAATAAGTAAGACGATTAGATTAGACAAAAATTTAACTCTTGAAAAGAATAGAAAGCAGGCTATTTTATCATTTGACAAGAGAGACAATAACAATGAAAAAATTGGAAATACAGATTACCAAACTGGTTTTTAAAACTAATTTTGTTATGTAGTAATATATTTTAACGCATTTATTTAAAAAGCCGTAAAATTTGACCGCATAACATTAAAATCTTAATTTTCTTAGATAAGTTATACCTCTTACACACAACATAACAGCTAATGATTCACACTTTCTTCTTCTTATCGAATGAGAGTGGCCAACTCTGGTGCCGAGAGTTTATCAAGCCGCCCTTAGGGCCTCTGACATGGCTTTACGACTGCCGTACTAGACAAACAGCCGGAATTTACAATTTAACATGTCATCTGACCCACGGAAGCGCCTGAATTGGACTCCCACTTTTTGGTCACCCATCCGCGTACTGAACGCGACGACCTTTGTTAACATTAGTAATCGCATGTGATTGCCTCCGCTATTTGAGCCACGGTCGTTTCATGAGTCCCCCAAATTTCGTGCTCGTGTCTGATCAATAAGTAATTACTATTCATTATTTACCAAATATCTATTTGTATCGTATTTATTTTGCCACAAGATTAGCTCACATCCATCATTATAAGCCTCAGATACAGATACAGATATTTATTGATAAATTATAGAAATTTACATGTCAAATTAAATATTCATACAATAGTATTATTAATCGTACCTCAATCCACATATCATATTTGTTTGTACATATTATGTACCTATATATATATGGTGACCACACTGACAGCTATCAAGACGTGGTGCGGGAGACGTTAGTGTCGCCAATAATTATGTCGAATTAAGGACATTTCTGATTGATGACGGGGAAGCACTCAGCGGCCAATATAAGAGATCTCAATTTGTCAAATTTGGTAGATAATTAGGAGTATTATTCTTGTTGCTCGAATGTTACAGTAAGAGTATAATGATGCAAGAAAACAATCAAACATTAATCAATATTAAATATTACATTAACTAACTAAACTGAGGTACATAGTAGTTATAGAGAAATAGGAACTGATGTCGTTATTTAGATTAATTTATGAGTTGGTAAAAAGTAGGTACGTTATGTGTATTAGAGAAAAAACCAGCACAACTCCATTACATCGCAGCGGGACACTTTGCTGTGCCATCGCCAGATACACTGCAAGTAACATTTAAAACGGATAAAAGAAAGAGATAAGATTTTAATTCAAATGTTTAGAGAAATTCGCGATTGCAGCTCTATTATTTACAATTATTTATTAATTTCAAATTTAGTAATCTGTAAATCCTGGTTTACATATTTCAGCTATTTTGATAGTTTCAGCTAGTCACGTGGTTAGTTTATTCAAGAATATATTATAAAGTAAAATTAAAAGCTTCGTTCACCGCATTCAAAAATAGGCTTTATCAACACGTTTAACGGACACCTCACTACTATGAATGCGGTGGACGGACAGCGTCATACTTGTCTGTAGGGTAGTAACAAATTTTTTTACTTGACGACGAACGTAATATAAGTTTATTATTTAAATTATGTTTCACGCGTAAGTGATAAATGTACCTATCTTTGTGTGAAATAAAGTTCTTTAAACCTAATCCTAGCTGAGTAATTAGGTATTCTAATTCCTAGTACTACCTACGTCGTTATGTCCGCGCCGTGGAAGCTCATTATCGATATTCCATTAGCGCGTTGTTGATGAAATGTGTAACATTGATTAAACGCACGCTCTTACGATCAACTGCTTCTTGTTTACAACTAAGGTTTGAGTGTTTATAGGTTGTTTGGGGCTTTTAGCGATGCTTTTGAGAGGTTTTGATTAATGTTTGGATTTTTTACAGAATGGTTTTCATTATCTACTCACATAAGGTACATACTAAGTTGATTTGTTTTCAGATTCACAGAATGATCGCTCTCGCGTCTCAGATTTAGACACTTGCAAAAGCATAAGTAATATAAGTGATATTTCCATGAATACGAAAAACGAAACCATTCACTGCCTCCACTAATTTAAATTGAAGACGGTCCTACTTTGAAAGCCAGAAAGTTTCGACGCCTTTCAAAGTTGTTTGAGGTGGAATAAAATATTGGTTGCGAAGCCACAAAAATGTGTTTCCACATTTCCCTGGCTCGTGTTCCAACAATATCGGTTTACCCGCGTGTTACGTTTCTCACGCGGAGATGCGACGTGACGCCGCGCCGTAACGCCGCGCTACGCCACGCCGCCACGCCACGCCGCCACGCCACGCCGCTCGGTTAAATACAACATGGCGACACCAATCTCAGACGACATCTCAATTTGAATGCGGCGTTGAGAGTCGAATTGTCGATTTGCCTGAAGGTGCGATATCAATATTTATTCGCCGGTTTGTTGCTGCTTTTGGTGGTCTGGAACTGAATGTTCAGAAAATAATGCTTTGTTTTTAAACGTCCTTATAAAAATTTATGAACATGTTATATATTACTTATAGTTCTTGTTTAAGTACATGGTATGACGAAGTTACTAAAACGTATTATAATAAAGATTGAACAAAATTTATTGCGACAAAGACTACAGAAACACTACTTCCATTATTACTGCTTATTATTTTAGTATGTTCCTACTATCCAAAACACTTAACAACCTAAAAATATAGGTACCTACCAAATTGTTTTTCAATTCATGTAACATAGAAATGAAATGAATTCAATACAGCGAATATTTCATGTTTCAATATTTGTGGTATTTCCAAGTATCGTTCAATTCCTGGCCGTAGGTAGGTACGAGTAGATGTTCCGTGTAGTCACTATGTATCTGTGCCCAGGTTTCGTGGTCGGAGCACAACTAGGTATCTCTAGGTACTCACAAGTATTGGAAATAGCTTCACTTTCATAGTGGCGATAGCATTACTTTCATTCATTGGTTGATTTACGCTCTTTTTTAATAATAAGAATAAAATAATAGAACCATTATCCTTTTTGTATCTATTTGAGGGTCCGTTGTCAAAAAAAAAACCATGCTAAGCATTTAATTAGTAAACGATTGCTATAATTGATTGTCAAACTTTCAGAGTTTATTAGGTATTATATGAAATAAAAGTACAGAAAACGAGTACAGATATGAATTGTTAAGAACGATATTTATCAATTAGTGATTCATCGTGTTAATACAAACGCCAACGTGATCTGGAGTCTCCAACTTCATGGAAAGCTAGTCGACTGTGAAATGTATTGGAATTCATACCTCCAAGCTTGTTTAAAGAAAAATATTAGAAAATTTCAAAGAATTGGTTTGAATTTTTTTCTTAAAAATAAAGCAACTGAAGAGGTTAGGTAGTTTGTTTAAATTCTTACAGAATAAAGTGGACATTAATCAATACTGGCGGCTCACTTGGTTTGGAAACAGATTTGAGTAAGTATTTCTTTTTTATGTATTCTATCTAAGTAGGTAACTATACTAAAGTATAAATAAATGATTAAATAAAACAATTTCAAATTAATGTAGGTTTGAAACCGAACTACTCTGTCAACTTCTAAGTTACATTCTAAAGTCCAGTTTGTGTATTTTTTTGCACAAAACAAAAGTACATTGTGTTGTGATAAAACTGCAATTGAGACTTACTTATTAGCTACAATTAAATCTTCTTTCGTATCATTCAACTCCAACCAACATCATGCTCCAACCACAAGTTCCTCGCTACAATTGAAGCGGATACAAGTACTCTAATTAAACTAACTTCCCCATCCGTTCCTAAACCGATTTCCAAACCGAGGCCTCCGTATCATTGTTTGGCGATACTTGTTATTGTGCGGGTCAATTATCGCCATTACCTCTTCCAACATTCAAAGCTTTCAATACTTTATTTACTCCAAAATAATCTCTAATATTATATAAGTAAAGTCTCTAATTGAATGCGGTTACTTCCACGTCACGGATTTCAGTCAATTATTTTGAGCTCTATCATACATAATAATAGAGTTTAAAATGATTGTGGTTGTCGGTACGTTTGTGTGGTAGAACAAAGGTCTGGTTAATGAACAGCAGTCAATGGCGCGGGCCGAGGGAGTGTGGCGAGAGATGGAGCGCATTTGGACAGATTTGGACGCGTTTGTCAAGCGGCTGGGCAAGCTTGTACCAATAAGGAAACCAACAAGTTGCTTACATTCTGTTCTTAGTAAAATTTGGGCTTGTGTTATTACTAATCAGATTTAAATAATTAAACTAGGCACTATATGACGGTTATGTAAACGGAATTGAACTGTGTTATTTTTATGGTATTTCTTCCTGAGTTAAGTACTCTGGTACATCAAGTAGGTAGATAAATCGATATGTGTTCCTAATATTTGGTAACATGAGTACAGAGAAACATTTCTCTTAATGCTTAGAAATAAAATACCTATTCCTGGTATCAATATTCAAATTTATTTTTTTGCGTAACTAATCCTAGTTGATATTCTCTTTCTCATTCGTTTCTTATTTTTTCTTGTAGATATCCCTGAGTTTATCTCTCTGTCGTAGTGGAGTTAATGAGATGACAAATACAACGCCCAGCTTTCAGCTGTTTGTGAATGTAATGTAACTTGTACGTGAACAATATCGTAGACATGAGAGATAATACATATAAATATTTTTTGTGCTACTTCTAAAATAAATTTAATAAGTATATTTTAATGTTAATAAGAAATGCTACTAATAATGCTAAAACATACTAGTTTCTTATTATATAAGACACTGCTTGTTAGGTATATAGTTAAGTACTTAAGCATACTAATAAAAGTAGTATCTAAATTTAAAAATAAACGTTCAATTTACTTCCTTCCAGGAAACTAAATCAATTATCTCTGAAAGACTCTTCCCGCTTTGTATTCTGTAATGAAACAGTTTTATAATCACGTTTTATAGAAGAATTAAAAAGAAATATAAGTGCTCTTTGCTGTGGTTAGGCCGTTACAAAAAATGGACATGGCAATATTTGGCATAATTTTAAATTTAGTTTCACTGACTAAAGGATAAGTTTTATCCAAGTAATAGGGTACTTAAGGGTACAAAGAACTCAAGACTCCAAGTAGATACTATAGGTGGTATGTAAAAGCGCACCACAGTTTTGTTGTCTATGACAGTTTATTTATATTTAAAAAAGACGAAGAAGATTTGATAACCAACTTT
Organism: Macaria liturata; assembly: GCA_964023185.1. Lineage (NCBI taxonomy): Eukaryota > Metazoa > Arthropoda > Insecta > Lepidoptera > Geometridae > Macaria > Macaria liturata. The sequence goes on from OZ026806.1 coordinate 10,178,689, forward strand.
CGAAAAAATGGTTCTCAAATTTATCTGCATGTTTTTATACTGTCACATCCATTTGCTCGTTGCTTTGGAGTCGCAATCGAATAAGTCGGCGGGCGGCGTGGGGCGCGACGTGGCGCGATTTAATTGGCGATATAAAGAGGTCGGTATGAATAATGCAGCTCGCGCTGGACGCTGGACTACGGCCAGTACCTGCAGTACAGGTATTATTGCACTACACGTGCATAGGTTTCGAGTAGTGTTCGCAAGACAGATGTAATTATTTGATTAGATGAATAGGTATTTAGTATTTACTTAGTTGTTAACTCAAAAACAGATATTTTAAGTGGCAAAAATATGAATGTAATGAGGCTTTTTCCGGGAGCCAATTAAAAAAAAATATAGTTTAAAATAGGTTCAATAGATGTCGCTGTATACTGTTAATGTACACCAAAAAGCAAGAATGTATGGTTTTTGTTTTTTGGACGACATTGTTTAACTAAATGAACTCTGAACTTGTAGGTTGGTGTAACAAAAACAACTCATAATTTCAGTTTTTCTTCATTTTACTTCGAAAACACAAACACAGACAATACATACAGAAAACAAAATGTATACAACAAAAACACAAATCATGGATGGTGGGATGTCAAAATATATATCATGTCAGATGAAAACGTTCCATTTCTTACAAAAAAATGTGGAACATTTTTAAAGACATCGTTGTCTAACTTTTATATTAGTATTTTGTAAATTGATTACCAGAATAAAATAATTTTACCAAAAACTTGTGTCACTCATACTGAATATAAATAAAATTGCATTGTAAAGTTTATGTATCGTTCCGTTTCACGTATTATGAAGAACTCGCTTGTACATGGGCAACATACGACGCCATCTGTTGAGCATTTTTTACACCATTTTTTATTTTTTAATTCAGCTGTCAGAAAAAGCCTCATTATTTTGCTATAATATTACATGTGTGTGTGTCATATTAACAAAATGTTTGAAAAAACATTCACTTGACTCTCCTCCTATTTTTGAAATTGGTCAAGAACGACATAAAAGTGTATCTTAATTGATTTAAGTATTTGATAAGCTACCCGTTACAAGTTACATTATTACATTACATTATTTACATTATTATAAATTACTTTTTATCTTGTAACCCCTGATTTCTTCGACATTATATTTATTTAAATATGGCTAAATCTCGATCCGTTGCGCAGTCGCAAAACAAAGACGCCTGTGCGTCTTTGGGTTGCGACTGTCAATGTCATGGTCAAATTGACATTTGAATCTGTGAGAGGCATGGAAGTAATATATAGGGAAATATTACTGCTGATCCAATATGAGCAGAGTGAGGCGAAGTATGACAGGCAGTTGTCTTTTTCTAACTAGGGTGACAATAAATTATATAATTAGGATATACCAATTCATCTTCTTACCAAATCTGGAGCAGTCTCTTTTGGGGTCCTATTTTACCTGCAGCTTGCCAGTCATGATGATCCCTAGCTCTATTGACGCGTTAAGTAATAAACACCAACAAACTTACAAATTAAAATGCACTTTAGTTTGTAACTTATAATAGTATCGATTCGCTTAATTGACTGGGAGGCAATGTAATCAAAATCATAAACATTTTGCAGTAATTACAATATTTATTTACAAGTTCACATTTGAATTGCATATAGGTAGTTGCCTATATCCTATTTTTTTACACTATCATTTTCCTGTCAAAAGTAACTTTATTTACAATAATAAAATATAAAAACAAGGAAAGAAAAACTAAACACTCTACTTCTAACTACTACAAATAGGGGCACTTAGAAAATCTTTAGAAAAGCCTAAAGATAATCTAAGTGCTCCAGCCCACTACCAGAGGGCAGCGTGCCCAGCATACTGGCCGCATTACCACGCTGGATGGCAATGCTGATACGTTGAGCCAGAAAAAGGCCAGCATTTTGGTCATGCGTCGCGTCAACCAAGCGCTCCGAGAGGTTTTGGAAAATAGTATGGGCTCCCGGACCCCACGGCCCCAAAGTCTCGACTCCAAAAGGCTCAAATATGTAACCTCGGCCGAGGTTAGCATATTTGCGTCTCTTGTGATGCTCGGCAATAATAGCCGCCGCTCCAGCCCGACACCGTGTCAAAGACAGATGAGACGGCGCCAATGTGTCGACGCAAGTTGCGTCCCACACAAGGGGCCGACCCAACTTCCAGGGCACAAGAGTCATACCGTCAGGTCTTTTTCCATCGTCACGTGCTAGGCCGCTCGGTTCGAGCATAGCTGCAACATTGGCAGTGGAAAAAGCCCGGCGAATGATGTCGTTCAGACTAGCGTGGCGGCTAATTCTACCAGCACTCCTCGAACATGAGAGGCCGTGGTGCCCGAGCTGGTCGACATCAGTACCACACTGGCAGCGATGCGGCTCACAGCTCCTCGCACCCAAACGCAAACTAACCGCGAGTCGAAAAGCTGTCGGGTCTAAAAGGTTTCCTGTATTAAAAGAAGGCATGGCCTGCAACCAAAGACCGGATTCCCACACACTGACCGCAAGGATACGGGCGCGATCCGCGAAACTAGTACACGTATCGAGAAGTGATTTCCGTGCTAGTTCGCTGATCGGCCGATCCCACAGTCTCTGGGAACGAGGTGTTGTAGGGAAATCGGTGTTCGGACAGGCCAGGCGCCAAGCATTTTTAGCTTCGTCCGTATGCGCAACTACAACTACGCCAGACGGGCCTAAAGCGGGTGCGAGGATTTTTTGGACCAATTCGTAAGTACCGTGGACAGAAGCCAAAAATGCTGGTAAAGCAACACTTGAAATTTTGCGGACACCCAAACCTCCTAACCGTACAGGTAAGGAAGCTTGCGACCATGTCCTGTCATCCATGTCCACATTCAAAACCGAAACTAGTGTGTCCTTTACGATGTTGTCTAAGCTCGAAAGGAGCCCATTGTGTTGCCACAATGGACAACATCGTAAATAGTAGGTGAATTTTGGAACAAACAAACAATATTTGATAATGGTAAAAGCCATATGGGCGTTAATTTTGAGCAGACGGCCTGAAGTGTCCCTAAAATTTTGAATTTTGTCCTCTACGAAAGGAGAAAACGACTCATCTAGAATCGGTGAACCAAGAAGGCGAAGTGAACTTTTGTCTAGAATAGAAATACCCGGTGCCAAATCATTGAATTTAGATATGACTGAATCCTTGTCCGAACATGAATCGCAAACAAAAAGTTCGCACTTTTTTGAATTTAATTCGAGACCAACATGACGAAATTCGTCTACCAAAATTTTGAAATCATCGAGGACGGTGTTCACGTCACCTCCCAAAGTTCCGTCATCCAAGTACCAAACATTAAGTTTGGACTTGAGACGTTGAATTATGGGATGTATGGCCAGGCTAAAAATGGCCGGTCCAAGAGGGTCACCTTGTTGACAACCAACTGAAGAATCCATAACATAGTTTTTGTAAACCAATTTCGATGACTTACCGTAGCATTGCCAAAGGAAATTATAAAGGTCGGGAATTTTGTCTTTCACTTGGGTCAACAAAGCTCCTCTGTCTACCGAATTGAAAGCGTTTTTGACATCCACCTTCAGCAACACATCTCCACAATTTTGGTGAAGAAAAGTCCGAAGAGAGTGGACGGCGGCCTCACACCCGCCTCGCGAACCAAAACCAAGCTGCAGTGGTTGAAAAAGATTGCTCAAAGGAACAACCTCCTTCCTGCAACCTACCTTGGCCGCGAGGCGACGGTATGTGGTCCCGACCGCTATAGGCCTGATGCCACCGTCCTTTTTCAAAAGGGCGCACAAATTGGCACCATACAAAATTTCGGTGATGTTGTCATTAACCCGTCCAGACAACATGAGTTGAACTAATGCAGTTAGATCCTTCAAAAGAGTTTCGCATACCCCACCAGAACTAAAAGATAGAAGATCTTTTAGGTGCTGGGGTGTAAGGCCGTCAAGACCTCCAGCTGAACCACTTTGGAAAGATGAAACAGCAGCAGCAACCTGTTGGGTGGACACGTCAAAGTCAACATCAGAGTCCGGTGGATCAGGCAGGCGGAGATCCGCTGCGGAAGGTGGATGTTTGTCACGGAGTGACTGGACCGTATCGGGTGAGTGTGGGGCTATAGTATCGCTAGAGAACAAGACTCGTGCGGCGCCTTTAATATCACCGTCACTAATTTTGTTTTCTACTAAACGGACTGTAGCCAAATCGCCAGTGATTTTAGAATTTTGATTATTCCGCGTGTTAGGCGGAATAATATGAGCAAGGTCTAAAGGATTCTCTTCCGATGCAGCGTACTTTACGCAATTGTCCTTTACCCGTTGGGTAAGGGACTTTTTGGAGGTAGGATCGAATGTTACGTGAAGTACGCAGAAGGGAAGAGACAGGAGATGTTCCCAAGCGAGCTTAGTGTTCCTTTTTTTTTTTTTTTTTTTTTTCCTTTTCTTCATTTTCCTTGTGTTTCATATTCTAACTGAAACGAGTGATGGTTTAAACTATGTACAACAATATAATCCTTTTCCCTGTGTTTCATGTACTAACCTAAACGAGTAACGTGTTATATTTAAGTTCTTTTGCCATTTTATTTTGATGTATTCATTTTTAGGAAAACTGAAAATATATCATATTGCACAAATTATTTCAAGCACGAGAAAATATGGTCACCTTAGCCCCAATACATAATGTAATCTTACTTAAACTTTAGCATACCTGTAGAAAGATATATTGCAGCCACTACAAGATTCACTTCTGCATCCCGGAACACTACAAGTTCTTACCATTTTGTTTTTTTTACTTTAAAATACATTAAAATTATTTTTACAAATTACAAATGAAATTATTTTTTTCCCGCCATCTTTTGTCATATAATGTCATCATAATTTAATGTTGCTTGTGTGAAAAATAATATAATATTAATTTGTTACTTATTTTATTTTGTGTTAATTTCACAAATTAATTCAGATTTCTTTGTGTCGAGTAAAATTTATAATAAATAAAATTAAATAATATTATTTATTGCTAAATATTTCAAAACTTAAGTTGACAGTGACATTTATCACACATTATTTTTTAAACTGGCAAGCTGTTAAAGCAAGACAACAGCCTGCTCTATATGCCTTTCATTTTTGACCGATCTCACCCCCGATTTACCATTTATAGAAAAGAAACTTTAAGTGTAAGAGGTTTCTATTCGTATAAAATCTATTTCACAAAACAAAAGAGAGAGCAATCCAGAGGGAAAGAGAGGGATGATATAAAAAATCCTTGGTGAGAGGACGTGAACGGAACGTCACGGAACGTGACTTGACTCCGAAGCTTGACTCGAACACGGAAGGAAGGCAAGGCGCACGAAAAAGAAATGTAACGCGGCCGGGTCTGGTCTGGGAAGATGGTCTATTCCACCCCAGACCCCGGCAAAGCCAGTTCGTTCCATTCGCCGCGCTGTGTGTAAAAGAACTTCCTCGTTGTTGGTGAGTACTCGAGCAACAGGGAACAGTGAAAGAATTTGTTCACCGTCATAACGTCACGTTTCCTTTCGTAGGCCGTTTTATTATCGCCAAAGAATACTATTACCCTTTTATTATCGCTGTCTGCTGGAGGTAGTGCTGGTTGAGGCCTGCGGACCTCATCCCCGCACGCAGCCGCTGGTCTTTAAAGAGAAAAACCCCAGAAACTTGGGTAAGTTTTACGACAAACGTGCGGTGTCCGCCGGGACCACCTACCCTCTAAAGCTGAACATATTTGACTGGCCTGTTAGCTTAGTTGGTAGTGGCTCTGCCTTTTAATCTAGAGGCCGCGGGTTCGATTCCCGCCTGACACAAGTATTTATGTAACTTTAAAAATGTATAATTACTTGTGTTGTGTCTGGTCGTTTGTATGTATAATAAGTATGTATTTACAAAAGAAAAGTATATAAGTATTATATCCGTTATCTAGTACCCACGACACAAGCGTTTGCTTAGTGTGGGGCTAGATGGCGCTGTGTGCAATGTCCCGGAATATTTATTTTATTTATTTAATATTTTATTTATATTGTAAAAATAACAGTTTGTTAACAGGGTTTTTTAAGTTTCTCGCAAGAATACTCCCTTCTACAACTCATCTACACGGTCTAAGGCTGCTAGCCTAGGCCGCACACAATCCTACTTACTTCACAACACACCCTACTTCACATTTCTACATCGTGCTTTGGGCGCGGGGTGCCGGAGGTCACCAACCGTGTTGGGAGAACTTGCTGCTTCTTCCAGCCCTCTATGGCGGGTGTCTCCGCCCTGACTCCGTCCCCATCACTAAGCCGGTAACACCAGGCCTATATAATGCCTGGTGCCTTTATACTTTTATTGTGTTGTTGACTGACTAAAACGCATACTGGTTGCAACTAGATACCCTAGGTGTAGGCTTTCTCCTCGACCCTGAGGCTAAATTTGTAATTTAAAGAGTTCTCATTATCTATCGCCTTGAGATAAGGCTGGCGCCCATATATTTTAAAATAAGTGTAAATTTAAATAAAAGTAATATTAAATCATAGTTAGATTGTACCTTTAGACTAAATCTACCTAGAAATTCTATTAACTCTACCTAGTTGATCTCGATGTGGCTACCACCTTTTAAATTCTTAAGAATAAACTAATCTAGTATTGTTTACTACCTTTTTATTTAATTACTACCTAATTCCCCTTGTATAGAATAGAAGTAGGTAGATAAATACAACCTCAAAAGCTTTAACTAAATCTTTTAAAGCGTTATAATCTTATTAAACTTATTAATTAACCAGTCTCATCTATTGAAACCAACCAATGTACAAGCACCACCACCACAACACAGTGTGGCCAGCATGCAGCTGAGTGATCCCCCGAGTGCGTGGAGGCAGAGAGGGTGCCTACATTACCGCTGTTAATGGCAACACTCGCCCGTTAATGATCCACACGTTGTGGCTGATACGTAGAGCAGCTGCGATACTCTACAGGGTTGTTGAAAATACCTGCTTGATTTCTTCTTCTTCTTATTGAATGAGAGTGGCCAACTCTAGTGTCAAGAGTTTATAAAGGGCTAAGGGCCTCTGAGATGGCTTAACGGCTGTCGTATTAGACACACAGCCGGGAACTACAATTTAACGTGCTATCCGACCTACGGAAACGCCCAAAATGGAATGCCAATTTTCGGTCACCCATCCGCGTACAGACCGCTTCGACATTTTATTTTTTTTACAAGGAATGGGTTTGCACTTGACCGTAATTGACCGCCTGATGGTAAGCAATCATTACAGTCTAGTCTCACTCTCGCTTTGAACATCGCAAGGCACATTGATAATCGCATGCGATTGCATCCGCTAGCTGAGGTACGGGCGCTGCTTTGTGATTAGTAAGGCAATGACTTACTCATATTTTCGGGAAAGGAGTCCACTATAAACTTATAGTCATAAAAGTCTATAATGATGTTTGATCAATTCGCTTTGCAGAGAATAGATCCCTTTTTATGGGAACCTCATATGTAGATATTCATCATGTTTGTCAGTGAATTTGTGTGTTTGTTCTTCAGTCACGCTACATACATATATACTATATTTCTACATAGATGAAAATGAATAAAAAAAAATTAATTTACTTAAATAAAAACCAAACGGCGAGTCTGCCGTAACACGTCCAAATTAAAACTAGGTAATCTTGAATCAACCTCTAAGAATTACATTAAGCCCAACACACATGCCTGAGTATAATATCCAGGAGTAAGTGCTAGTTAATCTGTGTATAACTGCGGGTTTGATTGATACCGTGCTCGCGGTAATTGCCGGGGGGGGGGGGGGGATCACCTGAGTCTTACACCTGACATGGGAGGTGGATATAGTAAACTATTAGTTAAGTTTCTTGGGAGTATTGTTATTCTCCCCACGACACAGGGAAACCTAGTGTGGCGAACATAGATCACATCATTTGTAATCAATCCTAATATAGTAATATAAATATAGTACTAACAATCAAATGATGTAACTTAGTTATAAGGTTTTTGATGCCCATAAAAATATTATTTTATTATTATTCTAAACTTATGTTAGTACTCCTGTGATCTGTGCTTATGCTAAGTATTACTAAAATATGAGAGAATTAATAATGAATCGTATCCGTACGTAGGAAACAAAGAGCTCACTTTCTGGTTAGAAACCAAACAAGTAAAGTAATTTCGTAGTGGTTATAAATTCGTAAGTACTTATGCATTAATTTATTTATTGTGTATCATTTTTAGTATATTCTGTAATCTGTTTAAAGAAAAGTAAAATAAGTCGAACTATTGAAGTTATACCATTTTCTTTTGTACACCGAATTTTCATTAATTTTATAGGTTCCCCTTTGGCTACAACCTAGCTAAATTAACACGTAGTAAATACATTATGCATATTACAACAGCCTGCATAGTTAGCGATGTCCAGATTGATCACAATCACACAATGCAGCAGAGAGGCTGTCGGCTCCATCCATCAACATAATTACACCTGTTAACTACTGGCTTGCTAAATAAATGTGGAATAACTGAATGTACAGGAAAATCTGGAACTGGTGGATTTATTGGCTTTATTACATTTTTAAATCAATTTGCTTTGAATTAACTCAGTATTGTTCGTCATTTTTTCTCTGTAAATATGTATGTAAGCATTGTAAAGTTCTTTCAACGTTAAATCTTACGTATAATGTAAGTAAACAATTTTTGTTCACTATCTAAGAACAAGTGCTTATTTTTATTTGTACTAGTTTTCGCAATAGTCTGAACTATATGGCCACAACATTGCAAATACAATGCCTGCAATACGATTCCATTGTTTCGTCTTCATATCACAGTATAATTGAAAACCTCGTACTCTGGGTCCAGTGCACTCGACAAACTTACCCATTAGATATCAATTACGGGTATTGAATCAGCACGGGATCGACCGAACTACCGACAATAGATGTGAGTATAACTGAACAGACAATATACAATAGGAAAGTGAAGCCAATATAATGTCTATTACCTAATTCAATGTATTGTGTCTACTAAATTGATAGGAAAAGGAAAAGATAAAGCTGATTTGATTATTACGGCGAATACTTACAACTTTCCTATTTAATTCTAACCCAAAACCACAAATACGAGTTTTTTCTCTTGCAAATCTAAAGGTTGCTAGGAAAAACTGGCTAAAACGAAAAACGATCAGAATGAAACCTATTCTAATTTTATTTAATTAGAATGCTATGTGTTTTCTTATACGAGTTCTTCAACACAAATAAAGTTATAAACAATTATGATATTTGTAATTGACGTCTAATCTTTTGTTTACAAATAAATTGTTTATCTGTTAATAAATGATTACAAACTTTCAAGCTACAAACCCAACATAACGAAAAGTTTAAAACAAATCAGTGCACATTGTCTAAAGCTCGTGCAGTATCTGTGAGAGAGTGGTAGTGAGTAGTGAACACACGAAGTTAGATGAAATAAGTTATGTTTGTACACATCGTTACCGGCCGGCGAGATACAGGCTCCTTCCGGGCTCCACCGCTGCGGCGCAACTAGGACGGTGCTGGGAAATAAAATGTTACACCTACATGGTTGGAACTTTACATGGTCCAGTGTACCTATGTTGTGAGATGGTGCTATTTTCTAAAATGAATATATGACTTTTAAAAATTACTTGGAATTCTTTATAAAGATTTTTGTATACAAAAGAATGATAAATATTTGTATGAGTGTGTCATTTGATTGATGGATGGTATTGTGGATTTGATTGTAATAACGCGTAAATATTTTGAGCGTAGTGTCCGTCCATTAGCATTAGCATATCAGTGTACAATGTACATGTATGTAACTTTCTGACAGCACCTGATACAAGGCGACTGACGTTAATTTTAATAAAAAGGTACCAGTATTAGACAGTTCCAAATATTACAAAAAAAAAACTATCCTAGGTATCTATTTTTCGTATTAAAAAAAATAGATACGATAGTCAAAAAGTATGAAAATGGTTCTGTGGGAGCCAAAACTAACACATCATCCTTCGTCCAGAACTCCCTAAATTATTTTGATAACAATAAAGCCTAGCGCAGAGCTCTCTTGGCAACTTGTTGAGTGGAGAGGTCTCGGGCAGAGGTCGTGTCGGTACGAGGCCTGACGGAGGGCAACAGGACGCTACAATAGATGGATGGACTATTTGTGGTACAGAACTGCTTGAAGGGACGTCTTTTGTATACGATGTCGATAGAATATTTTAGGTCGAAGTTTTTGAAACAATGTGAAAGCAGAATTGAATTCGGTTTGGTTTATTGACTCTTCTTATACCCTGCAACAAAAGTATACTGCAATATATGTTTCTAGTTTTATAGGTCAGGCACCTTAGCATTTCTTAGTTTTTATTATGTTTGTACTTACGATAATGATTTTGTGATTACTTATTCCTTTATTTTTCTTGATATTTAGTTTATGAACAAATAAAGTTAGATTTGATTTATGCGATGGAAATTGCAGTAGCAGTTACTACTCTGTCGACGACTTTTTAAATGATTTATCTATTTAATGAGATATGAATCAGGCCACTCCTCACTTAAACATATTTGCTTACCCCATCAGGGTTTTTGTTCAGTGTTCACTTTCCACATCTTGTTTGTGCAGCTGTGTCCTTTACAAATTGCGACTAAATAACTATGACTATGACTAGTCTATGAATGACAAGCCACATTTTATTAATTGTAATATCATATCAGTGTACGCGATGGTAACAACTAGTGTTCCTACCTAGGTCCTATATACCGCGGTGGATCGTTAGTCCGCTAACAATGTATGCTAACAAACCTCGCGCACGCTTCAATACTTACTTGTAAATACCACACAACCTTATACCGGGTTATCAGAAAAACTGTGTTTAATTTTAAGGTGTTATTTAGCAACTTTCGATTCGTCGTCACGCGGTTCGAATCTATTTACTAACTAAAAATTAGGTAAGCTTTTGAGCATCTCCCTTTAGTTCTTATAGCAGTTCTGTAAATCCAACACCTACCACCTACCTATCGCATTATAACTGCGGACATTTACGTGATTTTGTTTTGAGTTTATACCAAAGAATACTATTACCCTTTTAAAAAAGGTTAGCGTTACGTTAGCTGAATGTGTGTTTGATTCTCCGCGTTGATTCAGACAGCGTTGCAATGTTGATACCATGGCAGCATTATAGGACCAATAACATATTTATAACTAGTGGACGCTGCTTCGCCTCATACTACCTACATACCAAAAATCATGAAGATCCGTTCAGCCATTTTTACGTGACGAGCGTTTCAATCTATACTAATATTAAAGCTGAAGAGTTTGTTTGTTTGTTTGTTTGTTTGAACGCGCTAATCTCCGGAACTACTGGTGCGAATTGAAAAATTCTTTTTGTATTGGATAGACCATTTATCGAGGTAGGCTTTAGGCTATATAACATTACGCTGCAACTAATAGGAGCGAAGAAACAATAGAAAATGTGGCAAAAAAGGGGAAAATTATTCATCTTTGAGGGCTTCCGTTGCGTGCGCTGCGAAAACGGTTCAAGATATCAAAAAAATGTGTATTAAACAATTATTCCTCTTGAAATGATCTAACAAAATGCCCGCAACAGTATATGTCTATCTTTTAAGGTTAACTCACTAGAACCGTTTTTATGGTAATAACTATTCCACGCGGACGAAGTCGCGCGCAACAGCTAGTAAACAGATTTACAGAGAAACAGATAAACACACAAAAATTCTATAAATTGTAGGTAATTGTTCTACTATCAATTCTACGTCTCTTCAAACTTTTTTTTTAATATTTAAATGTCCAGACTTTCAACCCTCTTCAACTTTATTATATGTATATACAGATAGATAGATAACGAAAAATATAATATCAAACAAATTAACGTATAAGCAGTAACCAGGTATGCTAGCTAACATATATCAGTGTTGATATTCACTGGTATTATTGTGGCGATACTAGTCGATACAACTCCACTCTATAACTCATGGAAACTGGTCCGGAGGAAAATATATGTGTCTGAATGACTATAGTGTGAAACTCTTGCGGTTTACTATTGAATTCTTCTTTTCAAAAAAGTTTTCAGGCTTTGGCATTATTGTCATAACTTGAATATTTTGTTTAGGTATTAAAGGATAGCAAAACTACTCAATAAAATATTATCATAGATATCACCTCAGCTATTTTGTTCCACCAGAGTACATGTACATACATATGTATTTATGTTATGTATCGCGCCAACAAAGCAATAATATCTGTTTTAATTACCATCACACTCCCGCTTATATGACACAACCACAATATATCACTATATATTATACCTTATCATATGTTATTAAGGTACATTACAGATTAGCATCGTTTGAGGCAGTTATTTCACTCGTATCACCGCATCCTTAGCACATCGTAAAAGTAATTCTGAAAGTGATTTTTCCCACAGTTTCTTTCGCCAATAATAGAACTGATACGTTATAGAATTTGGTTGTGATTGGTTAGTGAACCGTAGAAAATATATTAAATGCATTGTTTTTGCGATCTTGCTATTTCTTCTGATGAGACCAAATAAAGTGGTAACAAGGCAGAGAAAATATGAAGATGAGTCGTGACAACAACATAAATCTAACATAATGTCACACAGAAGGGTTAATACTGAGGGACGTGATGCGTATTTCTTTTACCGAGGCCACCTTATCTTGACCCTGATATATGCGGTGCGCAGAGGGAGGGAGAGGTGTCAGGATAAATTGGTGATTACATGTCTAGAGTTTAGGGATGCCTCGGACAGATTGCTGCTCTAGATACTAGATGAGACTCGATATGCAGGACTGATGCTGCGCTTATGTATTATTCGTATGCGGTATCTTCTATATACAGACTTACTACACCAGTAATAAGTAAAGTAGTAAGGTGGTAAATAGTTACGCTTATACGTATTTTACATTTAAATTGGGATGATTTTTATTTTCCAAATTAATGTGAAAGAATTGTCGCATTAACGTTCAATTTTGCCGCCACTTTTTCTGACCTACTTTAACGATAAAAGTACTGTAAAATAAAACGAAAATTACAGCAATTTGGAAATTAAAGAGGCACCGCCGGAGCCCGGAAGCGGAGGGTGGAACTCGTTAAAGTGATGTCCTGCGACTCTGCGACGCCAAATTTGCACCCCTTTTATTTAATCGCCTTTAAACAGAATCCCAAAAGTTGGAAAGTGTATTTTTTTGCAAGAGACAATTAAATTTTTTCTGCAAACAAAATGACTCGACAGCCTTCGCGGAGCAAGTCGTAACTTTTTATTAATTTGGCTGAATTGTTATTTAGGTGCGAAATTAGATGAACAGATCATAATTAAGGGAGCTTATAAAGCTCAATTAGCGGATTACTGTTTAGGGGGATGATATTATCCGTCTTAATAACCCTTTAGTAGGTAAAAACTGTAATAAGGGTATGCAGGATGGGTTCTGGGGCCATAACAATACATCAGGCGGGGGCCGTTACACGCCCAATGTACCGCGGAACACTTCATTCGGCAGAAATTATATTATACTCGCTTAATCGGGGGATGGCTGTTTAAAGGAAAGGGTCCATTATACAGTTTTTAACAAAGAATTAAGAGGTCTTTGAACCGTAGTCACGTTGTATATCGTATTATGCAGTGGTGGCAGTGGTATAGTTTTGGATTCGTTTTTCATATACAACGATTATGATATCGATACTCCTACAAGTAAGTATTTTAATAGAAACTAGGAAATATACATTAAGCATTGATTGCTAAAAGGTATACTACAGATTTGATATAAGCAGGCGATTTTATGACAGTTTTAATTAAGTGCCTAATTACATTAAGACGTGGCGTTTCTATCAAATAGTACCTACATAGTACTTAGTTATATTGATTTTGATTTTATTATTTTTTTACTTTCATTCTGGTTACCTATGCTAAAAATGTCGAATAAAAATACAGTATACATTAAAAATACATTTTCTCATTCTCGACAGTAAGGCTTTTAACTACCAGAATACCTGAAACAACAGCTAAAGGTGGAACCTGCATTGGAATGAAACTGACAATTGAACAAACTAAACTTTCAGAATCCACTAATGATGTTAGAAACAGCGAAGTTGTTCGAGTAGTGGCAGTGTCCAGTGGTAGTTCCACAGCTGGTGTTATCTGGAGGCTTGTGGTGAGTGCCACTAACTACTTGCTCCTGATTGGTGGAACTGAACTGAACCACTCATTGGGACTGCTTTATTGGATTTACTTTATTTTATTTGACTTCTTGAATAGAAAAGTTGTATGGAAATGTTTTGTGTTTCCACGGTACATTGGAATACGTTAAATTTAGAAGTTAATCTTTTATATTAGTAACTCATTTCATAGCGGTCTAATCATGTTATTATGAAGATGGAATAATCAGTCTTTGACATAGGAAAAACTGCTGAATGTTACAATGTATATTTTTTAGATTTTAAAATAAGGTTAAGCTATTGTATAAGCAAATTTTGTTTATTTCCTCTTTAATGACTAAGTTAGCCATAAAATAAAGAGCTGTAAATTCGTCGCCATATTGACAAGGCTATTTAACATATGAAACAGCAATACAAGTTCAACGAGTACATTTATTGGTTCACGTTCAAAACGCGTCTAATTAGTAAATTCCACCAGAATACAGCATCGTTCACCCTTTAGGGTCTAAACTCACTAACCAAAGTTGTAGCTTAGATCTCATGATAACCCTAAGCCTAAGGGCAGGGTTTTTTTGTATGTTCGTCGATCAATCCACCAAAATATAGAAGTCGGAGATGTTGGGGTTGCCCTATGAAAGATACTTCGCCAACTATAGCCATCGGTAGAAAATCAGTCCGTAAAGATTGATATAATTCTTGTCGCTTCTATGAAGTTCGATCTTAATCGCGTGCATTAATTTGTAAGTATGATTATGCAGATATAGGTATGTACTTACATATATTATTGTATTTATTTAGTAATATTATATTATTTATAAGATATTAGCGGCCACTAAAATATTGTGCAGAAGTACCTACGTACCATCTCGCAATTATAAACACTTCGAAGTTAAGCGCCGAGCTATAAAACGCATAGGCACCAGTTAACCTTGGGATGAAAAATCCATACAATATAGATCATTTACACCGGGGAACCTTGTACTTAGTATTTTATGCTAAGAATTTTAAAGCAACAATTGACACTAGAGTGTAAGTAACCCTTTAAAACTTTTAACACCAGAGTTTGCCACTCATAATTGAAGTTACGCACTACAGCACACAGCGAGCTGCTCCCGGTGCGTTGTCA
Organism: Macaria liturata; assembly: GCA_964023185.1. Lineage (NCBI taxonomy): Eukaryota > Metazoa > Arthropoda > Insecta > Lepidoptera > Geometridae > Macaria > Macaria liturata. The sequence continues at coordinate 10,194,029 of OZ026806.1, forward strand.
TGTTTATTGACATTCCTCGTCGGCTGCGTCAAGACTTGGGTAATTGGTTTCATAAAATGTGCCCCATTGTTGGGATTTGGGCACACTTTAATGGATCGCCCTCTCTTACCTCGAAATATTGCCTTACTTCTTGGAACTGGCCTATTGGAATTACAATATCGTGTGTCATAGTGAAGACAAACGAATATGGATATTATATATATGGATATAGGTTGTAAAAATAAAAACCTACGCCACAGTACAACTTACACTTTAAATTACAAATAAATAACAATCTTGGAAACACTTTTCAAGTCAAAGTAGTTATAAGTAATTGTATAACCGTCAATTGTAATATTAAATATAAAACCGCGATGCAATGTACATAATATGTTTGTTCATATGCATAAGGCCAACTCTAGAGCCGGACAGTTTATCACCCAGTGAAAACAAAAGTCAGTATATTCTTATTTCTCGCTGCAAAAGAGCAATGAGTAAAATACATTGAAAAGTGATTAAGGTAGTTAGATATTTCCATGTTTACTTCGAGGTTAAATAAGTCAATTGGGCGTATGTATGTACATATGTAATATGTGTGACAGTAACTGTGAATAGATCTGGTAGAGCTGGTAACTGCATAATAACGCACATGGCTGGGAGTGACCCGTATTCCAACCACACTCACACACACATACAGGACTAGTATGGTCAACTTGCGACAAATACGATCAATTACACTTAGTAACTTCTTCTTATCGAATAAGTGTGGCCAACTCTGGTGTCGAGAGTTTATCAAGCCACCCTAAGGGCCTCTGACACTAACGACTGCCTTACTAGTCAAATAGCCGGGACCTACAATTTAACGTGTTATCCGACCCACGGCAGCGCCCAAAATGGAATGCCACTTTTCGGTCGCCCATCCATGTCCTGATTTCGTTGACTTAGTAACTAAAGCTGAGTTATCTATATATAAATGTGGCAACTTCCTCATACCAAATTGATTTAGTGAATTCGTAGTTGAAAATAGTAACAACTTTCTTAACGGTTAGGGCGCCACTTTATACGAACAGTTGATTTGAAATGGATTTAAAAAGTATTGCATCAGTCTAACATGAGTAACTTGTAACCCAGTATGCATACAGTGGTTTATGGACATCGATCGCTCACTTGGTAGGCTTCTCGGGACGGACGGGGCTACCGACAGATTACCTTACAGTTAACTAGAGTTATTACTATTTACAAATAGTTACAAATAAACATAGCAGGGTATGTTTTGTAGAGCATAATGTAATAAGCCTATTTTTCCTACACAGGGTTATTTATTGTTGTATCGAATTATGATCAAATTTTCAAGTATTACATATAAATATACCAAAAAAAAAAAACTTTTTCTCACTTACTATATTATCATAATAACAAAGCTTTTGTTTTGCATATTATTACAAAATAACCAACATATTCTTATGTACAATCCATACTCCGCAATCTCCGTGGCGGGGCCATTACCGTTCGCGGAGCATGGGATATAATGTTACGCGTGAAACCTGCGAGTACGCGCCCGGGGGTACTACTAGTCGAGTAAGGTACACGTATTGTTGATAGTCAGACGAGACATATCCTGACACCATAGTGAGTACCTACTTCATCTTCTTATTGCATAGGTGCAGAGCAGAGGACAACTCTGGTGTCGAGAGTTTATCATGCTGCCCTAAGGACCTCAGACATGGTTTAGAGTCTGCCATAATATAACTAAATTGTGATATGAGCAATCAACGCCATGTCTGTTAAATATGTATTAGTTTTTTTTCTATGAAAAAAAAATACTTAATTTATTTGATTTTCCAGTTTATAATGCCGGCCGATTTTGCAATTTTAATTATAATTTTATCTATAAATTACCAGTCCGCAGTTATAATTGACATCTGTCGATATTGTCGACAACTTGCAAATTATTTGCGTTGGACGTTTTACTAGAAAATTACTGAAGAAACTTGCCGAGTCTTTGTTTCAAATTTCAGGAATTTCAAAACAGTTCAGGGATTAGAATTCTTTGAAGTTTGAATTATCTAATAACTTGTTACTTATATCAAAGAAATGTTAAATAGTTTTAGCATAGATAAAATCAATAAATTAAACAACAGAAGTTAAGGAAACACAATTTTGCATGCTTGACAAATTTCTTTGAAATTTGTAAAAAAATAATATTCACGATGTAACAAAACATCCTCAAAATTGTACATACACACTTAACAAATATTGTGTCTCATTAGATAGATAGATAAACTCTTTTTTGTATAATAAGTATAGAAGTATTATATCCGTAATCTAGTACCCACGATACAAGCGTTTGCTTAGTGTGGGGCTAGGTGGCGATGTGTGCAGTCCCGGAATATTTATTTATTTTTATTTATTGTTGACACATATTAAAAACGAACAGTTTTACAAATTATTATCTTAACTAGTGCCATAAGCGGCAGCCTTATCGCTGAAAGCGATCTCTACCAGGCAACCTTTGGCTGGAGAGAAATAAGCATATAGAAAAAAGAAGAATGTGCTGTATGGTACTTACCACACACCACAGTTGTACTTACCACACACCACAGTTGTACTTACCACACACCACAGTTGTACTTACAATTTTATTGAAAAAACCACACACCTAATAAATCACTACACAACGTAGTATGTTATATCAACACTGCCTTGTAAGTTAGTTTTCCAATTCACTACCCATACAAAGATGTATCCGCTCGTGTGTTTGTGTTTGCAGAACTCGTCAAAGTTGAGCTCCAGCGGTGGAAACTAACACATTGTTACAATGTGTTTGAATTTAATTCCGCGGTGGAAGGTAGGGGTTAATGAATTAAAGTATACAGTTAAGATTTAATGTAATTGTTAAAATACTGCATTCAAAACTATGCACATTTTGTTTGTTAGCCTATATTAAATATAGGATATAAATTTTATAGTCACTAGAAAAAAAACATTTTAATCTAATACACTATACTCTGGTCAATTCCAGATTTATCGAATGGTTTATTCTTGAATCTCTGGTCAATTATTATTCCAGATCAATCGAGTGATTTATTGTTGCATAGTCCAAACATGTTGATATCCGAACGATGTTTTCAGTAAGGAACTTAACCGAGATATAACTGAGAACAAATATATTATGTCGGATTGTAGACCGGATGTACAAGTCCATAAATACCAAGCAAAAAACCCGATAAATCCAAAATACGAGTAAGTCGTTACTTGTAAAGCGGCTCAATCGATCAAAGAACACGTTCGCTTCATATATTACTCAATCAGTTCTATCTTTAGATGCTTTAGAATCAAATAAGCGTTTCCCTCAAATCCGAACATAAGTGAAGGATTCAATTGAATCGGCCGACATTCTTTACATTCAAAGTTCATTGACCCGTAAAGGTAACCGCTCGCTCGATTTTAATGAAAAATGTGTTACAATGAACAAAACGTGGTACAAATGTGCTACAAATGAAAAAGAACCGTTCCCAAATTAATGTTTCGACTCTTTTGTGCGTTTTAATCTCAGAATGGTGACTGGTGACGTATGGAAGACAAATTAACTTTGGAAATATACGAATGTAATGGAAATATAGGGAGATACTTAGAGAGGTATACATTCGAAATAAAATACGACTTTGAATGATAAATACAAAAAAAAAACTTAAAAAATACTTACTAAAAATACTTTACTAAAAAAAAACTTTTTAAGAATTAATCTTAATGTATTTAAGTTACTGGGTAATGATTTCTTTTTTATTAAATTTTAGATGTGAGACGAGTATACCTTGTATACTTGGCACTTTACATATACGTGTGGGTAAATGGCATTAAAAAAACTTATGCAGTAGTTTAACTACATAGTAAATACACACGCATTAACTCCTGTATTTATCCCCAAAACCTACTCTAGCGTTAAACGTTAGTTATATAAACTAGTTTATGCAAACCAAGCTTCTGTCTTCCCAACTTGGTAACTTTAGGCCGCTGTATGCAATATTCCACTTCCATCTGAAACTGTATAAATTATACATTACTTTGATAATTATAGCCGAGCGTGTCTTCAATTGAAGTTGTAGGATAATATAGAGCTAGTGTTAATTACCTAATATTGGTTGATAATTAGCTACAAGGAAAAGAAAACGACGCAAAAACTTACTCAATCCGGTGAATTTGGAATATTGAGATACTCAAATTAATTTTTCCTGTAGATTATTTGAAAAATCGACTGTTTACTTACACGGCAAATGCAATAATTAATACAGAAAATATTACAAAATCGGACTGAAGAATATACAAAAAAAATATTGTTTATGACATCTGCAAACCTGCAGTGCAAGAGTAATGATAAATTCTTCCTACAGAACTAACTTTCTAAACTGAACATTTCAATCAATCCTTAAATATAAACTACATATTGTCTATTACTTAACTAGCGTTCTCTCCCGACTATGCTTGTAATTAGCGACGTGTAAATCTGGCAGATGAGTAATTCTGTTTCCGCGCGCGTTTGAATACATATCCCGGTAATTGGCGCCAATGACAAACACACCGATTCACAATCAGATTTACAATTAGTTCGGATAGAACAGTGTGTTAGAAACGTTTGTTATTGTTGTTGTAGTACGGTGTTAGCAAATTTTTATGTAAAAGTTATTTATATCTTTACAACATTTAAACGTTTCCTAGTAAATTAACAACAAAGTTTTGTTCTAGTAAATTATTAACAAAGTTTTGCTCTACGGTTACTGAAAATTCTCAAAAGATGGCAGAGGTTCCTTATTATAAATAGCTCGTCGAGCCACGATCAAATCACACAAAAACTGAAGGCAAAGTTTTGTGAGTGTTCTTTTTCACACTCAATCGAGTGCACCTCAATTTGGATCAAATTTAGTATACGTATATATCGACAACTTTTGTACCCGGCTTAATTTTTTTTCCGACATCGTGATTGTGATATTAAAAGCGAGTTTTTGGATTCTGATTTATTTTGGATTCTTTAAAAATAAATTGTTTATTTCAATCTGTTTATGGTAACATATGAAAAGCTTTTCCTCCAATATCCAGCAATAGCATGCAAAATATCTTACCCCTCTTAGTGCGGCCCGAGTGATGTCTGCAGAAAGTGCCACATCATGTCGATATTACAATCATCACAACACAACTTTGCACGATAGTGATGGCAGCACTATACAGAACTTAGGGTTGTATAAGGTTGGGCCTTTTTAGTTCTGATTTCTTCCCCAAACAAGTTCCCTTCTTGTTACTTAGAGCTCTGATACAAGACTGACCTGTAAGCCGGGTTGAAGCGATATTGAACACAAATTACTTATTGTGTTCTTGAGAACTTGTAGGTGTACATATGCATATATATATATAAACTTATACAATATTCATCACAGTGATAGGGGCCTCTGAGGCTTAACGACTGCCGTACTAGACAAACAGCCGGGACCTAAAATTTAAAGTTTTGCCGGACCCACGGAAGCACCTTTAATGGAATGCCTCTTTTTGGGCACCCGTCCAAGGACTAAGAGTTTTTTTTTTTTTTTGTCGTTCCACCATTGTTTCCCTCAACATGAGTCAAGGACATTTTCTGGCTGAACATTTGCTAAGGCGTAATGAGATTTTATAATCGGTTTATTAGAAAAAAATTGTACTTGTATATGAAAACTGATTGTAAATGTTGTGAATGAATGTGTTAGTAATAATGTAATGAAATGGTTATAAGAAAGACTTCTAATTGAGAGAATCATAAAAACAAAAATTTCAGTGAAGATATGATGATATGATATACTTAAATGTGAGTAGTCAAACTCTTGAAAGGATTAAAAATAAAGTTCCACGAATATTCATATTGGTACAATACATACACACATTATATATATTTTTTTTTTTCTTTCTTTTGTATTTTCTAGTTTTTTTTTTTTTTTTATATAGGTAAGTACTTATTGTTTAGTTGTTTTTTTTTTTTTTTTATATTATACCTTTTTTTATTATTTAACATGTACATTTAACAATATAAGGTAAGTGAGACGAGGCATACATACTCAGCATGTATTCTCGTTTCATACTTCCCTTGTTACAATTGTATTTTTAACTACTAATCTTATCATATATGACTAATATACATACATAGGTAATATAGGTATAGGTGTTCCGTCCAAACAAGCAAGGACTAAGAGTTAAAAAAATTATCTAATTAACATTTTTCCATACATACACATATACGTGTCTGTTGTGTTACAATATTTTATTTTATTTAATCTTTATGTTTTAAAATTTTAAACATTAAATTAATATATCTTTTGTCTAGAATATGTAACTGATATTGGGCAAATTAGAATGAATAAATAACAGATCTGCAAACATTTAACATATTTGAATTTTTGTATAAATATTTGGTGCTTTGACGTAGATCAACACTCAGATCAGATATAAATCGTATTTTATTGGTCGAATGCAATCGTTTATGATCATCTTTTATCCATTTCACTTAGCTATAAAACATGAGCATACAGTTCGTCGAACAGTAAACCTCTCGAGATTAGTTTACAGACAAAAGTAGGTAAACCACAAATCACCACAATTTGTATTTAACTATAATTTCAGCGCGTTGATTTTTAGTTTTCGTAAGCAAAACAAATACACACCTACCATTATACTAAGGCCAACTGACTCAGTTTTTCAGAAAATTTCTAAAAACTGCTTAATTGTGGAACTCCCTGCCTGACTCCTTGTTCTCTGCGGAATATAACCTTGCGAGCTTCAAAGCGAGAGTGAATCGGATCTTACTGGGTAAGCACGCTCCATCCTAGACCGTAATGATTGCTTACCATCAGGCAAATTACGGTCAAGAGCAAACCCCCCCCTAGTAAAAAAAAAATAAGGACGCATTTGTCAAATAAATAATTAAATGTGTTTAAGGATATTGAATTTAAATATACTGTGAAAAGGGTTATTAGAATAACAGAAATCAGGTAAAAAGTTAGCATGCAAAAGCTCACTTCGCTCGCTGGGCCAATAAAGCCCTCATGTTAAAGCGAGCTTTGAATCAGAATAATACTCCGACAATTCTTTCAGAGCTCCCTCGCTGTAAATACGGCTATGATTACGTTTTATTTTTATTCCATGAATACTGCGCTTTTATGCTAATAAAATATTCCTTACACAAGCTTAATAATACCCGCTACAAGCACGAAAAATAAAAACGCTTTACAGAAATGAAATTGTTTGAATTTTATGCATAACACTATTTAGGTACTACTTTTACAGTATAATACTACAATACACTGTACAGTGTTCTTTTTTAAATGACACGTAGGCAGGTTCCACGTTGTTTTTTTTTCATTAAATCCGTATACTTACAGATTCTGTTACATCCTCCTTTAATTAAGTTTCGGATATAACGACTAAAATATCATCACAAGTTATCAGACCAAATGGGTTTAAGAATAAGTAATTAGATTATTGTCTTTGACTCCACATAATAACTGCATAAAATAGCACAAACAGCAGTAAAATCAAATTTCACAACAAGGTCGAAAACAGCTCACATCATTTTGACAACTAAATTACGACGTGACAAGGTGTCTTCCAAAGATTTATCATTTATTTTAGGTTTATTCGAATTTATCAGTGAAATTACGTTATGTCATAGTAAATTTATCGACATACTGGTATATAGATCCCGTTTTACGCTTGTTAAACTTGGATATCAGTTTAGAAGTTTATACAAGTTTGTACTTAGTAAGCTCAACCTAGTATAATTCTTTGAAAATTATTTATTTACATGCATATCAATAAAATTAGTCATGTTTATCACGCATAAAATGTAAAATAAACGTGTGTTGTGTAATTATTCAAACAGAGGTTGAGCTTAACCACAACTTTTGCATATACTGACTTATAGATTATAAAAGTAGATTAAACTGTATTTTCTCTTTAGGGCTTTTTTTGGCAACTGAGTGTGTATTTGTAGTAAGCGGCGTGGAAATATTATTTCAAATGAAATAGGTCCGTTATTAAATCCAAGATGAAAGTGAAATGAAATCTGTTAAAACTATTTCCGTTTCGTTAATTAACTGGGAATAGATGATCTATTTGTGTTCATTTCACTGGTTACACGGGATACGATCAAACGATTTGCATAGCTAAATATTTAACTATTTAAATTACATCATTTGGAAATTAGTTGTATTGACTCAAAAGTTGTTTGAAGGCTCGGATTCAATTTTATAGAACATTGAGCAACTATCGTTTATCTGCCTAACCCGTTACAGATTTTTAAAGATGACCGATTATTAAGATCAACTGTGACATAATAAATACTTTGTTATATGTTTTGGTATTATAGAATGCTGCTGCTGTTAGCCGGCAAAATTATCCTGCTGTACTCTAGTACAAAATCTAAAATCTAGTCTTTATCTATAAAGCATACGTCATTGTTTTTTGTGCCTTAATCAGTGTTATATCCCATACTGCATGTTTATGACTAATTTTCGTGACTTCCCCGCCGCACAACTGCTCCGCACAACTGGTTGTGCAGATGGGAATTTTAATTCCCTTCCGCACATCCTGACCAACTGGTTGTGCCGAAGGGAATTTGTACATAATCAATAATAACAAGGAATCCTGTATACTATTGAATAACTACCCAGCTTGATAACCATTATCTGAGCGTGAGTTTAGCTAGAAGTTTATCAGCGCGCTATTTGCTTAGTTTGACTATTACCGCGCCACGCCGCCCGTGGCGGCCGCCGGAACTTTAGAACATAATGGCTGCTATAGGGCTGACAAGTAAATTTTGGTATCGAAGTTTTGACACAGAATAAATAATTGTTCTATACTGAGCCTATAGTATTCTAGATACTCATATATATAGTAGATCTATGGTTCTGGTCTCAGAAGATAATCTGATACCAAAAGACATTCGTTTCATAATATTTATTTTTTTACTGTTGGTATCAAAAAATAATAGACAATTTTTCAAACATCAAGTTGCGAGTAATAAAATAAAATGTACCCAATATACTGCTTCTTATCTATGTTTATATATATTTATTTTAAAGAATATAAAAAGAATAAGATCACTTGCTGAAGGATTAAATCTTGTTTATTAATTTATTCAATCTGCAATCCAATCTGACATTTATTCCGATTTGCCAACCAGTTCTAAAGTGGTCGAGAAACAAGCAGTAGGTAACCCTGAATATTGTATAATGGCTGAAGTCTTAAACGGTGAAAATACGAGCGTTATCTAGTACGTGTATCATACAGGCTGAGAGAATACATATTATATTATTGTACACACTATATAGTACAACTTTAACGTGGGTATTACATACGAGTACATATTAATTACATACACTAACTAATCTCTCACGCACAGAATTTCATAGGTAAGTTTATCGGATTTGGTAAACAATGCATTTAGCACGGATTGTGTACTTTACTACTGCCTGCTTTTGTATGCCTGAATATTGATACAACCGAGCGTTTTCCTAGGTCGGATGCCATGTTAAATTACAGGCATTATATCTCTTGTTCGCCTCCAGCCGATAGCCTCAGTATCGAGTGTCCCATTTCCAGCCACCAGAGGGCGCCACTTCATTCTATACCGAGTTATTGACTTCACACACCTTATTTTTAGCCCTTGTCTACCAATATACACCTTAAAGGCTTACGTTTAGAGGCAATATTGGCGTAGCAAATGGCAAGTCAATTCACGGCCGCACCGGCGTCTCTCTCAATAAATTGATATAGAAATTGAATTTAAAATACAGCTCTTGCGGGGTATTATTGAAGACTTTATTGAGATATTTTATCGCTAGATTCAAGCCAACAAAACTCGCGGTAATTTTTATATATTTATAGAGAAATCTTCGTGATTTTCCCAGTGAGAATTATGGCAACATTTTTATCTCATAATCTGTTAGACGAGTGAATTACAAGACGTTTTTATTCAGGCTCTATAAATACTCGAAGCTTTTCTTTTCATGCTTGTTCTTAGCTTATTTTAATAATATAATTTCTCCTTTGCTAAGCTTAAGCCTCTTCTTATATATATGATCCTTGTTTTTACAAAACTAGTAGCTTAGGTTCATATCAAAGGCTTTTAACTGTGAAAAACGGAAAATTCAAAATTATTAAAAACAATTATCCACAATAGTATTTTCTAAAAACTTTTTTCAAAATTGGGGGTATACAGGTTTTTCCCTCATCCAACATCGTATCGTATTGGATCTTGTGTAGGTTTGACTTTTTGTTATGACTAAAATGTAAAGTTTTCTAAGTTAAAATAATTTGATTAGTTTAAGATAGATAAAAACGCAAGATAAATTTAAAATAAAAACAATTCAAATGCTACAGCAGTGAGTCAACAAATCCTTCGTAAATAAGTTGATACAAATTTCATTTTGACTTCGCAAATTACGTAATAACGCATAAAATATACTTAATACTCGAATGTTGTTTTATATTTTTTTTAAAAGTATTTGTAAATATTGTTTTGTATAGTTTTTCTCTCGAGTAAGGTCACGGGAAGCCACTAGTAAGCATATAAAAGAGACGACAACGTAGTTAGTTAATTAGTTTTCTTTGCAAACTTTCTCTTTATGACGCGAAAAAGAGAAACTTTTCTCAAATTACCTGCCGGGCGTCAAACATTAGCAAGGTTTTTTATAAACTTGGGAAAGAAAGAACAAGCAGTTTCTTCCTAAGAGTAATTAATTATTAATTAGGTACTCTTCTGTACAAGTCACAGTTTCTTATACTTCAGAAGATGAATATCTTTTATAGTTGATTTTTTAATTTAATTTTTCAAAAATTCTACTTATTTTACCTATTATATTTAAAAAACCTTATTTTACTAATATCGTAAGGAAAGAAAATAGATTTAGGAGTTCGTTTATTAGTGTGTTTTCTACTTCTTCACGCCCAAACGGCTGAATCGTTAAAAATTAACAATAAACGATCGAATTCAGCAATTTTTTTAAGTTTAATGTAATCTCTATAATTTCACTGTTATCTCCAACACAGCTATTTATTTCCTAGATAACTCGAGACAACATGTCACCTTGACCTTGAACAAGTAACAAACTGTGATAGAGCAGGTCACACCAAACTTACAGATTCCACCTGATATAACTTCACAAGGGACCGATCAAGATCAAGTGTAAGATTTACTACTATATAGACACATTTATCTAAACCAAACATCAAACTGTGATTACGAACCTTATCGTTTTGATATTTGGGTTAGTAATCGAGTTGGCGAGATCTTGCTATGTGTAAAGCTTATTTGAAATTATCGAACAAGTGCAAATGTTCGAGTTTGTAATATTTTGGATTGGTGTCCGAAAGCGGCATTTAAAACTGTTGTTTTTAATGCCTTTTATCCAACCCTTAACCCTATTTACATTAAAAAAATTGACGTTCCTTGAACAGTACATTAAAGACTACATAAAATCTTCTTAATACGTGATAAATTTAGCCTAATTATAACGCACATTTGTCGAAAATGTACAGGTTACAATTGTATCTACTAATCCGTATTAATTTTTCTGTATTGCGTATAATAATGAGTGTCATCAGAGCGCCATCTGCGAGTGTCGGCGGAACTAAACCCGCGTATTAACAACCTGACGGCTACAGGCGTACATAATACCACATCCATCACGGACAGAGTAGGGTATAGACAGATACAATATAAATGCGCGTAAAAGCTATTTTATAAAACAATACCTACAAATTTTTGTTGTATGTTGATTCTGATAGTTTCTGGCGACAATTTCAATTCAAATTAATGGGCACGTATTGTGTCAGGCTTGTTTACAAAATAGGTGCCGAATATTTTGAATTGAAATTTACCAAGAAATGATCTAATCAGATACAAAGTTATACGTTGTTGTTAAAGGTAAGATTTGATTTGAAGATTTGTTACAGTACTCCATTTGCTAAGAACTGTTGTCTCAGGGAAACATTTGAAAATTCATCACCAAAGTACGACCCTAAAATTAATACTTTAATGTCATCTGACCTAAGGAAATTACCGGCTCTAGAAAGTCAATCATTTAATATAAGATTTTCCATGTCTACATAAGTATTTTACCTTTTTGTCGCGTTTGATACTTTTATCTCTATCAGATAAACTATTCTTATGTAGACATTATTTGTAAATTGTTTGTACAAATTGTATCTGCGTATGCCTACTCCCTCGCAAGCTCTGACATTATTCGGAGGTTTATTTGACGACGTCATCGTGAAGCAAACACATATAACTCACTGAATGCTGGACGGACTGTCTGTATGTCACACACACCCACTCTCATATCGGCGTCTGTACATGGAAGACACACACACTAAAAATACTAGGGGCATTTATTAATACCACAGAACTCATGTCAGTCGGTAGAGAACAGAAGGTGTTTCATTAAAATAATTTTATCGGTTTTAGAGATAATAGGTTTCAAGCGTATCCAAGTAGAGCATGTGTGGGCATGAAAAGAAGTCAGTATAAATATTGAAATTGTTACTTCTTCGATTCAACAGTAAGCACATAAGCAACTTTACGACGTTAGAAAGATTGTATAACAATCTAACCAACACATTACATTCAATACCTCTTTACAATTCGTGAGCCAATTCTCACCGACTCGAGCTCCGCAATATTATCTCAAAGATGGAATCTTGTAAATGTAAATGAACACATTCTGCGAATAATTCCTCCCGTGTATGAATACAGGATGAGCTGTTATATGTTAATTGATTCCTATGAGAGAGGCTATCAATACCACCAGCCTTACAACAACACGTATTAGATACTGTTTACGTCATGTACAATGGCATTTCTCATAAAATATCAGTGAAGAGTGACAATGTTTATGCATAATATTCCATGTCTAGTGGTGATCCCATTTAGTTATGGATACTTTAATTTACTACGTAGGTTGACTATGGTTTTGTGTTGATACTACATGGCAGTCATGATAGTCATATAAGCTAGGCTTATGCATGTTCACACTGATATTATACAGGCTTAAGTTTGTGTGTGTGTAGGTGTATGTATATTACTTCTTCATGATCAAACAAGTGTGTCGAATTGGAAAAAAATATTAATCTATTTTGGAGATAGGTTACATCCTAGATCAACTAGGGTACTTGAATTCCATGTATAACCGTGGGGAGTTACTATTATTTAATGAATTAATTAATAGGATTTGGAACGGAATAAATATTGTACGAGACCCTTTTTGTTTAGCAGTATCACATAGACAATTATAAAAAAAAACCAGCGTAAAGTATCAGTTTCCTCGTAGCTCTTGCTACGCCGTAGCCACGCACATACAAATTAACATGTAGTTTCGTAGCAGGCCCGTAGCAATCTAATGCGGTTGCTACGAAATTACTCGGAACAATCTAGATTTGCATATTTATTCAACGCTTGCTTGTACTGTAATATTACAACTTGCTATGTTTTTTTGTAAACCTCTTATTTTAAATTCAAAGTTCTCAGAAGCCGCATAGAGGTTGTAGATTTCAAATTTATCTGACATGTTATTATGATAATATCTAAGAATATATTCCAATTACGTGCTATAAATATGTACATAATATGTAAAAAAAAACATAATGAAAATATTATTTTCATGCTCCGATACTAATTTCAAGATAACGTTCTGATAATATTTTTTCCCAAATAAGTTTTTACGAACATTTTTATAGGTCCCACGTGACCGATCCGAGAACGTTAAAACAGAATGAGTTTTTCTATAGATACGTACAAAATACCATAATACAGAGTTACTGATATACTGAACACTGATATACTGAAGATGAGGATGATGCATTACAAGTAAGTTAAGACATAAAAAGGATATGAACGGTTTCTTAAAATTTCTTTGTAAGTACAGGAAGAAAAACATGTTTTATTCCGATTTTATGATACGTGTATATGTATATGTATATGAGTGACATTTAAAAACATCTAATTTATTATCACCAATGCATTATTTAGGTTTTCAGTAAACATGACATAATCAGACGGTTCTCATTGATTTGCTAACACATAGAAAGTCTGTAAATGTCTGCCGAACTGTTAAATACTTTTTACGGCGCTCGTAAACCTGTTTGTAACGGATACGGAAGATAACTCTGTTGTGTCTGATAGCGTTGACATAGTATGTCAATGGACATACCAAGTTCACATTTTACAAAAACAAATAAGCTAAAACAGTTTAGGACTCGAAAGCAAGCCGAAATACAAATAACGAATAAACATAAATAAAATAACTAACACTGACTAACTCAGGTATTATTTTCTTATGTTTTTTTTCCTAAATTATATGTATTTCAATATGTTTCAGGTGCAGCTCCACGACATTTCCAGGTTCAACTGAAACTCTCACAAGTATCGTGTGCGAATTATCTTAATACACTTTATTTTAATAATTCATTTAAAAAAGCTTGTAGTTCAGCTCATTAGTACCTGAACTGTATTTACAATAAAGTGCGTTGAGGCTAGTCCATTTCCTGTTCAATGCTAATAATCGGAATTTAGGTGGGAATATCGGAATAAGTGCAGAAAAAATACACCTTATTGCTAAGTTAATGTGGGCACGAATATTAGTCTGCTGAACGCTGAGAAAATAAACATTATGGATTTAAGGACATATCACACAGCGCCATCTAGCCTCATACAAAGCTTCCGCTAGTATCATGGGTATTAGCCTATATATATACTTTTTTTGTAAAATAATACTTATTATACATAGAAACGTCTACAAATTTTAATCTTCATAATTACTTGTGTTATGCGGGAATCGAACCCGCACCCCTAGATTAGAAGGCAGAGCCACTACCAACTAAGCCGACTAGTCAAAAGTACCTACAGGTGATTGAACAACTTATCTCAACCGGTAATAGACACGAACACAATTTTTGTCTATTAACATGTTAATCATTTATTAATAGTGAACTTGTTAATTTCAACTTAGTGTTGAGCTGATTCACAACCAACACAACAACCAGTCCCTTGTTTTTATGTATTAATATCTATACTAATATTATAAAGCTGAAGAGTTTGTTTGTGGTGCGAATTGAAAAATTATTTTTGTGTTGGATAGACAATTTATCGAGGAAGGCTTTAGGCTATATAACATCACGCTGCAACTAATATGAGCGAAGAAACAATGGAAAATGTGAAAAAAAACGGGGAAAATTATTCATTTTTGAGGGCTTCCGTTGCGTGTGCTGCAAAAACGGTTCAAGATATCAAAAAAATATGTATAAAAGAATTATTCCTCCTTAAAATGATCTAACAAAATTTTTGCAACAGTATATGTCTATCTTTTAAGATTAA
This sequence comes from Macaria liturata, assembly GCA_964023185.1. Classification (NCBI taxonomy): domain Eukaryota; kingdom Metazoa; phylum Arthropoda; class Insecta; order Lepidoptera; family Geometridae; genus Macaria; species Macaria liturata. The sequence continues at coordinate 10,209,396 of OZ026806.1, forward strand.
CTCACTAGAACCGTTTTTATGGTAATAACTATTCCATGCGGATGAAGTCGCTGGTACAGCTGTGTTGTAAATAAAGTTTTTATAACTCAATATACAACAGTTAAAATATTCCTCAATTTTTTCTTCCCCCGTCTATTACGTTGATAACTTTGAAGCTTACGAAGTTGCGTCGAAGTTGAACGGTGGCTGTGCATGACGTCACGGTGCTGTCAAATTGCTAATTACCGTGTTTTCACTTTACGCACACGCATACTTGTAGAGTTTCAGGTAAACCTGGAAAAGTCGTGGAGCTCCACCTGAAATTAATTGAAATACATATTATAAATAAAATGCCTTTATTTCTATTACTTATTAATAAATAGTTGTAAAAAAGAAAATTTATTCACAACTTATAAAACATAAAGTAACTGACTAATAGTATATATTTACAAGTCTTAAACATAATATTAAAATATATAATATACCTAAAATAAAATATGAAGTAAAATAAAACAAACAAAAATTAATCAAAGAGCCCACCCCGGATTGCTCCCGGCGCAAAGGTTCCCATTACGCTCGCCGCGTTGCCACGTTGAATCGCGATGGCTAACCTTTGCACCAAAAATGATCCAGAGCGGGTGTCTCCCGTCTTCTCGTTAATTCTTCGGCCTAACTCCCTGACGAAATCTTTAGCTTCACCACTCCAACTGCCCATGGTCTCTACGGCAACCGGAACAAAATGATGGAGCGTTTCCAAGGCAGTATATTTCTGCTTTTTGCTTCTGCAGGCGTCCTCGGCAGCAGCTGACGGTGAGTGAATGGTAATAAGTAAGTGCATGATATTGAGAACCATTTATCTCTTTTATGACATAATCTAAATATATAAAACTCAAAGGTGACTGACTGACTGACTGATATAGTGATCTATCAACGCACAGCCCAAATCACTGGATAGATCGGGCTGAAATTTAGAATAAAGGTAGATGTTATGACGTAGGCATCGGCTAAGAAAGGATTTTTGGAAATGCCACTTTTAAAGGGGTGAAATAGTGGATGCAAGTTTTACTTCTTTATGCGAACGAAGCCGCGAGCACCCACTAGTAAACCTATAAGTGAGGAAAAATATTTATATACATAGTTGATTAACAATTTCATTAAGTAATGAAAAATCACTTGTACTAGTCTGACTAGCATTAGTTACAAGTTTTTAAATTTAACTTTTTATTTTTGAGACAAAAATTAGGTTTGTTAGGATTTTAATGTGTATTACATAGTTATATCAATGCCAATTTTTATGTTATTTTTATTTTGCACTCTTATACCTTCATATAATAACTATAATATACGTGCCCGTAGCTCAGCTGGCGGAGGCCATCGCATGCGATTGCCAATGTTAAGCAAAGGTCGACGCGGTCAGTCCTTGGATGGATGACCAAAAAGTAGCATTTCATTTTTGACGCTTCCGTGGATTGGATGACACGTCAAATTGTAGGTCCTGGCTGATTGTCTAGTACGGCAGTTGTTAAGTCATATCAGAGGCCCTTAGAGCGGCTTGATAAACTCTCGACTCCAGAGTTGGCCTCTCTCATTCCATAAGAAGAAGACTATATTATGGTATTGTTATTGAATTTATTTTAGTGTCACATCTATCAGTGAACATTCTTGGAGCGAGGTTATGCGTCTCATTGCTCTTCAAAGGGCGAGCAAACTTTGCTCGAGATCTTTTTGACAACAAACTCGCGTCGAAGCGGTTGTTATCAAGGGAAGTTTTAATTTCAAGCTAAATTGAGGTCTAGTTGGGTCTTGCTTAATAGTTACACGAGGATGAAAAAAAATAAGACAGTGAAATGCGACACATTTTTCGAAGCTAAAAGATCCTGACTTTAAATTTAAAAACCGATTATAAACTTTGTGTTGTATTTTTTTGTTTGGTTGTAAATTTAAATCTATTTCAGTAATATTTTCAACACATCTGTCATGATGGTAGAATGCAAACGTATACTTCTATTTACGATTGAGAGGGTACAAAACAAAGTAGTTAATTAAAAAAAAACACCGTTTTATGTTTGACTTCAAAGAAAACGTAAATATACAATTTCTGATACGAATTTAATACCGAAATTAGGTTCTAAACGGGGCACGAACCTCAGTTTGTGGTATTATAACGTTTAGTCAGATTTATATGAATCGAGATTAAAGCCACATGATTGGACAAACATTTGCAATCGAATCGAAATCTCAAAGATAAACACTGGCTTACCGAAGGATTTAATTGAAAATTAATTGAATTTTAGCAACCGACGAGATATTTTGGGAAAAATACACAGCTTTTATAATAAAAAAAAAACCCTTTCCCTTGTGGAGAAAAATATGTTTACACATTTATCATACGACGTCAAAGTAAAATATGATACTACCCAATACACATTTATTTATTAAATAGTACATGTTTTGTTCTTGTCTAAAACACACAAGGTTTCAAATATCTAAATATTAGAGCTAAGCTTACACAAAGCAGACAAAAAGATCACTTAAAAGATCTGTTTACCAATTTACTAATCCACCTACTTAGAGCCCTGATGGAGCAGATTGCATCAAATCTTATTTAGCAAATAGAGCGTGATGCTGCGCGGAGGGAAAAAATTAGATGAAATGGAACAATTGAGGAAAACTCCAAGATTTTCGCCAATTTGTCTAATAGTTATACAGAGGAAGGATCTTTTACTGACTTAAAATTTGACTTACTAAGTTATTTCACACTTGATATCACATTTTGTCATGATCATTCTAACATGATATGTTAACCTACTAGTTTATGTATTATGAGAAAAATAGTAACTTAATCACAACACGCCAATGTTTATGCATGTAAATACACGTATACTCTTTATACATAAACCGCAAATACAAATCATATAAACATATACGTCTAATCTATTTTACTGTACTATTTATTTATAAATGTACATAAATAAAGAAGGATCAGCGGAGCAAATAACAAAATATATACCTCGGATCAAATTGCTCCAACTTTCAATAGGTTTTGTTATGCGTAATGATACAGAACCAGGCTCAATATTATCTTTAGACGTTTCCAAGACTCTCTTATTACAAGATATTTTGGAAACGTTTGCAGAGACCCGAGTATTATTAAACAACGTATTATAGTCCTTGTTTTAAGGTAAAATACAAAGCTCTCTTACTCTGTTTTTGTAAAAATATTTAAATAAATATGCATGAGTAAGTGATGTTGAAAATAAAATAAATGATTTTTTACGGAATTCAGAAGCAGTGCATTTGGTATTCGGAATACAAATTGAAGTACTAATAAATTTTTCCATAGTATAATATTAAAATGTTGCCACTGTTGTTACATTAAAAAATATCACACGTTGCTCAATCTAGTTTAAATACCATGACTGGTTTCATTATATTAATTTTTAATTTAGTCTTTAAATATATATAAATTGACATCAATGAAATAGCACATGTTAGTATTATTGCTGTGTGGTTGTACAAGGATGGTCAAACAATGTAATTGTTGATTGTTTTTATCACCAGTTTAACCTCCTGCCGTCGAATTTAACGCAAAGAGCAAATAAACGCGAATTGCTCCGCCAGTTATCTTTTATTACTACTAAACGGTCAGCAACCATAAAAAAATAATTTCAAAAAGACAATATCGTTTTGTTACTACGTACTTTGTGCTCGTACAAAGTGTGATTTCTCTTAGTTGCTGCTGTAGTTTGGGAAAATAAAATGTTACGAAAGCTCGTTCGGTGAAAACTGCCAGATAGTTTCATGTTTCGCCTTTTTGGATTTCATTAATGCAAAAATGTATCCGTTGCATGTTGCAAACAATAGTTAGTATTTTTTTAATGTTTCAATATAAAAGAAACAAAGCGTCTCTGTTTGATGAAAAACAATAGTAGTACAGCCAGTTTAAGAGCTTTTATAGGTTTTTCGAAATCCCTCGACATAAGAACAAAGCTCCTGCATCTATCAAATCGTGTTTGACCTCCTTAAGTCTTTTATTCCCGCGCATATCGCGTCGCTCTACGTTTGTGTCCCGAAATAGCCTCCGCCAGCTTTGTCTACATTCCACCAACTTAGTAGCCTTGTTTCGACTCCACACGGCTAGTTGTAATCAGTCTGCCGGCAACACCTCCAAATTATAATAAAACATCCAAACGTACAACAGTAAAAGTAAAACAGAGAGCCGCCGTTAAAAAAATACGTGCCGCTCAAAACACTCAAATAAATAGAAACGTTCTGGCTTCTGAATAAATAATATTGCAGTAAGATATATCGGATGTTTGAAGGACGTAAGGCGGCAGGTAAGTGCGGCTTTGTTTTCCACCTCGGGGACCCTCGTCACGTGGGGAGTTTCACGCTTGGCTGACTTTTTATTATTTTCATGCTCAGTGGGCATCGGAAACAGACCGCTTGAGGAGGGTAGGTGCTGTAACTACTATAAATTGCAGCCGACCGAGAGACCTGTGCCCAGCGGTGCCTGGTAGCGCTCAGATTGCAGGCTTTTACATGCAACGACTATGTTACAAAATCATAATAAAGTGATTAGGATTCGTCCGTGACTCACTGTACTGCGATAACCGTTCATACCAACGTTAAAAAATTGCCGTAGTGGTCAATGGCTGAAAAGATTACCTTCTTTTTCAATATTTTCAGTTGTTATTAAAATACTATATTCTAATTGTTAGTAGGTTCGTGCGACAATGTAGGCTTTAAAACAAATGCTCGTAATGCAATATATTTAGTTCATAGCAAATGTACGATGAAACATTTTTTTTGTCGTAATTCACAAACCACCTAAAAGTCATTACATTTTACCATAAATCAGTAGAGTAATTTAATGAAACATCATTTGTACAAATTAGGAATAGGTCTTTTAAATCACTTTGTTATACTAGATAACGTGATCACTTTTTAATATTGTAATACGCGAATGACTTAGGTAATGATTCTTTTGGTTCTCTCAGTCTTGGACCACCGAGATACAGGCCCAGGCCTAGTTCGGGGTTCACAAGAAACTCACAATAACTTTATTTAAGTAATTAACATAAATATCTTATACTTTCTCTATTGTAATACGTAATATTTAGTAATACGTTAATATCTTTGTGATTGTACCAGTGTTTTTTGGCAAATAAAATATCTTTATCTTTATCTTATCTTTATCTTTTCCATCACGTTTTGTAACTTTGAACATTGATTTGTTTTTTGGAATTTGTTTTTTTATAAGAAACATTGTAATCTTATCGTCCCTTTACAAAAGCCACGTTTACTAACAGTTTACCTGAATACAAAGCTCAGCCACTTCCACTAATACAAGATCGTAATAAAATCAATCAGATACGACTCCAGTGAGGTTTGTCCAACAAATCTAGCAATAAACATACGACGTGTTTATGAGGTAAGGGAACAATAGTCTTTGGCAATAAATAAGTCGTTTATACTCAAAGAAAATGTAAATTAAAGATTTGAACAAACGAATTACTCATAGCATAACTTTATGATATATTTGTATTATGAGTTATGAACTAGTTTTTAAAGAGTTTCTAAGAAATATTTAAAAAATCCTTTTTAGTACATGATCTTTTGTATGTATTCCATGATAAAGTTACCAGTTGATACAAACTTTAACCCTTTGAGAATACACGCAATACTTTTTAGAATACCGGTGCGTAGATCGGTATAGATATATAACAAGTACATTTGTACCGCGACCCCAATTTAGGAATAACACGGCTACAAAATTGTGTTTAGTCTGTGACGGTCCCTTAGCGCAGAAATAACGTGAAAACGCTTCTATAAGAGCGACCGAACGCCCGCTCTGCTTGTGCCCGCAAATTGAATGGAAAAGAAGGCTCTGTGGCCGGATAAAACCGGAATTAAACATATTATCTGCCCTGGTTATATAGTCTAGTAGACACACGTGGTAGAAGATAAACAAATAAATATTATATTGATAATTTTATGAATTGTAAGTTCAGAAAAAAGAAAAATTAACAATAACATTTCTATGAAATAATCATACGAGTAATACTCATAATACCTATTATTGGTTGCATCCAGCGTCGCCTGACAATTTACACCGGAACCAAGTTGTTAAACAAATAGTAAATTCTAAGAGCTCAAGATATTTCAGTGCCTAGGTTAATATACATACATAAAAAACAACATTTGACATGATAGTAATGATGAAGCTTAGAGCTGGTACTTAGTTTACGTTTGTTTGCTACACATTCTACACAACAATACGTTTAGTCGGTTTTCAGCATTTGAATAATCTATATAATGCTTCTTATTAACTCACACATGGAGAGAAACTTGTAATTGGATAGGTCTAGTTCATTAGCTCGGAGCTATTACCTGCTTTGGCCCTAGTCTGAGACCTATATGTATCTACATATGTACATATGTGTAGACGGTACGTGAAATGTGTCAAAGAACTAGGAATCTATAAAAGGTACGGATTATTCTGAGCGTGACAATGAGTATAGTGAAAGCTGGTACAAGCGTACATAATCTAAAAATAGATTATAGTAAGACAAAATACATAATTGACACAAATAATAAAAAAATAAACGAGTGTGGCTCAACGATTCCAGTGTCTGCGTTTTATCCAGACGCGCCCTGGTTCGAATCCGGCCCTGCACCAATGACTTGTATTTTCAAATTACGTGTGGATATGCACTCGCTTAGCGGTGAGGCGAAACATTGAAAGGAAATACGACTCAAGAGGGAATTGACACAAAAATCAGAAAAATCCGCAGCTATTGTTCAAACGCGTGCGTAAATTATTCGTAGTCATCATTTATCTTCATCCTTATTATTGAACTAAATGATGAATCATATTATAATTCAATAGAACTGAAGAATGAATACGAAAGAATAAAGCAGCTTTACTCACCTCTTGTGAATTCGCGTATGTTGCCGTAAAGCTGCTTTTAATGTTTTAACATTATATGTTACACTCACGATAGTAATGATAAAATACGTGATTATTCGTACATTTATATTACTCCATCAGTTTCATACAAGCTCAGTATTTTATATCTGTTTTTATTTGGTAAGCAGAAATACGCACAGATAGCGTGCATATAATTTTAAGGCTCTACTCGGTAAGCACCCACTTTCGTATAACTGAAATCCTGAACAAAGATTACTCGTTATGGATTCAAAATACTCGTTGTATGGTCACACAAGTACAAAACAGTATAATTATTTAAGTACAGAGTTTGTTTAAGGAATTGAATCTCAGCATTTAGGCGTGTGAACAATTGATTATTATGTAGAATTTAAAAATAACTATGCCAAGAAATCTTGTTGAATATTAAAGAACTCTAGTGAAAAAAACTAATCTCACGACGACAATAATATCACTAGGACCTACAGACTGGGGCTATGTACCTACTTATTATAACCCCATTTAAATCACTTCACTTCTTATCAATGAATCTAGAACCTACTCCAGAGTAATCTGTCCCAAAAAGTATCTTTCCGTACATTCAGCTTTTTGTCGCAGTAAATTGGCTTTAAATCTGCGCGTTGTTTATTTATTCGCTGTTTATACGTGAGCGAGCGCGCAAATACACGAAAACAAAATTAGTGGAGCATTAGGTCGTTTGTTCGCAAACAGAGACCCCCCGAGATGAGGATAATGCGAGTGTGTACTTGGCCGACCTCTGTCTCGAATACCTACCGAACTGAACCTGCCTAATAATGTTTACAGTCGGGAATATCCTCTAAAGACGCTGTTAAGGGATTTCACTTGAAATTTTGAAAAGAAAATTCGGGTTTTCATTTCATTTTGAAGCTGTTATTTTCCAGATAAGCTTAACATGCAAAAATTTAATCTAAAAATGTTATTGTTGTGTAATATTTGTCAAACCAGACTAACCCTGACCGTGAAAAATGTTTTGTAGTAAAAGCTCTTTCCAAAACCACGTTCAATTGTATTCAAGTATTTTTTTATTGTAGCCTTTGGTTTTCCTTAAAGGACGCTGTATCTACCCCCGTGTGAAACCTACTAGAGCCCGCAAGCCTCCAACTGCCGCCGCGGTGAGGCGCGGGCGGCACCTTCAAATACAAGCCCATGAAAGTCAAATGAAAACGTTCCATATTCAAATTGAACATCCTCGAACGTCCCGATGAGAAAGTCGTGTTCCTTTTGTAAGCCTTTACAGATATATTCTACGAACCATAGATATAAAAACGCAGAGACAGTAACAGCCGTAGATAACTTTTTATGTGTATAATCTGAAGTGTTATTATCTATGTACACGTGATGTTTTCTACCAGGCTAACAATCTCATTAATTGTCACAAAGTATTTTAAAAAGCTATTTATTTATTAAATGTTTTACATTACCTACAACATCAAAAAAGATCATTGGATCTTATCTTATCGCTATGTGTATAGGTGTGATAGATTTTGTTAAGTTTGTGATTGCACAGACTTGTCAAAATCTATCACACTAGTCTATGACCACGGGCAAATCAGCATACTATAACATCACGTGATTTACCTACATAAACCGTACAATAGTTTGACCTATTAGTATATAAATCTCTTTTTGTAGTGAGACGTTTACTAAATATATGATCGTAGATCTTTACAGTTATACGCTGCGTATGTTTGTATGTAATGAGAATGGAAATAAATGTGGAAGCGACAAGTACGAGCGAGGTCGGAGACGGGAGCCTGTTTGTGTCACGTCACTCCACGTGAGGGGATCGGAGGTGAAACATCGTTTACACGTGTTGATAGGTATTGACACATTATGGTCTCTTTTTAAATATTGGTAAAAGAAACGCCTACATGGATTGATTTGTGTAGATATTTCTTACCATCAGGCAAACTATGGTCAAGTGCAAACCCCCTATAGTTTAAAAAAAATAAGTTATTTGATCCTACAGTAGTTACGTACCTACACAGATACAAGAATTATATTATTGTTACAATTTTCTCTGAATTGCTTTGACTAGTAACTAGGCAAATTGGGCATTTATGGTTGTATAAAAGAAGACCAACTTTGACTCAAGAAGAGCCTTAAGCAAGAATTGCCGGAAGTCAAGTTGATACCCACCACCTCCTACACCTTTGTCTTAACTAGTAATACATCATTATCCCATACGGACATGTACAAGCTGAGTACTACACTACAGAACAAGTACACAGGTTGTAATTCCAGCAGTCTGTCTGTCTGTCCACATCGGTGAGCGAATTAATCAGGCTCACTCTCTGTTTGCCGCCCCTATTGACGCCGTGTGTTGACGCCGTGTGTTGGCGCCCCCAGTTCACGCACCGTGTTGCACAATCACGCAAGTAACTGGAAAATGAACAGGTAAGGGAATGTTATTCAATGTGTACGTAATTAATGGGAAACGGTTATTGTTTGTAGGTATGGGTTGTGAATATGTATTAGTAACAGTTAGTAACTACGTCTATTTAATAAGTTTTTAGGTAGACCAAACTGGTAATATACTTACTTGCCTACTACTTATACGCTTTACCTGTTATTTTATACAAATCGTTTCTTGTGCTTCTACTGTATTTTAAATTCTTTAAGTGATAGCAAATTTGTTTTTGGTAAAGTTACAAAAACCTATAGCATTCAATAAGCCCTATAAGAGGCCTATTGGAAACTCGAAACCTTTTGAAACTTGAGTTGGTCACTCACAAAGGAATCTGACCGTATCTTTAGCCGATACGTAACTGTAGGTCAACCCTCCCTATATATCTGTTACTATTCCTGTTCCGGAACACATCGTGAACCCAGCCCGGCTTACTGCCTCGCTAACTGACGTAGAGCCTCCCGTCCTTATGGTCCAATATCGCCTGCGCGAAATCCGCAAATGGAATGAAAATTGTTCCTGTTAATCTGCTGTTGCTACACGAGAAAATTGATCGTTTGAGCGTAATGTGTTTTTCTGATTTTTGTGTTGCGATTGCTTTGTGTTAATAAGCTTTGATTTTACTTCGGTTATCTTAATTGCAGTTTCGCTAAAGATCACGAAATATCAGATTATCGTATGACACAGACATTATTATACTTGTCTATACAATTTTGAACCACATTTAATGAAGGTATAAACAAAAAGTGTTAATAAAAAGTGCTTAAACATGTTCATTATGTTTACAAATTACATAATGAATTTACATTTTGCTACAGAATATTTTTGACCTATTACTATACTCGTATATATTATATTTATATTTTTGACCTGTGATCAGAGTTACTTGGCTTTTAATATTATGTTGGAAGAAATGACCAGTGGCGGCGTCCTTTCAGAAACAAGGAAAACATCATTAAAGATGATGAGGATCTTTCTAGAAGTTGTGTAATCAAGTAAACCTGCTAGTGGAGTGTGTTAATAGTCCTGTGTGTGACAGCGGCCGCCATCACACGTGTTATTAGAGACCACAATCCATGACTGGCTGCTACAGTCAGTACTTAGCTGTAGACGTAGGTATTACAACACATCATTTTAATTGTGTTCTTTGCATACAAAAAGTCCTATTGATAATGTTATTTGAATTTTTGGTGTATAATCAGGATATCGTTACGATTCCAATCTCACAATACATAATAATACAAAATATATGTTTATTAAGTTTTTACATAATACCTAATAGTACCAATGCAATGCAATTAATTTAATTTCCTGAACAGTCCTCTATTATTCCAGCATACAATAGTATAAACATTACATGTTTAAAACAGCTTCGTAGGTGCCTCTCATCTTAAGAATGGCTTCCAACAAAATGACAGCTCCGTTGATATCAGAATATCACAATCAGTATGATAATCCCCCCCCCCACCGCTTTCATTCCAGGGGGGGGGGGGGTATACAATTCATTAGCAGAAAATTTATCGGCGAAGTAAGGGAAGCGGCTGCGAAGTATTTCTTTATTTAGGCATCGTTTGTCAATGTCGGAGGGAATGCTGGACTGGAAGTGGGATCGGTTTTATACTGCTCTTGCCTATTGATAAATGTCATAGTATGGGTGGTAAGTTCAGATCGTGTCAATTAAAATATCTATAACATTGTAGCATTTAATTTTATAGGAAAGAAGAGAGGTTGTGTTTTCTTGAACCATTGTCACTATTATTAAGGCTTGCTTACTAGCATCAAGCAAAGTCTGGTAAAGTAATACATACTATAAAAAAGGTGTGTAGGGCTTTTTTTGTAACTGTGCATTTTCATAATTTATCAGTAAACATCTGTATCTGTGACTTTTTATTTATTGAGTTTTAATAAAAAAAAAACAACGTTATTTATTATCTATTTGTAAAGCTAGCTAAGTACAGAAACTCAAGATTAAAAAATATTTTATAGGTCATAAAAATCCTTTCCAATTTCTTATAGCTTTTCCAGCTTGAGAGCAATTTCCAGCTAGTGTTGAGAGCAGCCTTTATTGAGTTAAATAATTTCCCGCGCGCCGGCAGGTGGGCGGCTATTCTTTAAAGTTGCTGGCGAACTTTATCTTTAAAGCCATCTCTAGTGATGTCCCTTTACAAGTACCAAGTTTAATATTGCACTTGAGGTGTAATGAAATTTGGGATTTTTTTTGAATTTATTTTGGGATAAAATGGTTATAAGAGTCTTATCCTAAAAATACAAACGCTAATCAGCTTAACCTTTTAATTTTAAAAGTAAATAAAATAGCGTATACTAATGATGATGCAGTTTTTCAAACCATTTATTTATTTATACAGGGTTTTAATTATATGACACCCTTGTAACATTGTACAAAATAATCAGCAAACCGATTTTCTTAACTTAACAGCTGCGTTGTATAGTTCATAAAGTCACTTAGAATCTGGAGATGAGGGTGTGTGATTTAAAAAGCCTAATCTGAAAGCAAACTAAACTTTGCGTGCAATGAAAATAATTCGAATAAGGTTGCTCTAATTTCCGTTTTTATTTACTTCCTGACACAAGATATTTTAAAAATAAAGTACCTTCGTGTATAAATAAAAATGTCCACAGTCCCCTTCGCCTCGTGTAGTGATGTATCGGTTGACAGTTATTGCACCACAGATTATATTTCAAGATGGCGGCGATATTTCAGCGCGCGATAATGTCGAATAACACAAAATAGGCGGAACATAAAAATAAATCTCTCAGATACGATCGCGCGTGCCTGTTCCGCTGTTAATGTGCTTCTACTTCAATTAGCTGTTACAGCATTTTGGTGCACTCATTTATGATTGATTCGAGTTTCATGTGACGTTCATTTAAATTTGAAGTGAGGGGCACGATATATGTAAAATTTTGTAGAATTTTGTAATAAATACTGACTGTGATTTTTCTTTTACTTTGATTTTTTTTTATAGTCGTCCACTTCTGGACATAGGCCTCTTCCAAGACACGCCCCTCAGCCCGATTTCGTCCTTCTCGTCTCCACCTAATTCCTGCTATCTTCATGATGTCCTCGCTCCACCTTGTGCAGGCGCCCTACACTACGCTTGCCGAGGCGTGGTCTCCACTCCAGAACTCGCCTACCCCATCGTTGGTTCTGCGACAAATTTGACCGGCTCATTGCCACTTCAGCGTGCTTATGCGTTGAGCTACATATATCGGTGACTTTAGTTCTCAGTCGAATTACCTCGTTTTGCATTAGATTTTTAGGTTAATATTGGGTAATTAGTATAAGTTTTTCACAATACAATAACATTATCTCTTCGAGTCGTACTTCTTATTACTGAAGGTCTTTAGTTCCCGCAGTATAATTCATTGGGGAAGTTTGGTTTGGCAGATACATCGTGACGAACACCCAGATCCTTTCACGGAAGACATATGTTTAAGGACTGCGCGGCCCTCAAATATGTCTCCTGATATTTTCTTCACTGTAAACATAAAAACATTGTCAAATGGATTTTAAACAAAATAAAAGAGTTATCAGGAATAAAACAAAAGACAATTGTAAAATACAGAGTTAACTTTAATGTGAAATAATAGAGGCTGTTTAATAAACAATGAACTGTAGAGCGGCGGCATTTATCAAAGCGGCGGTCCTTAATATCGTCATTATCTGGTAGCCCGCCAGTGTTTATTCACCCGCCACAACTATTTCACGTTCACACAGTACATAATGTTCTAGTAATTTAGAGAAAAACAATGTTAAAATACTTTATGCTTATCATTTGTGTAAAAGACGGGATTTAACGTGTTCATTTGTTTTTTTTAACGTGTAATAATCCTTTCCAGTCGTTATTAATTTAGCTCATTTTCTGTTAAGTTTAGAATTTTAAGTCGTCGTCAGACCTAGTGCTACACTACTAATTTTATTCTACCATAAAAATTACTGAATTGTATTCAATCTGGTATCACCATTTTTCTATGATCATACTACGACACTGTGGACTGTGTATTCACAGTCTACAGTTAACCAATTAACGTTTTTTTTTATTTGGACTGATTCGGGCACAAAGTCGGTACCATGTAATTTTAACAGCGTTTTAGTTACTAACTAAAAAGATGAATGAGCTACATTCACCCCAAATGATCCATAATCAAAACGACCATCTTATCTAGGTATACTATATCTGTGTGACATATATTATATATGTATATTTGAAGTTAGTGTACTGCATTCCAGGGCATTGTTTACAGTTCCATCGAAACTGATCGGCGTCTATTAGTCAAAGACCGCGCCCGTTCAACTTTACAGCGCGTAATGGGAAGTAATTGGGCGAAACGAGTCGACTGAATCGGCTCAACTTGACTCAACTCGACTCGACTCGCCCTTTGCCAGATGCGAGATGAGCCGCTTTGTTGCCGAGATTATCACGAAACAGCAGGTATAATAGGAGTGTAAGCCTATATAGTGGGTGCAAAAATCTTATTTATTTTTATATAAAATGCCCTCAATTATGATCATCATGGATATGTGCTCATTTTTCTGTAGATTTTGGGTGGAACAAGTGTTCCAACAATATCCACAGAATAAAATGTTGTGTTCTTCGGCAAGTTCAAGTAGTCGTGCAATAAATTTGTGACAGAAAAGAAAGATTTTTTTATAGATTCTACGCGTTTCAAATCTCACAAATTATTTTAATTATCTCGATCACACCTAAAAAGACTACCTATATAGACCGACTGATCGCTTACGTATAACACGTAAACGTAACATGTATGTACTTACGGAATACGTCGCTCGTTGAGGAGCTGTGTAATGTGTAACCTGCGCTCGGACAATATTTGCCGCCAGAGTCTGCAAGAGAAGCCTCGCTTCAAGGGATAAGCAGAAAGGGAGTCAACTAACATTCATACCTTACATGAACAATTCTTAAATCCTTAACTTACATGTTTATTGGAATCTTTGGAGCACTTAGGCTTTTCTAAAGATTTTATAAATGCCCCCCCTTTTTAACCGACTTCAAAAAAAGGAGGTTATCAAGTCTTGTGAAAGTTTTTTTTTGTGGATATGTTATTCGATTACTCCGGTATTTATAAACCGATTTCAAAAAATATTTTTTTATTCGACGGGGTTAGTTTCTAAAATGGTCCCAAATTTTTTTTACATTCGGTCAAGTACTTTCTGAGAAAAAACCAATAAACCAACAAATTGATATGGTTTATGCAAACTAATTTTACCTATATTTCGAAAACTACTAGTCAGATTTTGATACAGTTTTCTGTGATGCGTTGAAGTTTAATTGGTGCATCTTTTAAGCTGTGTACTATGGTGACAACTCACCAGGGGGCGCTGCTGTATACATTATATCTTCTGAATTATCAGCCCGATTTTGATGCGATTTTCTCTAATAGGCTTAGATTTATTTAGTTAATGAATTTATTTATGTGATTCGTTGATTACTCACTAGAGGGCGCTTCATACATAATTTTGTTAGCGCTTAAAACTAAATGTGCTAGACCGATTCTGATGCTGATTTCAACATTGACTTTGTTGGTGGTCGGGGGAGTATAAAACCTTAGAATATAGAAAAATCGTTAAAAAAAATCGCACTCGCTTCGCTCTCCCACTCTTGCTAGCGCTACTAAACTAATATGGATGCTACTTTCAACATGACTTTATTATGGATCGGGTTAGTATGGTTCACTAGAATATTAAAAGTCACAAAAAATTTCGCGCTCGCTTCGCTCGCCCACTGTTGCTAGGACTACTAAACTGATGTGGATGCTATTTACATCATTGACTTTATTGTTGATCGGGTTAGTATGGTTCACTAGAATATTAAAAGTAATAAAAAAATTCGCCTGGCTCGCTTCGCTTAAAGTATTTTCTGAATAGTTATTTCTTCTCAACTAAATCTAGCTCAAAGTTTAGAACTAAGTTAGGCCACCGCGCCCGTACTATACGAATCTAATAAGAAACCAGATCCAGCCACGAGATTATTCTGGCGCGAGTTCAGATAACCTTGCTTTTAGAAAACCGTTTTTGGCAAAAACTATTTTGTAGTTTATACTATCAATTCTGAGTTTAGTAAATTTATTGATTTTGATTATGAATTCCCTTCTCTAATGAGAAAACTTACTTACTTTTAAACTGTCTTTTTAACAACTGTTTCTTTCTATATCCAATTGGTAAAATCAAACAGAAACATTAAAATCTATTTCCTCACCATCAAAAAACCTGTGTTAAAATTAACCCATGAAAATGAATGTCACCCTGGCCGCTCGTTTGTTTGTTAACAAACACTTAATTAATTTTGTCATGCGTTATTAAAAATTTCCGTCACGTCAAAAGTTCTAAGCGTTAAGTGATTAAAATCCAAAATAAAGTTCTCATTTACAAAATAAACACGAGGAATACCTGACACATAAATTAAAATTTCACACGCGAGTGATCCAAAAAATAGTGTAGCAACTGGTACGTTTTATCAAGGTAAAATATGACTTAAGCTATTGTAATAAGGTTGTTTTTTAATTGTTTTGTGAAGTTTTTGGGTCGGTGGACGCAAATAACGCCAACTTGTGAGCGTTTTTGTTTCGTGTAGATGTTTTGTCGCAAAATAATAAACGTAGCAAGTTACATGATTATGCGGACCTGACCTATTTATTGAATTCAATTTTTCACCATTTTACCATTTGTCATATTATTATAAATCCTATAGATTTGAAAAAAAATATCTTCTCTCATTCGTTGTAGGATGTAAAATGGAAAATAATTATATAAAAAAAAATCATAAATTTTTGACTCTTTCAAATTTTAATGGTAAATGTTTTTTATTTACCTTTTTATTTATACCGCTCTTTGCTCTAAATTATTTCGTTTTTAAATATATTAAAAAAATCCGGGCTAATGATATATTTGGTAACACAGCCTAAATGAGTTTAAAACATAATTTAAACGAAATAAAATTTGCAAATTTTACAAGGTTGCTGATTTATATTAATATATTAAATATTCACTATTCATGTAAATTAATTTAAATCATATTTCCAAGTCGCACTGAAAAATTGTCTCCTCCAATGTGGTAACCATAAACCTCCTGTAAGACTCGACCGCTGCAACTTTCATAGCCGCAGACGCCCGCCTGAAAAATACCTACAAAATGCATTCTTACTCACAAGGGACAAAAACACTTGCAAAAAAGTTACTTAGTTTACTTACCCACCACGTAACTTGACGACGAAATATTACTCCGCTACTTGAATAACTTTACACTACTTTCTAAAGCCACTTTTGTTTCGTAAAAGCTGGATTTATTTTAAAAAAATCAAGTGTTGCGTTAAGTGAGCTAGTTTATTGGAGAAACTTGGCAAGCGTAAGTACTTGGAGCATTATATGGTGCAGAACTAACTTAGGTATTTATAGTAGTAGTAGGTAGTAGTAGGTAGTCCTGGGAGCCTAATTCTAGTAGCGACCGTTTAAATTGATTTTCTGCACTATCAGAACAAATAAATTCCCCAGTTAATACACGGCAGCGCTAAATTATCCCCGCCAAAGCTACAGTTCTATAAATATCCCGAGAAATCCCCCGAATCCCATGAAACATATTGAATAATCTGGATGAACTATGTGCTCCCCGCGGCGTCCCTCGCTCGCAGGGAACACTTCATAAATCAACGTCACGTAATAAACGTCACGATAAATGTGTATTTGTCGCGTCAAACGCCGGAGGACTGCCTCAAAAATACTCTGAGACCACGAAAAATTATATCAGGACATAGAAAGAAAGACCCTATAGCTTGGCAAGTAAGGTTCATAATAGCATGTGTGGTTTCATAGGCAAGGATAGTTAGTGGGTGAGGAAATAAGGTTGAATCGGTGATTGATACACCTCTCGGAATGCGGTCCTAATGCGGCGCGATATAGGCAGAGTGGTGATGATCGGTGACGTCATTCAACTACACTCCGCTCCGTAATGGACTAGAACTTGGTTAAATTGATTGGCATAATAGAACGTAATTTAGATATATTTTTATTAGCTGGAGAAATGTGATGTAATTTTTATTCGGGATAATGTGAGGAAGCTTTATTTAAGAAATTCATAAACACTATACGAAATTATACCTTTTAATTACAGTATTAGCTAAAAGCACAAAAATCTATTCGTATGTTATTATTTTTAAAGTAGATTTTTATACATTGACCTGCACAGAATATTTCCTAAAAATATTCATATACCTATTCACATGCAGAACCATTTTATCATAATTTTCCACATAAGCTCTCAGAACGACGTTTCTTCGCCAAAAAGCCTTCACACTAACTCGAGATCAGAAGGGTATACCTGGGTAGCGGGTAACACCAGGGTAAAGGGTGGGTCCGGGTGAAATGTAGTCGTATTAAGGGTGTTGCCAGATTAACCGGGCCAAAGGCTGAATTAGCGTTCGTTATAGAAACGTCTAGACCTGACGTGAAAGGATTTCTAAGATCTACCTGTCTTGCCTACCATCGGTATTCAGGATACTTGAGGCTAAGGAGAAATAATTTAGGTGCTTACAGTGTTGTCAAGGATTTGTTACAGCCTGTTCAGTGATAGTAAGCGCGTCGGTCATGTTATGTAAAACAAAAAAAAAAACAAGATGCTTCAAAATTATATTCATACAAGTGTAAAAGTTGTTTCTTTCCTTGAGAAACAATGATGCTCAAAATCTGTACAATACAAACGAATAATTCAGTTCGTGTGTCAACGCTTTCATTTTATTATCTTTGAAGCTGTGGCTGGCATTTTATTCATTTAGTAGCCTTTGAGAAGACAATATAATAAATCAAATGAAAGTTTACCTAAAACAGACCGCGTGGGTAACGTCAGATTAGCCAATTTCAAAAATATCAATACGAAATCCGAGATTACTTTACAAAACTCATCTAAAATTTCGTAGCAAAACTCGCGGCCCATAAAATATATTCAATCTACCTTATGGCCCTTTTCAGGGCAAATAACTATTCAGAAATACTCGCTCGTTTTGGATGTACTCATAAATCCCTTTTAGGGTGAACCTTTGCTTCTGAAGCCCAGTTTTTTATCGGACTTTGCTTGTTTCCGCTTTTCTCGCATTGTTTTTTTTTGTTGTAGTGTTTACGTTTCACCCCTATCGGATTAAGTCCTCTTTTGATTTGCAATTTTCTGCACGAGCTTTAAGGGGTTATATTACTTTGTGTGAGGTAGAATGTTGCTGATATGTTTTATGTTTTTTCTTATAGCTTTGTTTTGTTTCGTGTACATTGAATCGGTTACTATGTCAACACATATAATATTTCTTATTATTTCTATAGATTAAAGAATATAATATATAGAATAAAATTTTCATAGACACCAACGGGAGAGATGATGAACTAAATAATCTATTTAGAATTCTTATAGGTACAATAATGCCGAACCTAAATGGCTATTTTAGTAATATGTTGATTAACTGAGACCATAATTATACATACCCCACATTGAAGCTGACTACAGCGAACGTTCCGAACATAAATTCCCCATTCACGAGGCTCTAAACTCAAACGAGAAGCAGGTAAAAGTAAACATGAAACCCGAAGTAATTTCAAGAAAAGTGAAACATAAAGAAGTATTGAATACATGCTGTGTTTGAACTCAGTTGAAATGAAAATGTGAATAAATTGTGAAGTGGAAACAGGCTCGGGATTGAATGAATTCTAAACGGTGGCGATATTTCACGGGGGCATGAATAATGCTTTGTCTGGAGCAAGCCAGCCGCGAAGTAGTAAGCGGACGTGGCGATGGAGGACGGAACTAGGAGGCAACATCATGTGATGGATTGCAGGATACATGGGGATTGTAACCAAGTACGTAGCTTAGGCGACTTCAGTGCTTATGATAATGATATTATACAAGACGATAATTAAGAGCTTGGGAGATTGCACGTCATTTGTAACATTAGGTAATGACTGAAACGAAATGAATTTGGAATTGATTTGACCCTTCACTATGAAAGTTTTTATATTACTGTTTTTTAATAAAGGGAAAAAGCTTTTATCGAATTCGCTAAATGAAAGCATATTTCGTCGGGCAATCTGTTGAGAGTCAGTAATCAAACTATGCTTCTTCAAACTTTATAATGGACGAGTCGGCTATTATCGAGATAGGATCGCTATAATGGGCCTCGAACATTTTATTAAGGGTGCACATTGTTTGGTCAGCTGGTTTCAAAATAATGTGTAGAAAAATGTAATGACTATATTTTTAAATCAAATTAGTGGTTTAAAATATTAAAACATAGGAAAAAATTCAAGGTAACCGCATCTACAAATTCTAACAGATTTGTTATATTTTTTAGTACGAGAAATGTTTGAGGCTTAAATAAATGTTTTATACTTGCTTGCTTGCTGGTCAGTATCATGGGTTCTTTTTGAACTTGAAATGAAAGAAAGAAAAAGTGGAATCTATACTAATATTATAAAGCTGAAGAGTTTGTTTGTATGTTTGAACGCGCTAATCTCAGGAACTACTGGTGCGAATTGAATAATTATTTTTGTGTTAAATTGACCATTTATTCAGGAAGGTTTTAAGCTATATTAAATCACACTTCAACCAATAGGAGCAAAGAAACAATGGAAAATTTGGGAAAACGGGGATAATTATTCATTTTGAGGGCTTCCGTTGCGTGCATTGCGAAAACGGTTCAAGTCGTGGGTAACAGCTATAATTTATAAAGCTGAAGAGGTTGCCCAAAATAACTATTCCACGCGGACGAAGTCGCAGGCACAGCTTGTCATAGTCATAGCATTTATTTTCAAATTGTAAAGGTTTAAACACTGAACAATGACCCTGATAGGGTATGCAAATATGTACATATATGTCTGAGTGAGATCCGGCCCACGGCCACGGCATCGGAGTAAATAATAAGTATAACTATTATTTGCTGACCGATTAATGTATGCCCTGATTATTAATAGCTGCAGCCGTTGCGGCCAAGTTCGCAAACTCCACAAGTTTGTTGAGTTACTATACTCTATGTTTGTGATCAATGAACGGATTTAATTAAATCTTTATACAACTTAAAGCTAGACGTACTGAAATTAAATGAAATAAATACAAAGGAACGATTTCTTTCCTTTGTGTACAATAAATTTTAAAACTTGTATGGAAAGGGTTACTATAAAAATAGGTTCGATATAATATTCGTATTGTTTTAATTTAATAATTTATGTTATTTGCACTTAACAACTAGTTACATATTATGTTAATTCTATATAGTATACTTAAAAGTAGTTTACATCGATTAAATGACAAAAAATTTTGCATGTAATATGTCAAATACACAAAAACACGATTCCCACAACAACCAGGAAATCCAAAAATAAAATTAAACGACAAAAGTTTTTTTATTTGCCACTTTCTTCAGTTTCTCGGCGTGAAAATTCAAGTAAAACTCGTCTCGACCTCATCTTTATTTATGCAAACAAAAAGCTCTTGAAATAGAGATGAAAAGTGAAAATTAAGTGATTTACCGTGAGCGGGCGGTGGACGGCGGGCGGCGGACGGTGGACGTAGGTAATTGTGTCCGTGGGGAGAAAACACCACGTTTTGCTCCTGCATTATTTCCTGGCCAAGGGTCATGGGACTTTCGAATTGTTTTATAGAGTGTACGGCGATTATGGGGAATGGGGAATGAGAAATATATGGCGTCCACTATTACCTTTGTTTCGCCGTAAATATTATATTTTATGACATTTATGTTGTCGTGTTTATATATATTATTCTGCAGGGACTGTAAAAAAAATATAAAGTTTGGAAATACAAACTTAAACTGTGATGATTCGTTCACATTATCGTTTTACTTTGTTACTAATGTACTAAAGTTATCTAAAGAAAAAAACATGTTTAATTTTGATATAAATCAACAAAGGTTAATATACGAGGACTATTAGACGAAAGTGGAATCGCATTGCAACAAATATAGGCATTTAAATTTACGAACCAAGTGTTTAATTCTTAGTTATTACAGCATAATGTTCCAGACCCTGAAATCACAAGATCAAGGCTTTTATGTTTGCTACAAACAGCCTATTTTACTCAAAATACTTGAAATTATCTGGAATAGGTCCCTCTTCGGGTGAAAGGCGCTATTTCAGGCGAGAAGTGAATCAAATTTACTGGAACGAACTATTTACGTACTGACAGAGAAAATAGTTTCAGAATTTAACTACAGTTCTACAGAAAATATATTTGTTCCGATGAAAATCGTAGTTGTTCGTCTCATGTCTTTATAAATGAATTTAAATTTGTCGTTGTGACATTTACTGGCTAAATTTGCCAATAGGTTTCCATTTGATTTGGTAGGCGTTTTGCAAATACAAGTTTTGAAATGAACGACATGTTCTTATATTTTCCTTTTTCTTCTATTCTTACTTTAACTTTTCGAGTTTTCATACTCGCTTGCACAACAAGTCTTAAACATATTTATTTACTAAGTAATTTTGTCGCTAAAAACGTTAAGAATTACTCAATTTTTATTTGACTAACTAAGACATTTAGTTAGTCAAATAAAAATTGAGTATGTTCGTACGAGAGTGGCCAACTCTGGTGTCAGAATTTTGAAACCACCCTAGAGGCCTCTGACAAACAGCCGTGACGTCGTTTAATGTGTGATCCGACCCAGAGAAGCGCCAAAAATTCCCATTTTTGGCTTTTACTTTTGCCGTTATTTAAAATGGCTGAAGTAAAAGTGTCAAAAAGTGTTAAATATCATATTATTATGGAATAACCCACACATCCAAATGAATTCATAAACAATACTTACTTTATACATAATCCAGTATATCCCAGTGTTATGCGGTTAAACATTAATATCACCATCAGGGCCATTATTACGAATTCGCATCCAAATTGAAAAACACACATTTACATAATAAACTGTTGGTATTTGAATCAACACGCGACTGTTATATAGAGTAAAGATACAGTAAGGACTAATGAGCTTAGGTATTTTTTATAGATTATTATTTAATTAATTATTTTGTAATAAAGTTTAGGAGTGAGAAACAAAAAATATTCTGTCATTTGTAAATTTATAGATTAATCTATAAATTTACATTTATTATCAATATTTCAATCAATCAAGAGGGAATTATGGTCAATAGCAAACCCATTTAGTGTAAAAATTTAAATTTACTTTTTCATTATGAATGACAGTCTGTTTGACTGTCATTTCATTTCATTTCATTCATGTCATTTTGTTACATGCTTTAACTTCAAAAATCAAAGATTTTTAAGGTACCATTGTTTGAACTCGATATTTGACACACATTCAGTTTGGTAAACGTGTAATAAAAACAAATAAATATTTAAACAAACATCCATATAACAAATCACCACCACCAACCACGCAAACATAATTAAGAGATAATACATAGTTCATGAAAGCGTAATTTGTAATAAAAATATACATATAAGATGTTGTATACATATAATTAGCTCTTTAAGGCGGCGCTCGTCTGGGACAATCACTTCATAGGTTCGTGACACAGCGAATATAACACACAACGACCAGTGTAGTTGCTGACAGGAGGAACACTTCTAATATATTTATTTATCGCTATACATACAAAAATTGTTGATGTAAATAGTAAAAAATATATAATTCGTCTCAGAACTTTAACAAAGACATGGAAATAATTTTAATATTAGGTTCAAACCAAACAAAGAAATTATATGTTTTAAGAACTTTCAAAACTGAAAGCGAAAATATGCCTCGAAACTAAATTCTGTCATCCCAATTCAGCTGGAGATTAAATTTGTTAACAACGCAACATTAAGTAATAAGAATTACAATTAGCTATTTTCATGGAAAGATGATTTAAAATGTGTAAGTATCTTCTGTGGTTACCGTAGAACAACAAAGAAGCTTATCAGGTCGAGTCACCGCCTTAATGCCTTGTAATGAGACTCCCGGGTTACCTCCCGCCTTAAACTACGTCTAGGGACTAGGAACTATACCCGGCTAGGGATATTCTTACACTTTTGTGTAGAATGAAAGAACCTTGGTAAATTTTATGTGTTAATAGTTTAGTTTGGTTGTGGTCTTGTAACAAAACAGGTAAAATTTGTTTTGTGTTTGTTGGTATATAGGTTTGTTTGTTCGGTTTTTCAGTCGCAATGTGTAACGTCATAAGCATAGTAAGCAAGAGCACAATAATGATTAGGTATCCATTAGAAACAACGCGCGTGAACCCACAGGCACCCATAGAAATAGCATAGCATACATTTGATCTAAAATTTGACTGCATTTTTTTTACTGAGATTTTATAATACCAAACCAAACGGGTAAAAAACACTGACTAACTTATAAATGAAAAGCCAACAGTATTCGTGCAATATCATCCCAACCCCATATATGTACAATCGTGAAGTTTGAGACCCTGTTCAATCTAAACTTCCGATAGTTTCCGGGGAAATTAAACAAAAAGTAATGTGTGCCTTAATAATGATTGAGAAAGGTTTATTTTGGGATGGATAATTTATAGAGGATAATAAAACCTTTATTTTACGTGCACGTCGTACCATTTATATAATTAAGTATAAAAATACAGCGAAAACACTATTGTTTTTAGCTTAAATATTTATTTATTTTATTAGTTTTTTAGTATAATTTGTTGTTTCAATTTTAGTACTTCAGATATTGTGGACACGGAATCCTAAAAACGATAAATGAATAACAAAAGCATAGTTGAACAAAAAAAATGTAACAGATGCCATTCCAATGCTGAACATTTTAAACGTATTGTTCTATCACAAAAAATGTCTATATTTGTGTAGACTACGCTGGAAACACAATATTAAACAAATTACATGAAATCCTCGAGACTTAAAATATGCTATCTATTCTAAAGACAATGTTTTTTCTAAAGATATTTTCTGATAAAACCTTTAGAGAAGAGCGAGGTTACAATAATACCATTATAACATAAAAACAATCATGTATTTGATATTATTCTAATTGTGTTATTTTATCTGTTTGTTTTATTGTTAACTCGCGATGGAGCGACGGTCATCGTGTTTTTTGGTATAGTGCGGGAGTATCAGTATCAGTGAAATATGACTACTTTTTATCTCGAACAATGCAGGCACAACTGCAAGAATCCACATGTATTCTTTTATAATTATCTGATGGTTAAACTAAAACAATTAAATACATGTGATTTTTTAGTAGATTCCATAAAAAAATAAGAATTGATGTTTCATTAAATTTGCAAACGATCGTTGTAAGATTCGATGAAAGCAAACTAAAACGTAGTAGGTTTATCTACATTTATACATTATAATAAAGCTGAAGAGGGGAAACAATCTGAACAAAAAAGATATGAGAAAAAAAAACAATCAATCAAGAAATAAAAAATCAATCAATTAAAAATGTTTACTTTAAATCCATAACAGAACACGTTTCAGTTTTTAGAATTTATGACTGTTTGTTAATTTAAATGCTCATAACGCAAAACGGGTGAACGGATCATCACGATTTTTGATGTGTAGGTAGTATGAAGTCTAAGAAGGTAGTATGAAGTCTTGTCATAGGCTACTTTTTATCTCAAAATAATGCGAGCAGAGCCGCGGGCGTCCACTAGTTTTAAATAAGTTAATAAAACGCACCTGAAAATAATTTAAATAAGAGTATTCCTATAATGCTTTTGTTGTGTCCGAAAAATGAATCCGGATATAAATTAAAGCTTTATATTCACTTTATATTTACGCTTAAAATAAAACATTGTATGAATGATTTCCATTCATGGACTGCTGTGTTTAATAAAAAGTATTATTTATACCATACCTACTCTAAAAAGCTTATTTTATTCACGCAAAACAAAACCCTAATGATAATAATAAGAAAATTACGCTTAATTTCAGTCATTGCTCTAATTTTAATGTCCATTTCAATTAATGTAACAATTCTTATTTCTTGATTAAATTTCTATTTTCGCTTAAATTATGTCTTTTCTCGTAGTCATGGTATAAAGTATATTATGCAACTCCTGAATAAAGTACGAATTTATATCGAGGGCCATGAATCACTCGTGTCGTTCAGGATTCTAACAGCTGAATCACTTGCTGCGCTTGTGATTCAATCATTAGAATCCTTCACTTGCTCGTGACTCACCTACAGCCCTCGCTTTCAATCCGTCCTTTTTTCACTAGTTGCATAATATACTATTTTATTGTTCTTTATTTTATGGGTAAAGAGTTTCACAATATTTTTAGCAAACTTCCTTTTTAATTCAATATCGTTGCACTGTGGTTGGAATCGTAACGATACGCGTATTTTATTCTTATGATGATTTTAACATTTACACTAGTATAATTAAAATAAATTAGGTAATCTAAGATATTATATTACTCTATGAATCTAAGTATCTTATCTGTCGTATTCAATCGTCTAATATACTAGTAACACCCCGCGGCGTTAGCTGCGTTATTCGTAATTAAAACTCATGTTCGAATCTTGTCTGTCGTAATTATATTCGCTCTTTATTTTTAAGTCATAGAAATTAGAAGGTACATTACATACTTAGCTATAGTTTACTAGAACAAGATAAAAATAAAAATCAAAGTTTAAGTAAAACTCATATATTATTCTATGATTTAATCTACCTACAAATAAATTTTCATCAAAATCGTTTCAGCTCTTTGATCATGTTGAATGAACATACCTCATCACACCACATACTCGTAAACTCTCGCTTGTTAATGTATGGAGATGGCAGCTGTCAATTTGAAATATAATGCGTGTACAAGGTATACTCTAATGTCTGATCTGTTCACAACTGAGCAATACTTCGTCTGAAACCACTAGATGGCGCGGTGGTGGCATTCAAAAATCCCCCCGCACCCCGCTCCCCCGCTCCCTGAAGTGGCATTGTCATTGTCAACCTTAGAGAATACATTTGTCAACGATCAACCAGCACTGGATCTGACGTAGCTCACAGTACTTAACATGTAATTAACTTGTAATACGACAAACAAAAACTATTTTATTGTAATTTCACTTCTTTAGATAATTTTGAAGCTATTTTCTCAGTCGAGTACAAAAATGAGTTTGTAAGAGATCATTTACAGAGTAATTGCTCTAAAAATAAAGTAGCTTGCATGTCAATTAAACCACCATTGTATCTAGTCTGCTATTTATTTATTAAGGGTAGATGAATAAGTACAATTACATTTTTATGTGTTACTAGGAATATGTGGGTACATTAATCATTACATCTGTTATTTCAATACACAACAAGTAGTTTATGAACATTTTACCGAGAAGTTTTTATGAGGATTATAACACAGAATGTTAACCTACCTTCCCCTGCCAAAAATACAGACCACATTATTCGTGTACGCGTTTGCGATATACTCGTTAAATAATAAATAGCTATTTAATCATTTATTGGAATAAAAGTATTCTAATGATAATTTTACTTATGTGCCATATCCAGTGCTAACTAACCCGGGCTCGCTTCGCTCGCGTATTCTGTTTCGTTCGTCTCCAGGGAAGTGACGACATTTTGCTACAATGTACCGCGGACTGCGGCTAATTGTCATGGAAAATTAAATTACTAGTATTTATTAATAACAACAAAATTACAAAGTTAATGCGGCGTTAATCAGAGATTAAAACTAGTCTGAGTCTAAATCTAGACTAGGTTAGGATTAGGCTATTTTTAATAATGGACTGTAAAAGAATACGAGAGACTGTGTTCCTTGCGAGTGAAGTGAGTGATGTGGAATTTTATCTCAGTATATTTAAAAAAGATTATGTAGCATCTATCCGTGTCACTCGCACTGATCTGTCAAAATTAATGAGAACAGCCTGGAACAACGATATCGCCGAAATTGTAGTAATAAATCCAACCTCTGAAGACGAAGTATCTGTGGCAACATACTTTCCATACAATAGTAACAAATGCGAAGACTTCACTCCAGTGTTTCTAAATCCAGGAAAAGACAAATTGTTCCCAGCCAAGTTTCGGAATACACAAATGTCCAATACGCTGCGTCCTGGTACAGACATTACCACGCACCATGCTGCGAGTGAAGAATGATACCATGTTAGACGTTACAGGAATGGACTGGGATATACTGAATTGGTTATTACGCCACGTGAATGCGACTATAGTGAAAATTCTCCCTAAAGATGCTTGGGATGTAAGCATGAGGCTGGATAACGTGACGGAAGGATTTTCGTACCTGACCAGCGCCCGGGCTGACATACATTTGCCAGCTCTTTTAATGACCTTGGAGCGCTATGGAAGTGCCTCCATCGCTGACACGTTATATTTTATGGTCGTGATCGTGTGGTTCGGTCCGCGTCGTCGTGTGGTGCACGACTGGACCTGGATCATACAACCCTTCATGACTCCCATAGCAACGATATTTTTTGGTTTTACTATTATGATTGCAATTTTCACAAAAATCATCAGTCGACTCGAAACTTTCTCAAGTCTCGGAATACTTTATAAAGACTCTTTAATCCAATCGTACGCTCCATTTTTGGGTTTGAAAATTAAGATTCACAGAGAGTTTAAACGTGTGACCTTTCTATTTATGCTATGGATATTTTATGTACTGCGTGTGCGCTGTTGTATTTTTTGCAGAAATTGGTTACTTTAGAATCAAAAATAGAAAATAGTATATATTTTGTGTCCACACTTACACTATCATTTAAGTAAGCTGAAAAATGATTTTGAATTTGTTTGTTTGTGTTAAATTCTACAACCATTAATATTTGTGTTGATATTATCTATAAAAATTAAAGTTGTGTGACAAATGTCTTATTCTTATAGACCATGCACTCATTTAGATCCACCTCACTTGACACAATATCGGTTTTTTATTTTATTAAAATAAGGTAAAATAAATAAATGGTGATTTAGGGGGGCACAAACCCAGACATATTATATTCTGATCTCATTCGAAGTAAGTTTTATCATCATAGTAATGAACAGAAGATACCAGATTACGAGCTCTTGTCCAACGCCAAAAAGAACAATAATAACTATGACGTTAAAGAGAAACTATATTGTTTGCATCAAATACACAACATATAGATTTCAAACGTTTCAGTCTTAAACATATCGTACGTAAAAATTACAATTTTGCTTGCGAATGTCAAAGCTCTGGCAAGCGACCCTTTTTTGGTCGATGTTTGTAATAACGCAATCATTTGGTGCCCTCTCCAATACAGCATGAAGGATCGAGTGGCTATTGTTAGCGAGGTTTTGTAGTTCGCTATCGATGACGTAAGAGGCTCTCATTGGTCGGGTAATTGGCGCAGAGACCCGGCTCGGGTGCTGTTGAACAACATTGTGGGATCTTCGTACAAAAGACTGAGGCATTGCGCTTCTTAGGTTATGTATATAAATATATATCTTAGATAATAAACTTAATTTATTTATTTTTTTTGACATTGGCATTAATTATTTATTTAATAAAAACTTAATTGGATTGAACAAATCAAACAACTGTCTGCACGAGTGAAAAATCTGATAAGAATTTTTAAACAGCTAAGACATATATACGAATTGTGATTTGGCGAATTGTGTTTTTCGACGAATTGTGTTTTCGGTGAATTGTGTTTTCGGCGAATTGTTCTCGACGAATTGTTTTCGACGAATTGTTTTCGACGAATTTTCCGCAGACGCTACAATACAGGATCTGACTGGATACCTAGTGTAGGTTTTGCAAATTCTAAAACTGTACTTACATAGATTTAAGTATTTCATGAATAAAATTTTTATTGTTTTTATTTTTATTATAATATTAGGTAGTTTAGGAACTAGTATGTAAGTGGTACTATATATTTTGTAATTAGATGATTTTATCCGGCTTCAACAATTAGATTATAAATAAGTTCTTAATAAAGATATTGTTTCAGTGATATGAAAAATATTTTAATGTGATATGTACTGTATGAATTAAAATAGTTTCAGTTGCTTGCTTTGTTGCTTCATGTGGTAGTGGATTTTAATACGAGTGTATTCTATTCTGGTATACCGGAAACCTAAAGAGATTTTGCAATAGAATTTTAATAGAATAGTTAAATACTTACGATGAATTATTTTGTTTCCACAGTGTTTTTTTTTACGTGGGATAGGTTTACGTTTGACTACAGTCTGCCTGATGTTAAGCATTGCTGCAGCCTAGGATCTTATTATGTACCTTTACAAAATATCTAGTCCTAAAGGACTGTTTATCACAAAATCCAATCCAAAATAGAACCCATGATGGGACAATAAAACAGCTTGCATAAAAACAAGTGCAAATAACATGGACCATAACTTTACCCATTTCCACCCTCTTAAAAGAACAAAACCATTTATCAAGCGGGAAGTTTTCCCCATAGCATTTCTCCAATATTGCCAATCGAGGGGTATCTACATAAAACGATTGCGGAATCTGTCGGTCCTTATGGCGCCCTTTACCTCCTCATGGCGTCCCCTTAGCTTCTTATGGTGCCAGTAATGTGATTTCACGTGATGACTTATGGGAATTACGTACTTTATTTGACTGTCGGTAAATGTGATCGATTGGAAATACATTGTACGAAATGTGGCTTTTTATCAACTTAACCAAAACAAAATGTTAATAAATTTTACCTACATTTATATATTATGTTTGTGACATAGTTCGGATTGGGTAATATTTTCACCAAGACATAGTTCAATTTGTGAGGCAGAATGACAAAATCATCTGCGAATTCAAGGATTTGTTAGTTTATTTCTTTGACAAGCTAAAGGCTGAGCAGTTTTAGTGAAGAAGGGCCGCCCTAGTCTCATTCATCTACCACGGTAAAGAAAAATCCCACCAAAAACATTCTGTAAAAAATTTGCCAAGTCTCGATAGAGCTGCTTGTTTATCTCTAAAAAGTAATGAAATCTCTAGAATTAGTTAAGCCAAGTCTAAGGTTCCTTACTGCGATTTATTTATTATTATAGTTACTTTTTTATATAAGTCCTATCCAGAGGTTCTCAAATAGGGGGCTGAAAATGCGGCGAAACGGTTCGAGAAAAGGATGGTACGGCAGTTTGCTTCGCGCTCGACTTGGCGGGGGCACTGCCGTGCCCCCAGATAAGTAGGAGATGCTGTCAAACGCCACACGGAAGTCAACAAGCGCCATATAATTAGTGCTACGTTTAAGTATATTTTGTAGTTGTATGTTATTTAACAGTTATCAACCGTTACCCGGAAATTATCTGGTCTCGTGAACCTTAGGCAAACTCTCGTACCTCTAGTATCACTGGGTGCTTGGAGATTGGATTTCGTGGTGTCTGGCATTGAGGTATATCATGCTCTACTGAGACGGGGTAAGTGCAAAGGAAACACGTCACCTGCCCTTCAGACAAGAGGCGTATTTAAGTGAGCGTACTGACGCATAGACCAATGGATGGAAATAACAGCTCCGCGGGAGGAATTGTCACGTCACTGCAGTACATTTGGGGTATCTTTTCCTGAAGTATGCGGCAGTACGCTCAGTAAAATACGCCTCTTGTCTTGTCTCTTGTTGCCGGTCCACTAAGCTTCTATCTTGTTTTTACCTGTGCCAGTTCTGGACACAAAAAAATTTAGTATTTTTCTTTGAATAGCATCATAAAAAACTTTATTTTTTCCGGGAACACACCGGAAGCATTATAATTCCAACTAAAGCCCATCAGGTGAATCCGATATCCGACCAACACTGAACCCAATATCAGCTTAGTCTCATTTTTAAATAATTTATACTCAAGGTGTGATACAAAGATAAAACTATAGTTACTCTTCAGTCGTAATGCTGCTAAATCGGCAATGAGTGACATCTAGTACTAACACATTCACTGCTGTTTTTTATGGACTTGGTTAGCACAGCCTCCCGTCTTTTTGTAACACTATGAAACTTCGCTTATTGAGATTTAATCGCTTGCATAACAAAAGTATATTTTTCCAGAAAATCTTTTCGATCGGCGCATAATCCAATCACTTTTTACTTAAATAAATCTTTATATCCTGTATGTATTGATTTATATTATTTTTCAATGTGCAAGTTTGTAAATTGTAGGGTTTGATAACATTACCGTGATCGCATTTGACCATATTCAGCCATCACTTGATAATATAATATTTTTTATTTTATTAAACTCTCAGAAATAATAATAATTATAATATACGAAATATACGTGAAATAGGTATAAAATCCATATTATGTATAGGCTGTGGTAAGGTTAGGGATAGGTAGTAATCATTTCCCCGCTGGTAGGCTGTGAGCGGCGTTTGATTGTCTAATTGATGCGGGCGACTTGTTGCGCCGATCGATGCCACCTACCATACAACGTGGCTGCACATATATTGTAATTGAACATAATATCTTTCAATGTGTAAACAATTTAAGTGTTCGTTTTTATTCTTATATAAATAATACGCTTATTGCTTATGTGCCTACTAATTATAATCGTATTTATTATGGTGTTAGATAATTGTGGAGTTGGTTTACTATACACATAGTTACATACCTAGTCTATAAAAAAAGCAGTGCTGATATTGACGAATAAAGTAAAAGCATCACGTTTAAATAATACAAGCTGTTCAATGTTCATAGTTTATTGCCTTGATAATTAAAATGTAGCTTTTATAAAATAATTTAGACGCGACTGTTTATTTTTTAATCTGCTTCCGTCTCAAAATCTTTCGGTCCGTCATAAGAAGAATCGTATTTATAGCTCGTATCAGCTTGTTTAGCAGCGCTAAAACCTATATACTATATTGCTGAAAGCTACTGAAAAATCATAGGTCTCATATAGAATCTGATAATGTTGTATGATGTTTTCATGCCACGTTGTATAGTTTATGTGTATTGTGGTATGGCGGTCATAGTTACATTGTGTAGTGTAGTGTGGCCGCCCCGACGTCACTCGCAGTAATTAATTAATGTATTGCAGACCTCGAGCTATCACTATAAATATATTATGTATTATTTATGAAGGCTACCTACATGATAAATAGCCCGAAATTATTTTACTTATATAAGAAGGTTAAATAGTACTTAGGAAATTATACTTTGGTAAAAATACATATGTCATGTCATAATGTTCTTCAAGTAAGTAATATCTTGATTTCGCTCGAATTTCAAACCAAAAATTTCCCAATTAACGTTGTTTATTTAAACAACACCCATATTGTATACCCAGCATGGTTCAGAGTCAAAAATTGATAGAAGCGTAAATAGAACATAAAATATGGGGGTGCATATTTTTCTTCATGCCTGACTGTCAACTATATGAATAAATGGCGTCATATTATTCTACCCTAGCCACAAACATTCGTTTGCAAGTCGCACATATAATATGGCGGCCTGGCGTGGCATGCCAGCACGGCCAGCAGTGCCAGCACGCCGCATATGAATTCTTGTTCTTGCATGAACTGCCCCGTAAAGTTTCATTGCAAGCCGACCATTAGGTTGCTGCGGACAGAATCAACTGCAGTGCGATGAGTTGGTACCAGTTACTTACTAGTGTATGATGGAAATTAAATTCTAGAACTCGAAGTAGATAGCCATTTGAAAGATAGAAGCATGGTGAAGAAATCTCTCTTCGCCGCCACAATTATCAGTATTACTCGCCAACAAGATTTAGTGATATGAACTGTTAAAACAAACTTTTCAACTGTTATCAGTTTAATAATGTTTAATCTAGTTAATTTTACGATTCATTTGACAAGAATGTGACGACTGCGAAGACCTAGTTTCAGATACAATTGAAGTAAACCTACCGCATTTATTCCTCTACGCCTCCTTGCCGTAACTAATCCGAGTTTATGAAAAAGTTCCTCGGATAGCGCCCAATTGTATTATAAGGCGGGGACGTGTGGGAATGTTCTCATAATGCAAGAGCTGCTGCATACAGATATTACTACTTAATTGTTTCTGCTGTAAAGTTAAGATACATGTGCCAGTAGCAAAAGGCAACAACATCTTATCTTCACATGCAGATAGATCACATACGTAGATAAGAAGATGTCGCCTTTTGTTCCTGGCACAATACACATGAGCCCATAAATTGGATTTTATATCAGACAAAACACACACGCACTTGTTAATATGTATTAGATTTTATTATCATACATTTTTATTGAGTACTGTTTGTAAAGAAACTACTGGTCACATTGAAAAAGTGGCATCATCTAAAAATTGAATCATAGATGCTTGTAAACACGTAAGCATTCGAAGATACTTTATAGTGATATTGAAATTGCTCGGTTGCTCTATTTGCGGACGATACCGCCCTAGACCTGCGTTTTATTTAACTTTAGCGATCGCCAATAAATGCCACACCACTGAGCAGTTTCTCAAAGCTAAGTTTAAAGATTCCATATGTTCGTATGTATGTTGCTTTACTGCGCCAGCTCAGGCCAGAATGTAGAGTGTAGGTAATGTATCGTGAAGGTGGCGGCATGATGAATGGCATGCGATATTCGTCCAAAGCGCGCCTGCACTGCACTGTACACTGTACGCCCGAGTTATGGAGCACAAATATGTGAGATTAGATTAGATTGGACTAGCTGGCCTTCGTGGATCTGTTTGATTAAACGATTAGGTGTTATTACATTGCTATTTTTAGTAGAATAAGAGACGAATCTTTTATTTTAGAACAAGGCTAAGCTAACTTTAAATACGTAAGCTACTTTTAATGACTTGATGGTACTTGATGATTACGCTTCCAGTTGCAGAAAAATCATAAGTTCAACATATATTAATTTAAAAGGAAACAATAGGCTAGCTTACAAACATTAATAAGAAATGCAACTACACGCTAACAGCACACCACCTATTTTAGAACCTTGGCTAAAATTATGCCTCGGTAACATAGGTGTTGTAAATTTATAGGCGCAGCTATTCCTCTAATAAGTTATATGCGCTGGTGGCGCCATTAATAATAGCAAACAAAGCACGCTGCAGGCTTGCATGTTATACTGGCGGGTTCTCTGTAAATCCGCCACAATATCACCCTCTCCGAGCTTCACACATTGTTACAAATAGATCTCTTTCAGAATGCAATGAAAGCGTACTCGTAGAAGCGAGCGGTGCGCGGCGTTTGAACAACACAAATGTTTGCCCACAAACATTGGCCAGCGCGGGGTTGCTCACACATGTATCACGATACGATCTTTGTGGAGGGGTTAAATATGACAAGTCGACTAATTTTCTCGACTGAAGATCAGTTAAGTCTTTCAGGGCCAAATGACGAACTTAGAGGTTAACTAAACGTTTTGGTACAAACCAGGACTCTCACCCTCAAATCTTATCCCTTGCGTAGTAAGTTCTTAATAAATTTAAGTCGTAGCTGAGATATTGTTGATTATGTACTTGTTGTGTGTATTGTTTACCATATTTTATCACTGTAAGTACATAGGAAGATAGGTATATAGTTCTAGAATTAAATTTAAGATAATCTCATTTTCTCAAAGAAAAAACACTTCACAGAAAGTATGACATCGCCAGTTATAAAAGTTCAATGCATATTTTGATTCCCACATAGAATTTTCAGCGCTTTCTTCCGTCCAGCGGTCGAGTGGGTGCAGCGCTTGAGGCAGCCAGCCAGAAACCGTTGCGGGGTGAGTTGCTGCAAGCTGCAAGGCTGCCGAGACAATGGACAAAACTAGCGGAAAATGGGCAGGTTTAGCTGAACTCAACACACAGCGGCCAAATCTGGGGGTAACTGTAGACTATAAATGTTTAGATACAAACTAATTATTTTAAACAAAAGCAAAAACCAACTTCAACTCTACTGTAACGTTACTGAACAAATCTAAGCCTATCAGAGAAAACCGCATCAATATCGGGCTGATAATTCAGAAGATATAGTGTATACAGCAGCGCCCCCTGGTAAGTTGTCATCGTAATACATAGCTAAAAAGATGCACCCATTAAACCTCAACACATTACAGAAAACTGTATCAAAATCCGACTAGTAGTTTTGGAAATATGGGTAAAATTTGTTTGCATAAACTTTATCGATTTGTTGGTTTATAGGTTTTTCTCAAAAAGTACTGAACCGAATGAAAATCGGACCATCTCGGAAACTATCCTCATCGAATAAAAAAAGGAATTTTTGAAATCGGTTAATAAACAACGGCGTAATCGCGGTACATATCCATAAAAAAAAAATAAAAAAAATAACTTTCAGAGACTTGATAATCTCCTTTTTTTGAAGTTGGTTAAAAATAATGGGTACTTCATCATACATTAATATTGCTTAGTTCGTTTATGTAGGTATACGTACTTCATGAATGAATTATGACTAATAGCAAATTTACTATATCACACTACAAGCGAAGCTTTGTGGTGCTATCCGCATTAAAAATAAGTAATATTATTAGTATTTTTAAAAATACATAATCTTATATATATTAATTTTCATTACTAAGACATAATATAAGTTAAATTATAATACTAGTGGACGCCCGCGGTTTCGCTCGCATTATTTTGAGAAAAATGAACTTACCTTTTTTAGTTACGAACCTTTTTTAGTTAGTTACGTTTAGTTAGTTTTTTTAGTTGAAAATGCACCTACATGTTAGTGAAAACCGTAGACAAATCAGTTCAGCCGTTTTTGAGAACATACCGACAGACAAACAGTTTTTTTCAGAAACATGATTTTTGTTTTCTATTGCATCAATAAAGAAAGACCCTTCAACTATTTTTTTCCATTATCTTCAATGTACAGACACCGACCGGTTACAGCTTTTATTATTATGTATAGATAAGTTGAATATTTTATTTCTTACGCTGACACTCTAAAAAGTATTATTATTTCCATGATAGTGTTGTTTCATAATGAGCAGTAGTACAGAATACAAAGTACAAGCAGTAGTAGAAACCCATCCAAATTCCAACATATTACCCGCAGCGGTCGAGTGGTGGCGTGTAAGCAAATTAGCCTCCAAATTAGTATTACAGTTTTAGGAAACTTGCACAAACTGCACGGAATTATGGAAATTCGCCTATCTTGCTTCCAAAATGCTTCGCTTGCATAAATTAATATTATTCCTATGATGAAATTTGTTTGAAACCGAGCTTGTTAAAATCCCAACTTTAGTTCAATAGCTGCGTTTGATAATCATGTGATTGGTTTCAGTTTTAATAATATCGTTTTTCACTGCTGAAAATATATATTTTTGAGGTAATCTCTGTTGTACATAATATATACAGTAGAGGTAAGTGCATGAAGTTTATTCACAAAATTGAACCTTTGAATTATCCCATTTCATAGCTTACTTAGGTATTACATAATTGATGCGTACTAATTAAAGCTACTATAATAATTAAACTGCATTTTATTAGGTTCATAATTAATAAGTCTGTATTTTAATCCATCACTATTGAGGCGATTAACGCTAACACTATTTACTTTCCACGTTACATTTTACACGCGTTAGTAAAACTTATTATTACTGGCGGTTATTGTAAATACTAGTATTCTTATAATTAATAATCTATTTTAAATTATGCATACTGATATATTTGAAATAACATAAAAAAACTAGATGTATCTATGCTTTAGTTAGTTAGTAGGTACATAAAGAAAATGTTAACAGCGTTGCAAGTCAGCGTAAAAATGTAATTATTTAATATTTTCTGCGCTCTAACAACAATCTACCAAACTTGCTAAAATCCCGAACAGATAATTTGAAGTGTTGTATTTTTAACGTCATCTGAATATTTTTGATTTTCTAATTAACAGCATTTAGCACAGTATAAGTGTATATAAGCTGTAAATAATTAAATTAGGGTATTTAACACAGCGCGTGGGCCCCGGGAGAGCCTGCCGAATAATGCGCGAAAATGAAATAATTTTATATTATTTAATATTAATTTACAGCCGCGTCAGAAGCTTAATGAATGGCTAGTCGGGAATTAATGAATTGATATAAATTATCACGTCGGGCAACGCCGGGACCTACTCATGAAAGTACCCATTCTAAGCTCGAAGTAATGTGTTACAATGAGTTATTTTTTTCACAAAAGTGTAACAACTGTGAAATTTTTTTTTCTAGAACTGG
Source organism: Macaria liturata (assembly GCA_964023185.1). NCBI lineage: Eukaryota > Metazoa > Arthropoda > Insecta > Lepidoptera > Geometridae > Macaria > Macaria liturata. The sequence goes on from OZ026806.1 coordinate 10,246,852, forward strand.
CCATACTATAAATGTAAATAAAGAACATATTTGACACAACTTTGAACACAACCAATCTTCAATTAAAACAAAAAAATGTCCAACGATTCGCTGTACCTGTTTATTATATAATAAAAGAATTAATATTAATATTTCTGTGGTGTGTTGATACCAGAAATCAAGACGTTTACCATCTTTAAGCGTTCTTACTTTTAAATTCAATCAAAATCTATAAATTTTATTTCCAGAGAGTGTAACCAACCGTCGAGAACATTTGGTAAGGTTCTAGATGTAATTGCTTAACGATGATTAATATTCATTAGCCGCTCCCTTCTTACTACTAGTTCTGAGAATTCCATCTCTTTCTGAATAAGTGGCGGCTAAAATCCATAAATCAGGGACAATCGTTTAGCCTTCGCACTGAATTCATTTTATTAATATAGGTAGGTTTAATTTTATTAATATAGGTAGGTTTAATATTATTAATATAGGTAGGTTTAATATTATTAATATAGGTAGGTTTAATATTATTAATATAGGTAGGTTTTACAAGAACTGTTGAATATCTTTATTTTTTTATAAGCTAATTGGTACTCTATAAGATAAGTATATTACCCCCTAACACGCTAATAATACTAGAGTGTAACTATCAGGTGGGTTGTAGTAGAACACGAGCTTATTCTACGTAAAAAAACACTATGATAAGTCAAATAAAGTCTATTTATCTATCTACCCTTAGACAGCATAACAACATCTCGTCTATTCAATTCTTACCTCTTCTCTTGGCCAATTAAGAATACCTAGGAAAACTAGCTCTGGCTGAAGTTTCCGTAAAATTCTTGCCAAATTCCACATTTTCCTACAAGCTGAGCGTAAGATAGAGATGAGACACGGTTACGACGCGACGACTAGAGATGCGCCGCGGCTAGGCTATGCGCTTCAAACTTGCATTCTCGTTAATTCTCGACGCGACCTCGGAGACGCATTTGTCTGGGATATGTGAGAAAATGCTTACTCTTACAGGACATGGATTAGTTATTTATAGATAATACTAATAAAAACTTATTTCACAAACTGGAAATGTTAAGCAAGTCTTTAATAAAATAATTGTTAAATCCTTATGGATTACCCGTCGGATACAACGTGAGGTGAACTAAGCTCTTTATGACTTCGGTCAATGTCTCTGCGACACTATGTAGTAATGACAACGGTGTCTATAATCTGTCAAACATAACTACACAATTAATGTATTTTAAGTAACCAAAATAAAAACAACAGTGACCAAACACCAATTAATTTGTTATTCGTTGATTCTGGTTAGTAAATACATATGTCAAAAATTGTTCATGAATTTAAATAGCCAGAATATATAATATTATTGATGTTATACATATGTATATTATTTAAAAATAGACCTATGCCATCAGCTTTCAACTACAACGATACAATTATATGTTTACTTACTTAAGCATTTTACTTCTCTTCTATTTATGCATTATATATTATGCATCCAAACGAGATAGATGGGATAAATAAATTGTAGACAAAGATGGGAGAGAACACCGAAATTTGTAAACGATATCTACAGAAGTGTAATCCAGTACAGCGGCAGATTCCTGCAGCACTGTGACCTGGAAGCTGGTACATACCATTAATCTTGGATCCAATTTCAAAGGCGGATATTTTGCGGGAACTAAAGTCGGAATCACATGAGTCATTATTCCTCGTTTCCTGTTCTTGTTCTCTGCAAATGGCCCTCGTTTGTAAGCTATCTTTTACAGCTGAGTTATGCATGTGGATATGCCTTTACATGTTACGTATTTTAAGGTTCGGGTCAGAATTGGAAAATGAAATGCTGATCCCGGAAGAGAACTAATACTGTTTGTATTACTATTACACATACGTAAATGTATATTGTTACCTATCTCTGTGGCTTTGTTTGTACTAAACAAGTAGCCGAAATCCGTCCTCGAGCTTCGTGATCGAAATTTATGTAAATAAGAGTACATACAGCACGTACTTTTCCACTGGTTCAATGCTAAAAATACAGTAGAAACACAGTAGAAATCAGTCGAAACCGAATTAATAGAAGTATCGGTGTTAGTTCTTAACACTCTTGTTTATTAGCACATCCTTAAAGTACAAGTAAACCAATATCTTAAAAAAATACCAACAAAATGCTCAGTGTATAAAATAAACATAAATCTGATAAAACCCTTCGGAAGTCAGTTCACTGGCCCAGTTCCTGGCTCCTTAATAAACCAATCCGCCACTGAGCCGGCAAACAGACGCCGCTCTATACAGTAAATAAACTAGAGACTTCTAATTACGAGTAACCAACCACTTCAGTCGAATGAACCGAATTTCAGAAATGAAATGGGTGAACGTGTTTATTTTTATGCATCTTCTATCGGTTCTTACAGGGTAAGCCAACCATCCATCCGTCCATCTTAGACCATACCTATTGCTTACCATCAGGCAAACTATGGTCAAGTGCAAACCTGTTTTAGTTTTAAAAAATGCATTCAACTCTAGGCAGTACGACAAACAAGTATATACTAAAGAGTGTTATTCTAGACTAACCATTTAGTCAATCTTTATGTATTTATTTTGTCTCAAATTCATGATTACAGACTAATCAAATGTGGATGTAATGGACTTGGTTAATCAACTATCAGTTTTTATCAAAATGTATTTAATTCTTACCCATAATAATTTATTTTATGATTATTAAGAGGAATCTCCCCCATCTCCCCTCGAGTCGGGCCAGTAACTGCCCATTGCACGTAATTAATTTAAATTATTCCAATTTACGCTCCCATCGTAAACTTGCTTCTACTATAAAACGTATTTCGGACACTTGTTAGTAAAGCGGGGTGTTATAAGTATGAAATTTATAAAAACTTTTCCACCCAAAACTTATAAAATTTACTATGAACTACCAACAGCTACACTGCGACACATAATAACATTAATACCATAATTTCTTCTAGGCAAGCGCGCTAGATGTTGTAGTCAAGCGTGAGCCTAACTCATGTAAAAAAAACTACATAAATAATAAACTAGATATAATTCTTAAGCTACTCTAAGCACATTGACCTCCTTAGAAAAGCATATTCTATACTCCGTATTTAATATATAATTTTGCAAATTTTAAACAATTTCTTTAGTATCCTTAAGCAATGAAAAAAGCCGATGTTAAAATAAAGAATTTAACCAGTTTTCCAATATTAGGCTGTTGCTTCGTTTTACGAGCGCGGGATGTAACGCGCGTCGTTAGCCTCCGCTGTGTAACGCCCGTTACCGTCGCAGCTTTACAACGCCGAGCCGTTACTTTACGAGATGATTTGCACCTGATAACGGAAGTACACTCATTTCGTTTCAATCTCCTATAGCAATGCAACATTTAGAAATAGCTGTTAGCAATAAGGCCGCCAGATATGGCACTATTCTTTAAGTCTTTTGTGTTTCTGTTTGTCTTTTTTCTGTAGTAGGTATATGTGTTACAATAAATAGTTTTATAAATCTTTCTAAGTATCTACGTATCTTTCATTTCAATTCTTATTTAGGGATGCAAAGTATAATAATTAGGCATAATTATTTAGGAGGAATGGTGTCGTACTCTTTTTTAATCTGTAGGTACTGTAGAAATAATCAAAATCATACAAACATATAGCTACATAATTGTTTCGATTTTTAATAATTTACAATGCTTCTTGTATCTCACGATTTACATTACTAACGAAGCCGCTAAAAATGATAAACAGTTTTGTGGTAAAGAGATAAAAAGGATTAAGGGTGCTTGAGAGCTATAATTAATAAAATTATTTCAAAAAACTAGTGAGTATTTGACTTATTCTATTCACAAATTTTAAACCCGTTAAAATTTGTGAATAGAATAAGTCAAATACTAATTCAGAGCACAACTATAAATTCAATAAAAAAATACTAACACCAACAAGGAGGACCGAATATTGTTACATAGAAAAACCAATGTCAAAATCCAGCTAGAACTGTTCCATAAAAACTAAAATAATCAAAAGTTATTCATTGTTCGTGCAAGGGTTTTATTTTATCAAATTCACCAAATTGCTTTGTTGTTGATTTAAAATTGACACGTCAATTTAATCCGATTGTATTACTTTTAATAAATTCTTCACTATTTTTATTTCAACTAAACTGTCCTCTTAATTTGTTTCAAGCACAAAATTAATTTCACTATTTTCAACGCATATTTTAAGTTTCCATGTACCTACCTTGCTTGACAGCTAAGTTACCGTCTTACGGCTTATGGATAGACAACTTTCTCGTGGTCGGCTTATTATAGAAAATAAGCTAAACATCAAAACATCGAACACATCACATGCGAGACATGCTTACATTTTCACGAAACATATTTTATGGTAATTTAAAGTGCCTAGCTAAAACAGCATAGCATGACGCAATAATGTAATTAACGATACCAAAAGGTCACAGAAAATAATTATTTATTTCTACATGCAGGCAGTTTGTAGAATGAAGAATGATAGATGGACAAAAAAAGTAATTGAATGGATCCCGAGAAGCGACTCACGCAAGAGAGGCAGGCCATATAGACGATGGGAGGATGTGTTCGCCCAGAGACACGGGCAAGAGTGGAAAAGACTTGCAAAAGACAGAATACAGTAGACTAAACTGGGGGAGGCCTACGCCAGAGAGGCGACAGATGTACTGAACCTAACCTTACCTAAACACATTGATTGACTTCACAGAATTTTTAATTGACTTAAAAAACAACACTTTTTCGAAATTGACATTATGGAAAATAACATCAAAGATTTATTTTCTGAATTTTTATATGACAATATGTATTACTGATTTTATTAGACATGGAAAAATAATTTCTGCATAGTGTTATTAGTGGTGTTGTTAATAATTATTTTTATTTAATTATATTAATTGTGACATGTTTAAAAAATTAAATTACCTCTTATTCCCATTTATTGAAATTCTAAATTGACATTTGAAGTACCTATTTTATTTAGAAATAAAGGCTATTTTTAATTACATTCAGGCAGATTATAATATCAAATTTCCTACTTTGGCGAACCCTTTCATAAAAAAATCAACATTAATAATCTAGTTATTAAATAACTTGCTTAACTGCTAACACATATCATCGCAGTCGCCCGCAGTAAAATGATTGTAGTCATTATCGATCTAATCTTAGTAATTTAATTAAAAATGAATTTGCTCAAGTCCTATGCCATATTCATCATAGTCCGGTGGTCAGTTCAGGTGTTAGTTTCAGTAAGTACTTTAATTGGCGGCCTCTAGCGGATTACACGCGGATTTATTGATTAACATATAATTTATTTATCTAAAGAAATATCGGCCAAAGTTATTGGGTCAACTATAAAGTGTACAACACAGTGCTCAATACAAAACTAAATCAAATATAACTTGGTTACGTAAAATAAAGGATATACACTTTATTTGTACTAAAGTTTTGTCCTAAAGTTGGTCCAACAACTGAAGCTCTGTGTCTTAGATTCAATCAAGAATAGATCTCTTTATTTCTTGGAGGAGTTCCGAGACTATCTCATTTCAGATACATAATGCCACGTCTCGTAAAGAGCAATGAGATTTTAGACTTTATTTCGTTTTGTTTGAGTATAAAGCTGAGTAAAGTGATATTGGATTTTTATTTTGACTTTACATGTTGTATTTTACGACCTTTTCAATTATTTGTTCCTTTTTCCATTAACCTGATTCTGGTAGGTTTTCATTAGTTCCCGCGTGGAATTGGATGTAGCTGTAGAATACCCAATGAAAGTATAGATACTGCGTTAGGTTGTGGCTACTCATTTACATAAATTACTAGTAATAATAAATTGTAATGAATAACCATTGAAAATTACTCAAATATTACAAAATGTTATACTTATTTACAAAATATATACATAAGTTCTTATTTGTATTATTATCGTTTGTGGTTGTCTAAACGCAGACATATTAAATGTACCAAATACATATAGAATATAAACCAAATACTTACATGATTTGTAAGAAATTAAAATAAAGTTCAGGTTTGTTTAAATGAAGCAAAATTTAATTTATATATTTTTAAAATGCTGTTAACCTGTTTAAAACTGCATACGTCTTATATTCTTCTTACCTACTTAATTATGTCTCAGTATAAGTGAGTTCAACCAATTCATTCTTTCTATCAGTAACGCAGAAGTAATCCTCGTCAGTAGTAAAATGAATACGTCAGCGTTAATTGGAATGGAAATCGGAGTATTTCTGTACGTTGTGGGCGAGTGCGGTTTTATTTAACCTCCCACTCGCGAAAACAATTCACTGCTCGCTTGTACTGCTACTGGTCGACAGGGATTTACACGTTTATACAATTTACTGTTATTTCATTATTCCCTCTTGAGTAGACAGGGATTTACACGTTTATACAATTTACTGTTATTTCAGTATTTCCTCATGACTGAGGGTCGTGACTCCCCGCAGAACTAGTTCGTTGGGGGAGTTCTCTTAGGCAGATACATTGTGGTGGGCGCCCAGGTCCTTCCACGGAAAACACACGTCCTAAGATATAGTGGTCCTAAAACATGTCGGTTTCCTCCCGATGTTTTCCTTCACTGTTAAGCCAGTGCAAATCCACATAACTCGAAAACACATGAAGTCATTGGTGTAGGGCTGCATTCGAACCAGGGTGCCCCTGAATGAAAGGCAGACACTGGAGTCACTGAGCCACACTCGCTTTTTAAATCATTTTTAATTATTATATTGAATAATTTATTTAGGGAGAGAAAATAAAACCTATTTTGAAAGGCAATAATGGAAACTACATAGCTATATCAGCACCCACGCCACAACTCCTTCTCGTGTCGTACTACTTATTAGGTACTGTGGGTCGAGACTCCCCCGCAGAATTAATTCATCGGAGAAGTTTTAGTAAATCGTGAATTCGAGATAGACGCTCGTCCAGGTCCTTTTACGTAACATATTAATTGACTGTAAAATAAGTCCAAGTAGGTATGTTCAGAAAATATCGTTATAAACTTCTTCCATTAGCAATATTTTTCCATGAGAAAACTCCCTTACATTCACGTCAGTTTAAACCGAACGTAAATATGGAGGATCATAATGGAGATAATGAATAAATTATTACCTATTACCATTAAAGTTTTCTTCTAGAATGTAATATTAATAGAATGATCTTTACACGTAAATTAAAACTGAGATTAGTAAAGCAAAGTAGATCTAGTTTTAATATACTTCAGGTGTTAATGAATCCGAAATGTAAAAGGTTTCAATTAAGGTTTCTTAAAGTTTTAATGTTAAGTTTAATTAAAATATTTGATTTTGATAGTCTTACTATGAAAGTTAAATTTGTGCAACTTTCTTTTGATTTACAGGTTCTTAAGTACTTCAAGTATGATAACGCCGCTGATGAATCAATTCTGCGGGAATCACAAGCATCAGTAATGACTTATTGACATAAATATCCAAAGTAAGAAGAGAATTTAATTATGTATGCCTTTGAACTAATTTAAATGGTATTTTATGCACAATTAATAAAATAAAATAAAAAAAATGTATCAAAGTGGTAGACTCTGAGGTCGAGGTTTTCAAATAACCCTAACAGCTTCTAAAATGGCTTAGAGACTGCCATACTAAGACAAACAAACAGCCTAGAAGTAACTTACGCACTAATCGCGTAGAAATGAATTCAGTTCCCCAGTCTCTCGCGAAACTTTCTTACCGAGACAGACTAAGATGTCATTTCCCTCGACATGTGGAGTGAAGTTGTAAACAAACCCTGGGTTCTCATTAGCGAAGGACTTTCGTGGATTAAGCCCGCGCCATTGTTCGGGGCACAAAGACGGGGCGCTACCTAGCGAGGGACATACTACTGGATGAAGCAGTAAGGGAACTTAACCAACTATCTACTGTGGCCCAAACTGGAACTATACACGAGTCGTTTGGTGTGAACTAGAGATCAAATATCTGATACATCGTAATCGAGGGCCATCTTTATATTGAAGTTAGCAGTTAGCAGCGATTTTATATCGCGTTCTCATCGAATGCTAGAGATCAAATCCAAGAAATACTCGACAGCAAAAACATTTTTTTATCTAAGATTACCACGTGTATATAACTGTGACATACCACAAAGTTTGGTTTTAAATTGAATTCACATCATTCTAAAACGTATCCCCTTGTACCAATATTGACGATTTATTAGACATTGTTACTATTTTTAACGCCTTACAATATGATGATTACTATGACTGAAAACCTAATGTCATGACTTTCTTTTTTAGTTTTGAGATTTTCTTTTTTGTCACCAAAAACACTATTTCGTTGTCCTTACTGTAATAAACTTGTCAAGACTCAACCAGAGGATCTCAGCGCAGTTACATTTGTTGCATCACCGCGCTTTTAAACCAGATGGCGTCTTCCTTCTTACTCTGCACAGTACAGCCTTGGAAACTCATTAGCTGGGAGTAAACCTAGACTATATGTAGTCTATAGGTATAGGTATAGCTTGAAGGTACTTGGGTACATTGGTATGAAGTAGTAAAAGACTGGTGTGTCTTGTAGGAGACCATCTGACCAGGTGAGACGATGGCCTGCGGAAGGCTGGTAGACATTGGATGAGAATGGTGGAAGATACCACGTCTAGTTGTAAACAGACATAAGATCAGTTGACGATGATGTGTAAGAGATTTACCTTAACTCACACTCATGCTTCTTTTAGTATCCATCTTTTAACAGATTTATTGGAAAAGCCTGTACTATGTTAATGCTATATGCATTGAGAAATATAAAAGAGTTTGAACATATAAAACTTGAAAGGCGAGTCAGTTGAGTGGTCAAGATGGATATGATTTTAAAGATATTAGAACGTCTTTTTAAAGATTTCTCCAAAATACTTTCTAAGGTTTGTTTGATTTAGTGTAGATGTTTTTAAAGCTCTACCATAAAATGGTAACGTTTTCTTGGGAACGTCAAATGCAAAGTAGCACCGAATCATACTTAATTATTACTCAAATAAACGTCAAAAAGAAGATAGTGTATCTCGACAAAAAGTAGTAAATCATGGTACGAAAAACATTCTGGATTTTCTCTTTCAACTTTAAACTTCTTATAACCAAACCCCTCAAAGCTGCCTTCCCTCTCAATCTTTCCGCACCATCCATCAGGAACTTAACACAGGATGCGAAAAATCAATTCCGCAAAAAATCCTAAATATTTCCTACAACGTTGGATGGGAGAAAAAATATAAAAGGGTATGGTTTACGAGTTCGCCTGAGGTGGCAATAAACCGTTAATTGCATCCTTTTGTGAAGCGCCGTCGGGAGGCCGTAAAAATTTGCGGCGACCTTTTGTAGCGGAAACCTATAGTAGGTAACACATTATCGGCGCTTGCCAGCGATGCCACTTCGAGTTAAACACCGGAACAGATTTTTGCTTCCTCTAGTGTAGTAGTAGATATAGCTTAGCAGACTATAGGTATTTGAAACTTCTATGACCAGTATTTGTGGGCTTTAGAGTTGAAGGTTCACACAAACAGAATTGTTGTACTTTCATCTTCATCATTCAGTCTTTCTCGTAGATCACTATTCACAATATCGAGATAGCAGGACATGCATTTATATGTTTGTACCCAGCAGTTGTCCTTTAAGGCTTAGTAAAGTCATGCCAAAAGACAAAGATTACAAAAAAGTGAATCTAGACTATAGTAGTCGTTCGGTGTGCTGACATCTACTCTTTTTACTAGTTAAGATAATGAATTGTTTTATGTTCTGCCCTTTTTTAATATATGTCTACAATAAAGAGTTTATCTATCTATCTTTTTTCCTGTATATATTCGAATAATGGCCATCTATTTCTTTCCATTCAGATAGATCGAGATTGATGATTCACTGTTCGGAAATGAACAGCCAAAGGTGAACAATGTTCATTGAACAATGTAAACGGTTGGATTCATATCCTGTTTAGGGATGATAATAGTTTTGTAGGTACTCAACACAATATGTTAGCTATAGATAGCTGTAGCTATATATCCAACTGTCGATTGATTTTACTGCCCCTTGACAAATCAGAGGAATTACAAAAATAAATGTTGCTTCAGACGTGGAGTGATGAAAGTGATGAATGATACCATTAATATGTAAAAGCAAAGCCTCTTTCACTCGGCTGATCGTGACGGATCGTCGTGATTTTCTGATATGAATGGTGGTGTATTTGTGTACGCCTAAATTTATCTTAATAATATCAAAACACATAAAGCTTTATTATCAAATCAATTCAACCTTGAAAAACTTCACCCTTCTTCCAAATGTTCCAAATACCTCCAATACATCACCCTATCTTCTCTTTGAATCCGATCAATGTCAGGGTCCCTTTGCGCAAGAAGCTTCGTTCACAGTCTCCTCAACAAAGGCGCGACGCTCTGACGTTGAATTATTTACACAGATACCTCACAAAGCCAGAAAGTGGTCCAAATAATACATACAATAATTCAGCGATCAGTAGACCTAGCCAATTTTTTGTGCTAAAACTTCAGCTAGATTATTTTTTTGTTGCTAATTTTTAGCTAGTACAAGTTGGTTGTAATACCTATTATAAGATCCGGTAAACAATAACTATGTATATATCTTACAGAAGAGTTCACGCAAAACAATAAAAAACTGCGCAATCTAAACCCGACGTTACAAACGTAAAATTATATCCTCCATTGACAAATGCTACTTGTCATCGCCAACAGACTTGCCACTTATTAATAAGCGGTAAATGTTACATGGCCGTAAATTTTGGCCCAATCATACCAAACATTCATCTACAACAGCACTGTCATATACATACAAAAACATGACAACAATAACTCCAGATGATGCAGAGACTTCACCCACTTCTCTCATCCAGAAAGGTCCTCCTCGCACAAAGCAAGATACTGATTGTACCAACTGATTATTGTTGCGGGATGTTGGACCAAACAAAACACTATTGTGTCAAAAGAGTGCAAACGGACTGATAAGGCCCGCGGTTTGAATCGGGTCGCCAAATGGACTTAAATCTCGCTTGAGGGTAACCTATTTGTTGTGGGATAAAGGCCTGGATACACTGGGGTTGGGAACAAGGAATAACGAATTATATGCCTATATGTATGTATGGGTCTCGGTCGAAAGTGTTTTAGTTGTGATGAAATTTTCGGGATTAGGAATTTATCCCGAAATCTATGAATTAAAGTTCGGAACTGAGAAATCCTAATCTGAGTATCCTATCTTTTGACGCTCTAATAGGTAAGTTGACATTAGATTATACAAATATCTTATTGTAGTAGGTGTGTACTATGTATGACCTATTAAAAATCCGTGATGAGTAGGTACTTACTTCGGCGGCGAAGTACGTTGGAACAAATGACAAAGATGCTAAAAACGACGATCAGTCAATATTAGCTAAATCACTCTAACACTCGTAACAAACAGGCGTCATAAATTTATTACACAAATTTTGCATAGCACCCAGTTTTTGCAACTAGTTGTCAAGATATTATGAAAGACTGCAGTTTAAACTAGAAATAATGAGTAATAATACACATATGTATCTAACCGCTACAAAACTGTTACAGACTATCTTATCCAAGCCTCTGGAAGGTTCTTGTGATTACATATTTAGTGAGGGGAACCAAACAAGGGTTTAATAATAAGTAGATCTGCAAAGGTTACGCCACTCTTGCCACCTGTATTCTGGGTCACTGGTTACTATCGCATACGTTTTTAAAGTTGGCTTTAGTAAGTATCTCGAAAATAAAAACTTTTATTCTACAGGTTCCAAATTAACAGATACTTAATAAAGTTTCGTGTTTTTGTTGTAAGGCGATTATTTTGTATGGAATAGCTTATTTCTGCGCTTATTTTAACAGTCGTAGAACAGAAATAGCTGTTAGAATATGTACTACAGCATCCCTTAAAAGGTTAAGCATTATTTACCAGTACCCATGTACATATACAAATGTATGAATGTTTGTAGCTACACATAATGGGGTTGTAGTTGTGGCAATGGAGTTTGGTAATATCTTTAAGTTTGAAGACAATTGTCCCTCGGGAGGTGAGGCGTTAACTAGAGGTGTTTGAGGACTTTAGTAGTATTATAACTATATACGTAATGTTACCTATTAGAAAACACTAGTAATTAAGAATTTACATTCATTCTGTCGAGAACATTTTGATTAGGAAAGCAAACAAAAACATATGAAATCAATTTGCTTTCGAATATTTACTATGATTTATTTTCGTAATAGAAATTGTTTGTAAAATAATTCAATTTAATCTAGCCAAAAGCTACAGTTTCTTATTCAGACATCTTTCTCCAGTTTAGCTTTCAGCCGAACTCATTCACAGTAGAATAAATTTTACGCTCGAGTAAAAAACGTTTGTTAATCTGAATATTCTACGTGAAATAGCCCGAAGCGGGTTCAAATACTTGTTTTACGTCTCGGCTGCGGTCAAAAGAATATCTACCTTGGAGCTTTGTACATGGAGTTACCGTTTAGTCAAATTTTGTGTTAGAGCAGTGACTATTGATATTGATAGTCTTAAAAGTACCCTAAAGGTTCAGATCTAATATACCCTTCTGAAGAGAAACCAGACGTTTTGCCATAAGAACTTGTAATGAAATTAAACAGTGGGCACAATCTGTAGTAGTGCACAATAATGTAGTTTTAATTTACATAAAGCATAGGTACTGACGCGAACTAAAGTTAAACAATAAAAAAATACAATTGACGCCAACGCACAATACGCTCGTGGATGAAATATTATATATTTTTTTATTTTTTTAATAAATAGTGAAATGCAACGCACTATCACAAAAAAACATTAGGTAAAAAAAAGGTAGAATAAAGAATACAATTAATATAATAATTGCTTTCAATAGATACATAGTAAAATCAATACCTATAAAAAATCAAATTTCGAAATATCTTTATTGCGGGGTAACTTATAGTAGATAACATAGTGTATTATAATTGTCCTAGCAGTTATAATACCTATAAGTAACTCCGTGTACCCTCACATTTAACCCCTGTCACCTCTGCTCTGCGCTCACTTACACCTAATGCCGCGCTACATTTGAATCGACTATTGTTTTTATTTATCACTCCATTTGTAGCTGTTTTAGTTTAACTTTTGTGTTTTAGGGTTAATGGTGGTAATTTGTAACTGTTTGCGTCACATTCACAATGCATTTAGGGTGAAAATAACATTTTTTGTCTAGAAAAAAAAAACATATTTATTTAAGCTTCTCATTTGTTTTTATTAGTTAATAATGTTAAATGTGACTTACCATAAATGACGATTGTTATAAATTAGTCAATAAAGAATCTGAATCTGAATCTATTTTCTTAACATAGGTAGTATTTGTTAATAGTAACTAGTTGAATAATGTAGGTAAGTACTTAAATTTTGAGTAATACATTAAAATCTGTTAAATAACATTAAACAAATTATCACAACACAACGTAAAAGAAAAGATATAATCATACATTCATAGAATGTCCCCGATGTTGCGGTAGCACGCCATCCTTATATCAGCGCCATCTAGCGGCGGCCGTACAATAACAGTTTATTTATTTTGCTCGCATAAAGGCCGTGTTGACCCCCATTACGGAGGAACGAGCCTAATGTGGAAGGGTTCAAGCAGAGATTCCCTGAAATAAAGAGAAGGGACATTGTTTGGTTTATATCATTTCTTGTTAAATGAAAAAAAGGAAATTGTGCAGAAAATAGTAAGTAATCTCAATGTTAGAGTAATAGTTCTGCAACATGTAACAATTACATTATGAGATCAATAATGTTGGCATAATTTAAACAATTAATTTGCTAACAAACATTATAAAGTTTAAGCCTGTATCTACTTACTCTCTAATACACATAATATTATATACTAGAGGATGCCCGCGGCTTCGCTCGCGATTTTTCAGGATGAAAAGTAGCATGTGTCATATCCTAAGACCTGATACTACATACATACCAAAAATCATGTTGATGAGCGTTTAAGTAAACAGACAAACAGAGACACAGACAAAAATGGTAAAAACTGCTGAAACGTATTTCATTGTCGATTTAAAGTATACCCAAACATTTTTTTTCAAATTTATTTTATGTTCAGATTTTTTACCCTTTACAGCTTTATTATTATTTATAGATAAATAGATAGATAGATATATTTTTGTGACATAAGCACCTCATTTTCCGTTCTTCTTTCCCTTCCAATTCCCCGCTCCTGTGGGTTCACCCGAGGAAATGATATTGCAGGTGAAATGGGAGCCGACTCATCGGAGCTCGGGGTAAAAATACTCGCCAACTATAATTATAGGGATAATAGGGTACAGTATCACGGTGTGGGGAAATTGCACGTTTAAATGTTGATAGAAACTGTAATAGTGAGGGGTTATAGTGCTGATTATGTAATCTCTGTTACATTAATGCATTTTGGTAGTTTTCAGATCGGAATGAATTGGTGCTTTGTAAGAAAATGTATTAGAACTAGTTCTTTAAAGAATGCTGGAAAATGTGAAAAATGTAGTCAAGCGCAAGCTACTTATTACAAAATATATTTATAACATAATTTTATTTAATAAGTAGTGGAGGCCCGCGGCTTCGCTCGCAATATTTCAGGATGAAAAGCATGACACTCCTAAAACTTCATACTACCTACAAACCTAAAATCATGATGATCCGTTCAGCCGTTTTTGCGTTATGAGAGTTTAAGTAAACAGATAAACAAAGACACAGATAAACAACGATACAGATAAACAGATAAAAAATATATAATTGTTGGAACGTGTTCTGTTATCAATTCTAAGTATCTCCAAATATTTATTTTTAAATATCTTCTATGTTCAGACGTTCTTAGCTTTATTATATATATATATAGATACAGTTTGGTTAAATGTATGTTTACATTGTCCATCTAACTTTGTACATAACAGACTGTCGATTGAAAACCCCAGCGAGAATGAAATCCGAAAAATAATTTCCCATAAAAAAGAGATCGGTTCAGTAAAATGACTGGCAGATAACATTTTTTTGTAGAAGCGGAAAGGAAATATTTACTTTTATGTGAAACCATGCGAAATATGAGAGAGGGATCAAAGCGATGAGATTCGCCGACATAAAGACAACGGCCATAAAAAGATAGGATACATTCTGTGATACTTATTGTGGAATGATTTTTGCAAGCGAACCCGCGAATATTTTATATGTATGGAGTAGGTTATAATGACGGGACGGTAACGGAACTACGGATTGTAGCTCAAGCGTTTTTATGTACCTACATGGAAGGTTATTTTTTCGTTTTGTATAAAACTTTGTGTTTTAAGATTGATATGTACTCGTATGTATGTTTATAGTAGATACCTAGTTATTTTGTCTCTGATTATTTTAAATAAATTTTAAATTTAAAACAAAAACAGTATAATTAGTTACTTTAAATTCGTGTACCTACTCAGTACTGAAATGGAAAGTAGACAAAGTAAAAGTTTATTTATAGCTCTACGTTTTACTTACTTGCATTAAGTATAAAAAAGGTTTCATAAAATTTACCAAAGGCCAACAATAAAATTTACTTTGTAATTTTACGTTTTATCACTTTTTTTTCACAACATTTAATTTGAACTAAAATCTGTTTAAAAAGAGATCTACTTTAACTTGCTGGCTGTAGGTACTTAACTAAAAGCATACAAAATTAACCCCTTGCAAAACAACCCTTTCGTCATGACTACTGTAATCAAAGTTAAAAGGCAACCAATCGCAACAGTTCTTCATTCAAAGCCGCCAATTAGAGGATAAAACAAATGAAAGCCGCGGAAGTCTCAAGTACCCTCATCCAAAAACTGCTTGGAAACAAAACGGCCTATCTTTATTACGAACAAAATCAATGGAGACGCAATATTAAAAAATAAACCGGATTAATTAAACTATGATATACCAAATTTGCAAAATTTTTCCACGTATGCGGGGTGTATTTATCCATTTGTATTACATCAAAATATGTTTCGAAAAGTTTTTATAATTATTATTGTTCAATTTTGTAAACTAACAAAAGCAATTATGTGTATACACATAATTAATGTTTATTCTATAAAAAAATGATATTCTTTATTGAAATTGTTTGCTAAAAGTAAAATACAATCTACGGCTGTAATTATTTAAATAAAAAGTATTTTGTATGATATTGGCTGTTTCATAAATACTTGATAGGTACCAATATACTGTAACATGAAATCGTGACAGAAAACATAAGATTTACAGTCACACATACCAAAACTTTCGATTCTCTATATCTCTTTGAGTCGTATTTCCTCATGAATGAGGGTTGTGACTCCCCTGCAGAAGTAATTCGTTAGGAGAATTCTCTTCTGTTCTCTACGATCTCATAAACATTGAAAAGTGCACTCCTTATGTTTTGTCTGGCGCATAGGAAGCCAGTCAGCCGCAGAACCCTCCGAGATAAACCTGTGAACGCACTCCGCACCCTCCTGCTGCTCTGGTCCTCACTACATTTACCAACACGGATCATGCGCCCGTAACATCTATAACAGTATGGACAGGACATTTTAATTCTTGTTATTGAAAGAAGAAAGAAACATTTAGGTAATACGGTAGATTTAAAAGAAAAACAAAACACAGTTAAGTACACAAAAAAAAACAAACATAAAATCTGCCACAACACGGCCCCAA
Source organism: Macaria liturata (assembly GCA_964023185.1). NCBI lineage: Eukaryota > Metazoa > Arthropoda > Insecta > Lepidoptera > Geometridae > Macaria > Macaria liturata. The sequence continues at coordinate 10,263,579 of OZ026806.1, forward strand.
CTCAGCATAATGCTGGTTGTGTGGAAGCAACCACAATAATAACGCAGCGGTTAATAGATTAATTCTAAAAAATGTTTTTTTATATCACATGATGCTATGATATAGCCATCTTAAGACCCGTATGGTATAGTTAAAGATTATTCAAAATATACTGTTCGTACAATTTAGGCTCTTTGTCATAGAGAGGCAGTCGTTAACTACAAAACAAAAATCTTCTTGGCCGTAGTTTCGTTTATTTCGTGACTTGCTTCTTTGCTGTTGGCAGGTACCACGTGTATTGCTTGTGTCCAAAGTTGGTGGTAAACTTTTCATAGTTATAGTTATCGTTGATGTCATCATAAAAGCGTAAAAAGTACAATCTCTTGAGCTGTTATCATCAGCACACACCTCAACAGAACACCTGCCAACTACAGTAATTCAATTCAAGCCTGCTTTCTCACTAAAATTAAATTCAGTGCAACTAAGCAAGAACTAAGTAGCTGCGTCGACAATTTGCATACTCTATACAGGTTGTATTGTACCGAGCCTCCCCTGTCTAGACAGCCACTTGTCTCAGTTTCCTTAAGAGCCTACATTTATAAAAAAATAACTTTTCAAGAGTCTCGAAACTTGTAACACACCCTTTCAGATATAAGGCTTCGTGACTTTTATATTAGGTCTATTACTCAAGCAATTTGCTTTGCAATGAAATTTATGTGTCGGAATGATAAATCGATGATGGAAGAGCTTCTCTTACTTATTACAAGTTTTTTAGGTCGCAAATAGCTTGAGATGTTGTCCTCAGAATTACGTGAAAAGTTTGTGGATGGTTTAGAGCATAGAGTAATATAATATACCAGGTTTATAGGGTAAGTGTAGTTTTTGTGATGAACGTAACAGAACTATAATAATAGAAAAAAAAAGAAAACTACAATATTTATATTAAGAAAGCTTGGTGTCCTCTCGAAGATGCGTTGGTACTTCCATTCGGAACAGTTGCTTACCTTGTATAAAGCACAAGTTCGGTCGTGCATGGAGTACTGCTGGCATCTTTGGGATCAGCAAAATACCAGCTAGAGGCGTTGGATTCGATTGAGTTTTTGTTGAGTTGATTCGAGTTTGGAACATCGCCGCAAGGTGGCCAGTCTGTCGGTCTTTTATCGAATTCATTCCGGAGAGTGTGCAGAGGAGCTACATGAACTGATTCCCTCAGCTCCTTTCTATAACCGAACAAGCAGAAAGTCCGCAGGTAGACACCGTTTTATGGCGGAAGTGCCGAAGTATCGAACACAGCGCTTTGCCTCAACGTTTATTGTACGGACGGCAAAGCTTTGGAACACTGTACTAGAAGCTGTGTTTCCTGCGAACTACAATACAGGGGTTTTCAAATCTAGAGTTAATAGGTATCTTCTAGGTAAACGTGTAACACCCTAGGCTGCAGCAATGCTTAACATCAGGCAGGCTGTAGTCAAACGTAAATCTATCCCACGTAAAAAAAAACATTTATATTTTTATTTAAATGAAAGAACATGAAAATACTCAAATCAGTGAAATTGAAGTACCAAATATACATTTGCTAAGAAATATCTATACAAAATTATTAAAGTAAATTTTATTAGTTGCTTCTTACATCTATAACATTATAAACTTAGCATCATCACATTGCAATTAGTTATTTCTTGATTGCAAAAAATATATGAATGCAGGCAGGTCGCGCGGCGTGCCGAGTCGGCTGAGCAGGCGCTCCTCGCGAGGCGATGTTGACTGCTTCATCAGGTCCTGCAGCGTGTGGGCGAGCTGCTGGACGCTGTCATTATTTTTCTTTTGAAGCTGAATATTACTACAGTTACGTTCCAGCCAATCCTCCACGCTACGCTTGCGTGCAGGTTCCGGTGGCGGCTTCCCGCCATCTCTGGTGCCAAGATCAGGTTCGGAAGGTACATCAGTGCTCACGTGTCGGGAGCAGTCGGCGTCGACCTCCGCGAGGTCAGCTTCCAATCGCTTTTCGATGAAATCCATCTGAATCTTGGCTTTAGCTTCTGCTGTTTCCAGCTCAAGCTTCTTGCGTCTTGCTGTCGACGAGGCCTGAGATCTCCTCGTGCACCGCGTGCACGACCCACGTTGGGATGCACACGTCATAGGCTGCAGCGTATCGTGTAGGGAACGTTGCGCACGATACGGCGTAGATACGTATGCATCCGTTGTTTCCTGCGACCGTGAGGGACAATAGCTGCCACAGGAAACGTTCTCAGTAGGGTTGAGTAACAAAATATTCTTCACGTCACTTTTCGTTTTCAAGGATCAAAATGTAGATGATAGGACTGTAAAACACCGATTTATGGGGTATAACGTGAGGAATACGGGCGCGGGTCACATATTGGTCGCGCACAACCACACACTGGTTTTTGTTATGAGAAATCAGGATTATCAAAAAAATATGTCACGCGCACCCGAATTTCTCTCCTTTATTCATAAAAATCTATCTATTACACGCTATTACTCTGTGCCAGTAGATGGCGCTAGTAGTGCAGAAAGAAACAATGGTGTGCGTCGCCAACAATGTCGCTTGTGCGGATGTCGTTTCATGTGTTTTGGTGGTGTTTGTCTAGTGTAAAAAACGCAAGCGAGCGATATTTACAAAAATGGGTGGTAAAATTATCCGTTTTTGGTCACCCAATCGAAAAACTGACCGCATCAATAACAGTTTAACTTATAAGGATATGAAAGTACCCAAATTAAAAAAAACTTAAGTGGTTATCGCGTGATGCTACTATTACAATGACCATTCACCCACTTACATTTTCTACTTGTTTCAATGTATTAAATGTAAATAGGGGTTCCATTTATATTTAACACATCACTTAATTTATTTCCAAAAACATCTCGGCTCCCGATTTTATTTTTAAACATGTTCGTAAAATGAACGCAAACATTACTGGCGTTCTCTTTGAGACGTTCTTATTCACATGTAATTTATTCTAAGAATAATTCAAAAACGAATTTGGCCGCCTTTTCAATTAAAGCTTCATTCGGGAGCTCGATAAATAGAATCCATCAATAAATGTTGCTATAACGCACGAGTGTGTGTTACATTACTTAACATGAAATAGCCTTGAAATACAAAACAAACCGAATAAAAAAATATTACCAAGATACCTGAAATCAAAATTTTTCGTTTTCAGTATTACTGGTATTTTTAATTGAAACAATTGAAGTAAGTATTTTGGAACACAATTCTCTAGATAGACGGAAAATTGTGCCGAACGTCACCGAAAATCGTTCATTTAAATATAATCCAGCACTATTAGTTTTTAAACAACCATGTTTTAAGAAAGACTGCGTAAACATACATTAATTTCATATCAAATAGAAGGATATACTATACATGCAGTGTCTGTAGTAGGTGGTAGGACATGCGGCTTTGTGTGTAACCAACCACTGTATTGTTACTTGTATGTTTGCTATGTTGTCCAGTTTACAGACCTAAATAAAAAAAAAAAATAAGGTTGTAGTTACTTACTAATTACTTTGATATTATTCAAAAAGATTACAGCATTTGTTCATTATCAAAACCATATACTAATATTGTGAAATTCTTACCCAACAAAAGCTTGGTTTATTTTCCATAGTGACTGAAAACTTCACAATGATTAAATGATTACATTGGAAGTGTTCTTATCATGTTTTTAATATTTTTTACCAAAGTTTATCACAAAGTCAACAATATTAATATTAACAAAAATAAACTGACTTTAAATACACACTCCAAAACTAGGTCCAGGATCGACTTCGATGAAACTTGAACAGTTTTCATAGGTGTACCTACATATATCTTATTGCTTTTTCATTATACATCGTCACTATTTTCAATTAATTTATTTAGTTTTATGGAAGTACTTTTACTAATTTATATAAATCACTCACTGCTTGGCCAAACTCTAACACGTATGCTTATTAAATTATTAGAAAAACACAAAGAGAATATCATTCTAATCAAATGGTTTCCAACTTAAACAATACCCTCAATTAAAACTGAATTCAAATCAATTCTATTGAATTGATAACCTACTTTTGAGAAGTTGGTAATTTAGTAAAGATGTTTATTGACATGACATATTATTATGATTTGGAATACGTGATGAGTTGCATTAGAATCACCAACAAACTTATCCCTTTTAAATGATAATTATTGAACGAGTCAGTTAAATTGTTCATGTCCACGAGATGAATGAAGCTTATCTGTGAATTTCAGAATAATTAAGAAAAGAGTAAGATTCGAGTACTTACTTCAATGCAAGAGTATGTTTGTGTCCTAGGTAAACCTTATGAAATAAATACATATTCCAGGACATTGCACACAGCGCCATCTAGCCCCACACTAAGCTAACGCTTGTGTCGTGGGTACCAGATAACGGATATAATACCTTGTATTTTTTTTTGTAAATATACATATCCAAATTCTCTTAAATTTCTGTTGCGATTTTATATTTTTGCGTAGTTATTATAGTTTTACGTTTGTCGAGAAGCCCGTCTATGTAGGTAAAACAATGTCACACGTTGCAAGAATTATTGTAAATATTATTGTTCCAGACAAAAATAAGGCTAATAAACGTTAATAAAGTTATCTTATTCACGGTGCTAGCACACTAGCTGGTTTAAAAAACACGTCGTCGGTTCAGTAATTGACATCCAATTGGCATTTATTGCGTGAAGTGACGCTGTAAAGTAGAAGTACATGTGTTGTGTTGTTTGTCACTTCGTCGGCAAGTCACGTGCGGTGAGCGGGGAGTTAGCAGGGAACTGTGAATCGGATTTCTTTCTACTTCGGAGCTGTTTTTTTTAAGTTACCCTTGTAACGGCCGCGAGGTATGGTATGCGCGTATGTGAAAGGAAAAAAAATGGATGATGGTTTTACGATTTTCTACAAAAAAAGCATTTTTACAGCTAAGGACGGTCACTTAAAGAAGTAGGAATGTGTATGTATGTGTGACTTTACAGAGACTTTTTGAAAGATTGAAACAATAATTGATATTGCTAAGTTTATGTGTTTAGAAGTGCCGAAGTGTCGAACACAGCCCTTCGCCTCTACGTTTATAGTACGGACGGCAAAGCTTTGGAACACTTTACCAGAAGCTGTGTTTCCTGTGAACTACAATCCAGGGGTCTTCAAATCTAGAGTTAATAGGTATCTTCTAGGTGAGCGTGTAACATCCTAGGCTGCAGCAATACTTAACATCAGACAGGCTAAAGTCAATAGTAAACCTATCCCACGTAAAAAAAAGTTAATTATTTATTACAACACTACATATAAACGAAAACGACCAATGCTTCAATAACGTCTATGCTAAAACCTGTCTAGCCAAGCTCTCTTTCTGTTTCCAATCTGAATCACACTACAAATCTGAAAGTGAATCACGAAAGCCCTGCTTGCTCTCAGCGTGTTAGCAAGCGCGGCCCGTCGCGACAATCGGATTACGGAGGGTCTCACGCCGGCCGAGTTAGTATCTGTGAATTTTACAACTTACGCACTTACCGGGGTAAATCTTATACAACCCTTTGTTGGACTACTTACCTACTGTATTTTGTAACGCTTTCTTGTGTAGGTAAACAAGAATCAACAGACTATAAAGTGAGCACCATTAGAACAGGATTATAATGGCCTTACGCGAGTGTTAAATTAAAGTCGTATTAACACGTGTAAAACTACCATAGGCACTGCTAGTGTGACCATACTTACTAAGACTTATTTAACTCTAAGTTAACAATATGTTCCACAAAATAATAAATGACAAGTTCTTTAAATAAATACTAATTACTCTTACTCTTGTTATTACCTGGTATTTAATTTATTGTATGCTGGACAACATGTCTGTCATGTGCTAGCGTGGCTTTTTAATCAATGCGTGAGGCACTGCTACTTACCTGACTCTCTCATTCGTACCGTTGTGGCTCCAATTGCCAAAAGCAAGACTGGTGACATCTCGAGTGTAGAAAACTATAGGCCGATCTCTCTAGCCACTATTGTGGCCAAGATACTGGAAAAAGTTATTCACTTTCATTTAAAATCGCTGCACATTGACGATGGACAATATGGGTTTAGACCCCAACTGTCCACTGACATGGCTATATTTTCGATGAAGGAGATAGTAAGGTATTATGTTAAAAACGATACAACAGTTTACGCGTGTTATCTAGATTTGAGCCGCGCATTTGACAGTTTAAATCAAAATTTGTTATGGACAAAGATGCAAGACACTGATGTTCCGCCTGAGGTTGTTGGACTGATGGCATATTGGTATGACCATCAGGTCAGCAACGTCAGATGGGACACTGAAATGTCGGACGACTACAAATTGACGTGTGGGGTCAGACAGGGGGGGCTTACCTCTCCCGACCAATTTAATTTTTATATGAATGGTTTGATTGAGGAGCTGAGCAGTACGTCTGTAGGCCTCAGGTTGGACGGCAGGTATGTCAACAACCTGAGTTACGCAGATGATATGGTGCTGATCAGCCCCTCAATTAAGGGTTTGCGAAAACTAATTGAAATATGTGAAAAATACGCCCTTGAACATAATTTAATATATAATGCGAAGAAAACAGAAATGATGGTTTTTAGGTCGGGAAAGGGGCCCCTCAATGTGCCCGAAATTGCCATCGGTGGACAGAAAGTTAAGACTGTAACTAGTTTCAAGTATCTTGGCCATATCATAACGTCTAATCTATCTGACAACGAAGACATTGAACGCCAAAGAAGAGCTTTGTGTGTTGTAGGAAATATGATTGCTAGAAAATTTCACAGAGCCTCCATGGATGTCAAAATTTCTTTGTTTAAGGCATATTGTCAGTCTTTTTACACGTGTCAACTCTGGACCAATTACACTATAATGTCGCACAATGCAATAAGAGTAGCCTACAACAACGTCTTCAACCTGATGGGCCTGAAGTGGTATTGTAGTGCCTCGGAAATGTACACGAATTCGCGAGTTGACTCATTTAACGCTATCCAAAGAAAACGCATTGCATCCTTCATGTTCAGAATTGATACGTGTAAAAATAAGATTGTCAGAAGCCTTATGGACCGGCAGCTGCTGTCTGCAACATATGAACGATGGGTAGCAATTGCAACTTAAAATGTACCTTTCTATATATATATAATATTGTATATATTCTCTGTTTATGATTGTGTGTGATATGGATCTCAGTGTCTGCAATAAAAAGTTATTATTATTATTATTAATCATATGGCTTTGCTTTAATCAAAATATGCAAGAAATAGTTCATATTGTGTTTTATATCTAAATTAACCTTTCTTTTAATTTCGGCGTATATTATTTTTATAAGAGACTTTTCAAATGGGTAATATAGAAAGAACGATGGTTTTAAATTGCAAACAAAATAACCAACATAATCCATATTTTTTAAATTTATTTCTTCTTTTTATCAACTTACGTTGTCTCACTCCCGGGCAAAGGTCTTCTCCAATAATTAATCATCAATAATTACACACACATTGAACACATTCGTTCAAAAGCTTAGGATTTATTAAATCCCGCCCCATTTCCCAAAATAGAGCTATTTATTCACAAAATGTAAATGATTGATTGTTTCTCAGAGCGGTGGGCGTAGAAATGTGCCCTTCAAGGAAATTGCTGTCTTTATTCCACCTCTGCGGTGACACGTTGTATATTTAGTTAAGTTAATTGCTCGTCGTGTTTGTGAGGAAATTGATCGAAGTTAAATGGAGACGTTAATGAAGTGAATAAGTTATTTACGTTAATAAGTTATACAAGCTATTGTTATATGACTCAAATACTTCCAGGTACTTAAGTTGGGACTCAGTAGGCTGAAAACAACTAAACATCATGATTTTTGGTATGTAGGTAGTATGGGATCTTAGGAGTGTCATAAGCTACTTTTTATCTTATTACTCGTATTAATAATACGAGCGAAGCCGCGGGTGTCCAATAGTTAAAAATATATCGATAATAAACCGATTAGTGGATGATCGTAGCTTGCATCGCGTTGTGTCGACATAATATAAGCCTAAACACTCGCATGAAGCGCTTTGTTAAGCTTCATAGTAAGGACAACGAGGTTATGGAACTCTCTACCCGGAATCCTGTTTCAAATTATAACCTAGGGGTCTTCATATCGAGAGTAAATAGGTTTCTTCTAGGCAAGCGTGCTACAACTTAGACTACAGTGGCGCTTAACACCAGGCAGGCTGTACTCAAACGTTAGCCTCTGGCGTGTTAAAAAAAAGCCTACGTCACTATGAAGACAGCTTATGTATGTACGTACTCATAACGAAGTTGCTTCTGGCAACCTGTTGGCCAAATGTTTAATTATAAAAATGAATTATCGGACTTGAAAAAATACCTACCTAGATGACGCTGTAAAAAACCTGTAAACATTCAGAATTATTTCTCCCTAGCTATGTCATAAAACACGAATTTAATATCTATAAAAAAACGCTCTTTTCATCGTATCTGAGATCACCCATAAACGGTTTTATATTCACGCTTCATTTGCCAAATGTATCGTTCGAAGAAAAAACCTATTTCTATAAGAGATCTTTCGAATGTAACATGAATGATTGAAACGACTTTAAAACTTGAGCTCTTACAATGTAGAATATAGTAACGGCTCTCTGCTGTGTTACCTGCATTAATCCGAGAGGAATGTAGCTTGTGTGGTATACCAATATCTATATCTTTATCAGTATTTAATATAACATTGGTACCATTAACAACAAAATTCGGCTTTGCTTCTCACATTCGAACCCCTAATCGGGCCAAGCCTGTTCAGGTTGGCCAATGACGGACACGTCAAAGAAGACAATACAATTATATGTACATGGGTTCAACCGTTAGAACTTGAAAAAAAAACATATATATACACTCAAAACCTTTCAGCTTGCAAGAACAATAAAGGTTAACTAGTTGTAGTATCCGCGTATAACAGCACGAAAGTAACCCCGAGCTCTAAGATATCCATCATAGAATGTACAGTAGGTAGTAGTAGGTTACTTGATCAGTGCCAACTTGAGAAACGTGGCAGTTACGGTTACACGTCGCAAATATTGACGCAAATATTTATCTCAAATCTTCCAGACATAACATAACATACGCATCTGACAATGAAATCATGGTTTTGTAAGTCGTAGACAAGGTTAGAGACTCCCACAACTTACTGTCAATGCTGAATGTCAATAAATAATGATGAAGCGCCCGTAGCTCACCTGGGAGGATTTGTTTAATATTAGTAATCGCATGTGATTACTAATATTAAACAAATGTTGACGCGGTCAGTCCTTGGATGGGTGACCAAAAAGTGGAATTCTATTCTGTGGATCGGATTACACGTTAAATTGTAGATCCCGGCTGTTTGTCATAGTATGGTAGTCGTTAAGCCATGTCTGAGGGGCGGCTTGATTAACTCTCGACACCAGACTTGGCCACTCTCATTCGATGAGAAGAAAAAGATGTCAATGCTAATTAACTCGTTCAGGTAAAATTAATGAATCATGCATTTGTTAGGGTTAGATTTATATACTTTTATATTTTAGATTTAGTACCTACTAGCAACATATTAAAAACCTTTTGCGATTAAAAAGTTTTTTTTTCGAAACCTGAGTGAAAAAAGATCTTCTTGGCAGGACAAGCAAATAACAAATCAGGTGAGCCATTTTTTTTACAAGCATCTACCAAACAGCGCGACGTTTAAATATTTGTTTACGTCATAAAAAAAATAATTAAATACTATAAGTATCGGTTTTTCCAAAATTAGGCGTTCACTGGGTGTAATGTCATTGATAAAAAGACAGTGTTAGCTGAGCTTATATATATTTGTGATGGAATTAATTGTCATCATTAAAATGTTCCGGACGAAATATAAAAATATGAGAATACGGTTGTTTGATTCTTCAGATAGTTGAGTACGAAACAAGAAGTCTTTATGCAAACACGTTGCTATAAAAGACTTAAGTTACATTCAATACTATTAATTTTTAGTTTTATTTTGTAATAATGGTGATACATGTTTTGAGTTCTATTTTTACTGAACTATTTGTAAATGCATTAAATCTAAGAGTATAGAAATGCTAAAAAGTGATAAACTAAATGATAAAAAAATACTAGTAGAACATAAACCTTTAAAGTGTTTTTTTAAAATAAATAAACCCAAATGGTTGTCAAAATGGTAGATACATCTAACGCAACCAAAAATGAAGAGAAAAAAGGGCACACGTATCGACAGTGGGCTACAGCTATTGTGGGTGAGTACATTTTACATTCTAGAACTATTTCAACATCAAATGGAATAGACAATAATTAATTTTATTTATAGTGTTTCCTCGCCATTTTTGGAGTTCTTGTTTATTTATTTTATTACATTACATGTGCTTAAAAGATATTTGCAAATCGTACATTTATGATTAACTAGCTGTGCCAGCGACTTCGTCCGCGTAGAATAGTTATTATCATAAAAACGGTTCTAGTGAGTTAATAATAAAAGATAGACATATATTGTTGCAGACATTTTGTTAGATCATTTCAAGAGAAATAATCGTTTTCGCAGCGCACGCAACAGAAGCCCTTAAAGATGAATATTTTAAATTTTAAATTTTTAAACCTTCCTCGATAAATGGTCTATTTAACACACAAAAAAATTACATTTCGTCCCAGTAGTTCCTGAGATTAGCGCGTTCAAACAAACTTTTCAGCTTTATAATATTAGTATAGATTTAATTGTTTGGCAAGCATGACTCTCGTAAGCTGCACATCAGATGAGTTATGGTCAAGCAAAAACAAAGCAACAATGTAACTGTCAGTTGATTTGATCCACCTACCTGCGCTGTCAAATGTCACTTACCCGTAAATTTAAGAAACTGTTGTGATTATCTGTTTCTGTTTTCCAGCCAACATGTTCACAATCACGTACGGGCTGCAGATCGGCTGGCTGTCCTCTGTGACGGCGCTGCTGCAGTCCCCCGACTCCCCCACGGGCCGAGCCCTCACTGACACGGAGATCACCTGGATCGCTTCCCTCCCTCCCCTGGTCTCCACCTTCAGTGCTTCCATGTACTCCTGGCTGGTAGACCGCTGGGGGAGGAGGTTCGGGATAATGACTATTGGGGCTATGCAAACTGTGAGTAATAGAACGATTTATGTTGTCGTGATGGGAAAGAATATATGTATGTAGCTGGGTAAGAGGCACTCAAAACAGAGAATATTTTATGATCTGCAGTGGATCTCATTAGGTGTGCATGATGATAATAATGGCACGTCACTATAATGGGCAAACCAGAGTTAGGATAAAGTGGTTTTCCTGTTTCAAAGCTGTTTCAGATCCACTTACAAATTATAAGAAGTTTAGACTGATTTTGAGGAAAGTAGCTGAGATCGAAAAATAAATACATACTTGCATAATGTGTTAGGTAACTGTTGTCTTGAAGAGGTGTTTTTTATCAAAATAATATCAATTTTTGATACGAGAAAGATGTTTTGAGACAGTATTGGTCAAATAAAACTTAATAGCGTTGGGTGAAATACTGCAGTACCGACGCGCACTTTGATATAAACTAGGATACAGAAATACACTCACTTATTCAAAACTGACGCAACTTTTCAAGATACTTGCATAGATGGAATTCAACTATTGATAAACTGAACACTTTATTAATTGCAAGGTCTTTCAATTCTTTTGCTCCAGTCGCTTTTAATAGATTCCAATTTATACATGTTTATTTTTAGACCATTGTTTAATAACGTGATCATTTGGTTTACAAATAATTTGGGACGTTAATTATTCCTACTTGCGTCTGTGACACGTAATAATGGGACCCACGTCTGTTACACCTACAAGGTCAAATCTATCAAATCAAAGAACAAACATTTTAATCCAAGAAACTGCTTAACTTCCAACTAATATGTTATGAGCCAAAATTTGTAAGTTGGTATGTTTGTGTGTTAGGGTGGTTCAGGCTCGGATGGCCAAACCTAAAAACCAATTTGACAGTGATCTGTCAAACCAAATGAACTTTTTTTTTTCTCTGATATGGTTTGCTATGAGTACATATTTCTTATATTTGATGGTATTTAGAGTGGTCTATTTCCTCTGCTCCACAGATCTGCTGGGTGCTGTGTGTCCCCGCCAGCCCGACCTGTATTATCGTGTCGCGTGTGTTTTGTGGCATTGCTGCCGGCGGCTGCTACAGCATCGTACCCATGTACGTCAAGGAAATCAGCCAGGTAAGTAGCCATTGTTAATAGAATGGATGGATTTTGGTGAAGGTCTTAATAGTTAGCTACTACGACACAAAGGTTCTTTAGGTAGGGACTGAATAAATCAACTGGAATAATCCATCTATAAGATCTAAGCTTACTGATTTAAAAATAAAAAATATATGAACGCTCCCATTATTATAGAACTTTCTAGGACTATTCTATTAGGCGTTTCGTGTTCATACAAAACCCTAGTCTTGCTACTAACTGCTTCTTCTCATAAAATTGTGTAATCCATGATCACTATTTGAAAGTCAAAAGTAAAACAAATAAACATACGAGTATGTCCAATAATTTATTTGACTTCCAGGACCACATGCGCGGCATCCTCGGTTTCTGCACGATGCTGGGCCAGAACATCGGCGTGCTCGTCATCTACGGCCTGGCTGCGTATGTGGACTACTACGTGGTGCTGTGGGTGACGGCGGTGGTGCCGCTCGTCAACGCTGTCATCATGCTCAAGGCTCCCGAGTCGCCCGTCTACTTGGTCAAAGTCGGGAAGACTGCGGTATGTTGACAAGTTGTTTCTAAAGAAGTTTTTTAGTTATCTCATTGAGATGATGCTTATGGTGGTAGGTACATAAAGTGGTGGTACGTAATATATGTGGAGCCAAACATTTTATAATTACACTAGCTGGTGCGCGCGACTTCGTCCGCGTGGAATAGTTATTACCATAAAAACGGTTCTAGTGAGTTAACCTTAAAAGATAGACATATACTGTTGCAAACATTTTGTTAGATCATTTTAAAAGGAATAATTCTTTCATACATATTTTATTGATATCTTGATCCGTTTTCGCAGCACACGCAACGGAAGCCCTTAAAGATGAATAATTTTCCCCGTTTTTTTCACATTTTCCATTGTTTCTTCGCTTATATTAGTTGCAGCGTGATGTTATATAGCTTTAAGCCTTCCTCGATAAATGGTCTATCCAACACAAAAATATTTTTTCAATTGGCACCAGTAGTTTCTGAGATTAGCGCGTTCAAACAAACAAACAAACAAACTCTTCAGCTTTATAATATTAATATAGACTAGGTGAATGTTTTAAAAGTGTTTGTTCGTGAGGATGAATTTTAAGTATTTTCACACAAAAGGCTAAAAGAGAATGTGTTAAATTTGGTCTAAAGATCGATCACATTTGGATACTCATTAGAGGTACTTAGTACTTTATATCACGAACACCGACGCGGGATACCGCTTGTGAAATATGATATGCAACAAAAATATGTAACTTGAACTTCTTCTCTTCTATTTCAGCAAGCAGAAAAGACACTAGCATTCCTAGCCGGCAGAGATATAGGTGACAAAGTGGTTCAGAAGTCGATGCAAGACATCAGACACGAGGATGAGACGTTTAGAGCTATCACACACGTCGGCTTCTTTGGGATCTGTGAGTATTTTATTTACATATATTTGACATCAAATAACAAGGGGTAATATCAAAATTGTCACTTAAATTCAATTGATTATATTATTAATTCCATGAACAATGAGTTTTCGTACAAAAAGGTATGTGTCGTAATTTTAGGATACATACAATTTTGAAATACTGACCAGCCATCAGTAAGACAATCTTCAAATTCAAATAGCCATTTATCTAGGTGACTGACAATTTTAGTGTCGGGTTTATACTAATAATTTGTGTGCAAACTGCACGTTAAACCGATTTCTTTAAATTTTCGCACATGCGCGGATAACACATAATGTCTATACGAGTAACTACTGATAACTACCCACTCACCGTGAAATCAATACCGCCATATACTCATACTTCCTTATTAGAAAGTATGCGGCGGGTACTCATTTTAAAACTTTTTATTTGACAACGAGTATTTCCCAAGAAGTTTAGGTAAAATAACCATCTTCTTTTATCCCCAAAAATGCCTTTGATTTATATTTCATTGAGAGGTTTGCGGTTCAATTGGAGTGAACAATTTTCTGCTAAATTAAGTCCTTTGTGATGCCTTCTTTTAACTTTCCCTAACGAAAGGAAAAACGAAGTATGTAGATGTAGTTTTTTAGCTAAAGTTAATAACAATCAAAATGTAGCTAAATAATTGTGAATTTGAAGAAAAATTTGATTACATCACCAATTGAAACAAAAAGATTTCTTGTTGTAGTGATAGTAAGTAGAAAACTTTACAGATAAATGGGAGTGGCCAGTTCACATTGCTACTCCAACTTTTTTGTCACGGTAACCCTTCCAAGAACTAAGTGCGACGGCATTTCTATTTAATGGTTAATAGCTTATAACAGTTACCTACTGTAACTGCAAATGACATATGCAAGTTCACTACTTTAATATCTTTCCTTCATATACCTTCCAGTCAAGAAGCGAGCGTGGCGCAACGCCTTTATCCTGATGTTCTTCCTGATGGCGGCCCGGGGAGCCAACGGTGGCATGGCCATCATCATGTACGCGTCCACCATCCTGCGCCAGTCGGGAGTCACCATCAACCCGGAGCTGCAGACCATGAGCTTCCCCACCTTCATGATCATGGGCTGCTTTGCTGCCATGACGTGTGTGGAACGCCTCGGGAGAAAGGTTAGGGTTGAAACTCACCTTTATTATTATAGTTATTGTTGTGTGACTTGGCCGTTGACTTGTACCCACTAAAGTAAAAAGAATGTTCAACGGCCAGTCATATAGGTAACATTAACTATAATAATAAAGAAATCACAGTAACAAATCTTAGACTTGGCTCGGTCTTGACTAGATTTCATTACGTTTTAGAGATAAACAAGCAGCCCCATCGAGACTTGGCTAGTTTTTTACAGAATGCTTTTTGGTGGGATTTGACTTTACAAAAACATCAAATGTCTTTTTCATGATTAATTCAATTGTAAATACTACCTAATATATGTATGAATGTGAACATTATTTGAATTAGATAGATTAGATCGTCGTCCGCCGCTCGGCAACAGGATTTGAAATTCATTACCGCATTAAACATGTTTTTATTTTTGTCGTTTATTTTTTTAATGTGTCCGCAGCCGATCCTAGCCTTTATGTCCCTGGTCTCCGTGGTGGCATTCACTGGCCTGGGCGTGGTGATCCTCCTGCAGGAGAAGGCCGTCTCTCTTCCCCCCTGGCTCTCCATACTGCTCCTCGTCGTAGGGGAGTTTGCCTTTGCAGCCGGAGTTTCACCACTGCCATTCATTATCATGTCCGAGATATTTAACTTCCAGGTGAGATACCTACAGATTTTTTTGACATGCCCTCAAAATTGTCATGAATATTATATTTTTTATATGTAGCATACATAAGTTAAAAAATGCACAGATACAGTTCTTGTTAATAAGCTTAGTACTAACTAAGCAGCTTAGATCCTAAGTCCAGTTGTACATATTTCAGCACAACACAGAACTCAATTTTTCAAATACAACTTCGAGGTATATTTACATAGTTTTTTTTACAAATCTTGTGAGCAACCTGTAATATCTGTGCGCAATGAATACCCTTTCAAGTGTCCTAATATGATGTTGATTTTGTTTCCAGATTCGCGCCACAATGGTGGGCATCCTGACCGGCACCGCCTGGTTCATGACATTCGTGCAGTGCGTTCTCTTCGGGCCCATCTCTAACAACTGGGGCGCGTACTGGGCCTTTTTCCTCTTCGCTGCCATTAATTTCTTCGGCATCGTCATCACCTTCCTCTTACCAGAAACCAAGGGGAAGAACATAGAACAGATTGAAAACGATCTGGTCGGGAAGAAGAACGTAGAAGAGGGCAGCTAGATCTGATTATAATAGTGTTAGTGTGTGAATGATGATAGAATAGGTTGGAAGATATACGTAAGTTATTAATTGTTACCTTCATTTTCATGAATAAATGTTTTTCTATGTTTCTGTCTCGTATTTTTAATACAGCCATAAAATTTTATTATTAACATATATAATGAATACCTACTTCTTCTTTTTATGGAATGAGAGTGGCCAACTCTGGTGTCAAAATTTAATCGAACCGCCCTAAAGGTTTTTGAAAAGTGAAATGGCGTTGAGAAAAACTTAAAAGTTTGATATAAGTATGTTTGTTATTTACAACTATTTGTTTTCTTGTTACTGTTATATCTAACGTAACATGGGCAATAGATAACCGAGACGTTGCAATTAATAGCCTGACTTAAGCCGTTTCGTGAAGATTTACTTACAAGAAGTGACGATATGTATCGAATCCAAACTTACACTATCGTTATAAAAGTGGCGGCCATTATTAGAGTTGTAAACAAGTAAGTCAGCCGCATGTCAGTGTGGGCGGCGATGTGCTCGTAAACAAGAGGAACAGCACTGTTTCCATGAAATATAAGTCAATGATGGCGAAATACTGTCGCATTCAGCACACCTTCGTTAAAACTCGCCCCGAGACGAGTGGGGGAAGGTTGCTTGGGGTAGATCATATTTGGGACTGCGATATTATTATAAAATAATGTTATTTTTTAATGTAACATGTAAGAAAAGACCAGTATTAATTATTTTTTTTGTTCGAATCGACATACCATGTTGATGCTGATGTTAACATCGGGCAGGCTGTTAGTTAAACGCGAACCTATACCACGTAAAAAAAACATCCGCACAAGCAACACTGTGCCTAGGTGAAGCATAACTGAAATCAAAGCAATAATTGTAATATCGGCAACTAGTGGGTGCTCGCGGCTTCGCTCGCATTAAGAAGTAAAACTTGCATCCCCTATTTCACCCCTTTTAAAATGGCATTTCCAAAATTTATTTCTTAACGGATGCCTACGTAATAACATCTACCTGCATGCCAAATTTCAGCTCGATCCGTGCAGTGGTTTGGGCTGTGCGTTGATAGATCACTATGTCAGTCAGTCACCTTTGTGTTTTATATATTTAGATATCGATATCTCTAATAGTTAGTAAGTAGTCTATTTCCAGTCCTAGGTATGCAAAAATTTATAAAACTGACTGAATATACTCATCAGAGGCAAACGAAAGCCCGCACAAGAGAACGCTCCTGCCTGCCAACTGTCCACGAACAACAACAACAATGCCACAAATACCCGAACTGGAGCTCAAAGCGAACTTACAGTGAGTTGTTACTACAGCCTGTAATAAAGCCTTCCAGCCAAGGGCTTTCAAACTTGGGCCTAGAGAAACCTGTGACGTGGCACATTACTTGGTAATACAGCAGGCAGTGTTAGGACATGAAATGGTAAGTTCTTTAATAGTAGCTACGTATTGACTAGTGATGCAGTGCAGTACAGTTAACTTACTTGGTATGAGAGTGACCTGCTCTGGTTTCGAGTTTTTAAACCATCTGATAGGCGTCTGATGATAAAGGTGGCATGAAAATATGTAACACATATATTACGTCTGCTGTAGTATGAGAAACAGCTTGAACAAATTTTGTGGGTTAGATGCAGTTTTGAGTAATTACGACTAAATTAGAAATAACAATTCACAGAAACGCGAAACACTTATCTGGATTAGAATATTGTAAATCGAATAATGATTTTAGTTTACCATAGTATATTCGTCTATAGACAGCAAAGTATAATCAAAGTAGTTTCAAACATGTTTCTCAAAGTTTTGCACAAAATAGACACTGCCTTTTCTCAAAATTTGAGAACCTCTGTCCGTGGCACTCGTTAAACTGTCTTAACTTGTAAACAAGTTTACTTTAGAGGTAGAATTATATTTTAAGCAGATTTTTGGAAAGTTGAAGGATCAACTGGTTGGAATACTCATCGTGAGTTTCAAGAGTTTGCAGACGTAAAAGGGGTATCCTCTATTTTTTGTGCTTCTCGTTTAATTGGGAAAAATAACAAGCATTTCTTTTCAGCATCATATATTTCAAATTTTAATCTGTCCTGTTTTATAGCTGTTATAGCTGAACTTTGACGTCATCTCCGTTCTCCTAAGTTTTTAGTTTGGTTATAAAAATAACAGTCAAATGAACATGCTTTCTACTTCATTGATTAATTATTCAAATATGTCTATCTATGTGATAACATTCATTTAAACTCACTGGAATAACAAACACATGAATCAAATCATATTCCACCGACGAATAATTCTGTAGACGTAGGGCCGTCAAGAAAAAACATGCCTTATTTATTTCTCACGATAAGAATCGGTTGTTACCCATAGTATATTTTTTTTGTAGTATTACTTTGTTATTTATAAGGTTAGTAATATAACTTTCGCTTATTGATAACATATTTTAATGTAGGCTTTTGTCATATTGATAGCTTTTAAAAAATGAGAAACATCATAACGTTAACTGGCTACTTTTAGAATCATAGCGCAATGTCGAAGATTTTCAATAAATAAACATAGCCAACCCTAGCAGTTAAACTGAAACATCAACTCAATTTAAAAACAGTTATGACAATGTTACTACCGCATACCAGTAATAAGAATATATCATAATATCGTTTCATTATACAATTGATTTAATGTCAATCGGACTATCGGTTGCAAAATAAATTAAGAATCAAATTTCAATTTGAAATATCTAAAAACAAATCATTTAATTTTGTTTCAGTAAAACTTATTCGATACATTATTTTAACAATGAATAAGAAAATCGAATCTGTAGATAAAAGTGAACAAAACGATTCTCAAGGACATTCTCACAGACAGTGGATGGTTGCTATTTTAGGTAAGTTAGTTTTATTAAATCCAGTTATAAAAAGAAGGTTTTCAAGTTATAACAATTGTCTTACATATTTATTTATTTTCAGTTGTTTTGGTACTTGTTTGTAATAATAACATAAAATTGTGGTAAAGGATTCCAATAAGTTTTAATTTTTGGTATGGATACGAAGACATCATTTATATTCCTTAATTTTTATGTTGATACTAAAATAATCACTCAAATGGGATAATCGTCATCAGAATTCATTCTATTTATACCATCATCATCATCATGTCAGCCCGTTTTCACCCACTGCTGAGTATAGGCCTCATGAGGTGCCACATAGTACGGTCTCCATACCAAGTTGCCTTTATTTCCAGCCAACATCACTCTGTTCAGCTACGGCTTGCAAGTAGGTTGGATAGCATGCGTGGCCAACAAGCTGCTGGCTCTGAAGTCGCCGCTGGGCGCCCCTCTGACCGAGCTGCAAGTCTACTGGCTGGCCAGCACGCCGACACTGGCCGCGCTAGCCAGCGTGCCGGGGTGGGTGCTCCTGGTCGACAAGTTTGGGAGGAAGCCTTGTGTGCAGTACTGTGCTTGGATACAGGTTGTACGTTATCTTTAGATTCCTATTGGTTTTAATTTATAGTGGTTAGATTTCCGTCATCATGTTTATACATTTGGACCGATTTGTAAAAGAAAAAAGCTTGAATTCTGGATACATATTAAATTCAGAATTAGCCTAATATACAGGCTTTAATATATCATGTTCAATTCCTATTAACGTAAACAAAACTGCGGGGCACCGCTAGTTGTCCCATAAGGTGATAACATAATCAAGCAATGTTTAAAAATGCGTACATATATTACCAGAAACTCTGCATAAAAGACAAATAAATCAGGAATATCTATTTCGTTTCCCGTAAAAACATTTAAGCCCTCATGTCTCTTCCCAGGTATCCTGGCTAATATTGATCCCAGCCCGCGACATCACGACCCTCATAATCGGCCGTATCACAGGAGGAGTTGCGGGCGGATGTGTCTACATCATGCCCTTATACATCAAAGAGATCTCCCAGGACAATCTGAGAGGAACCCTGGGCCTCCTCGTCACCATGGTCAGGAGTCTGGGTATCTTGATAGTATACTCCCTGGTCTACGTGGAGTACTATACAGTCCTCTGGATAGTGCTCGTTGTGTCCATAGCGGGTGTTATTGCCGCCTGCAAGGTGCCTGAATCTCCGACGTATTACGTCAAAATTGGGAATGTTGGTGTGAGTATTTTAGTACAGATTTTGAAACTACTCAACAGATATAAGATATTAAATTTAAAGAAAACTAGGACTAACTAAGACAAAGTATTTTACTTTTTGCAAGTCTATTGGTAGTATCCATGCGTTGATATGAATCATTTAAATCCAATATTGTTGTGACTTTTGGCCGATAAAAATGTATATATTTTTGTTCCGTCATCGTTGATAACATTATTTTTAATTTTGTTCAGGAAGCGACCTCTACTATCGCGTATTTGAGAACGTTATCAGTTAATGATAAATTAGTACAAGACGCGGTGGAAGCTATTAAGACAGAAGATCAAAAGTTCAAATCTCTATCGGATGCTACATTCTTATCTATGGTTTGTAAGTATTTTCGAATTATTTTCTGTGTCTAAAAGCAACATGATATCAGGAAGCACAGTACCTACAATGTATACTGGAATTGACATAATTGGATGGTAATTAACAGACTTAAAAATAGAAGTTTATCAATTCAATCAAATATTTTTGTTGTGTATTAGATTGATAACAAATTGTGCAAAAGTTTGTTATGAAATAAAGCAATAAACCAAGTCTGTCTCTTAAAAACTTCTAGTTAGTCTAAAAGCATGGCGCAGAGGTTTCCTCACGATGGCTCTGCTGGTGCTGTTCACCAGCTTTAACGGCGGTCTGTCTATCGTGAACTACGCGCCCATCTTCCTTAACGTGGGCCGCCTGAGCGAAGACCCCGCGCTGCAGAGCCTCAGCATACCGGCCGTCATGGTGGCGGGTTCCCTGCTGGCCATGCCGCTTGTTGACAGGATTGGGAGGAAGGTGAGATGATATTGTTATTTTCTCTTTTTTTGAACACCCCATCCTTTATTTTTCTTTCGACTCCCGTCCATCCTACGGTTGCCTGGAAGAAATCGCTATTAGCGATAAGGCCGCCAGTTGTGGCACTATTTTTTTAAGTCGTTTGTGTTTCTGTTTGTCTTTATTTTTTTCAATGTGTGTTACAATAAAGAGTTTTATCTATTTATCTATCTATCTATTGTACTTTGTGGCTGCAAGCTGAAGGGATGGAAACAGAAGTATCATGTGTCACATAGAATAGAAAGATATTTGTTTTGATGAGATTAAGTCGATTAAGATTACGTCTATTATAGATTATTAAAATTACTGATGGCTGTTAGTTAAGTTCCCAAACTTCTACTTTGGTTTAAAAATCGAATTGTTATGTTTCAGATGAGCTTGATTGATAGTAATCGTGTCATTTGCAGCCCCTCCTAGCCGCCTGCTTCATGCTGTCCACGCTCTCATTCGCGGCTGTAGCGGCCATCTTGCTGCTCCAGCACTCTGGCACGCGCGCGCCAGCATGGCTAGCAGTGCTGGTGGTCACGGTGCCAGTCTGCGCGTACGCGGCCGCGGTCTCGCCAGTACCCTTCATTGTGGCTACGGAGATGTTTAATTTTCAGGTTAGAAATGATATAAATAATGCTGTAAAATTCAATCAACTAATTGTTAAATATTTATGTTCTGATCTGATCAACACTTTGTTATGTCTGAAAAAATATTTAAATAGATACATTTTTTAACAATCAATGAAACCCAGGCTTAAAAATTTTTACTAAAATGCTTTTTATTTAACAATTAAAGCTATTCATTGAGCCAGCATACGAGACTTTTTGCTCGATAGAGGAGCATATCTCTAACTAAGTGCGGTTAAGGTTTCCTTCGGTTAGTAACAAACAGGCGGCAATAAAAAAATTACACACACAAATCAGTTACATTAATTTCGTTCCCAGATCCGCGCAAAGGCACTCGGCTGTCTCACCCTGCTATCCTGGGGAGGCGCATACATCCAGCTCCTGATCTTCGCACCTCTCTCCAACACATGCGGACCCCACGTGACCTTCATGTTTTTTGCCACTGTTAACCTCTTCGGCTATATTGCGGCCCTAGTACTATTGCCAGAGACCAAACATAAAACGGTGGAAGAAATCGAGTTGGATTTAGAAAAGAAATGTGAACAAACAACGAAAACATAATGATTAGCTAAATTTTAGGCGTTTATTGTGTCAGCTGAGTTTAAAAAGTCTTAAGGATTTTAATACCATTTAAACAATGTATGTTCATGATGAAAGTGTACATGTGTAATTGTATAAGATATGATGCAATCAATAAAAACTACAATGCAATTTTAAAACTTCAGTGTTTATTATTTAAACCCAATTTTTCTAACACCTATTCATATACCTATTCATAATTTTCCCAAACTGTTTTGAAATTTCCAAATTGTTAGTGCATAATGCACGTATCGTAAATCTGTTGCGGTATCATTTTCTAACGTACATAAATTATGGTGTAAAATGTAGTGTTGCGGATACTATACAATTTCTCTAATGAAATTGGGGAGTATTATTTCAATAATTTTGTAACCGATACTGCAGCTAAATTATAGTGTAACCACAGGAACTAATTCTAGTAACGTGTAAATTTAGAATTAATCTGGCATGTAGCGTAGGTAAACAAGCTGTTTCACTATTTCGTCTTAGTACCTAGGTGTATTGTTATGTGAAATTCATGCTTGTCAAAAAGGATTTATATTTGGTGAAAGAAAAAAATAATTATTAATATTAAGACATTTTATAGGACAGCTTCAAAATTGATAACTCCAAAATGTTTTCAACCCGTAAACGTTACAACCTATCACGCAACTCACATCAAAGAAGAAGAAAATTGTTTCTGCATATTTTAACTATCCCAGTAAATTATAAAAGCAGCAATTTAATTAGTTCCATCAGAGTAAGCTGAATAAGTCCCGTGAAATTACCATGCCTTTCCATAAATGAACTCTGGCGATTAAGCTAGAATTAAGCGCATCCAATCAGATAGTCGGTACAACATTTGCATAAACGCTGCCGCTTTAAAGCGCTTGCAGCGGGAATGAATAAAATATTCTTCAGAGAACAATGCTGCTGGAATATATTAATTTGACGTAAGATTATGTTAAAGTGCGAGGGATTATAGTCTGTTTACTGGAATGGAGTGCTTCAGAGACGTTTAATATACGATGATAGTATGCTAGATATAGTAGGTTTGGAGGTTTTTTTTTATAAAAAAGAGGCAAAAAGGGAGACGATCTGCCTGATGGTAAGCAGTCATCGTCGCCTATGGACACTTGCAACTCCAGAGGTGCTGCAGCACTTTGCCAGCTTAGAGAGGTGTTTGAGAATACCCTTTTTAAATCTCCTTATATTGTTCCTCCGTGGAAAGATCTCAGGGGGTAGATCGTTCCACGACATCTTGCAAGTTCGCGGAAGAAACGACCGCATGAACCGGACTGTGTAGGAGCTCCAATTTTGCAAGATGTGAAGATGAGCTCTTTCACGGTGCCGAGCAGTCCGGTGATGAATTTGAGTTGCCAGAATTAAATTAAAAAGCTCTTCAGTAAACGGAGGTGACCAAAATCAACGTTGGTATATATGTAATTATTATTTAATGATTTAAGAGTAAAATACTAGAGATATGCTACGATAAATTAATACAATATTGGTCTCTTGCTCTCTGTTTCAAGTAACATTAAACTAATTAAAGATGATATCCACTGGATAACGGTACTATTGTATGTTTTTTTTGTGTGGAATATTAATGATGCCAGAGAATTGTCTCTATTTTAAAACAAAATGTAGATAGATAGATAGATATTCACTTTATTAAAAACACCAGCACAGTACAAAAAATATTAAAACTTAAGCCTAGTGTCTTAACTGGCGACCTTATCGCTAGGATCGCGATCTCTTCCAGGTAACCAATCTGGCAGGGATAAGACGCAAGTATAATGGTAGACGAGGTGTTTTAAATGTATGTGAAATTACATAAATACATTATCATAAAGTAAACATACATTAATAACAAAATACACTTATACATATAATGCTAAGTAATAAATATATTTACATTGTTTTCTATTATAATAATTATACTAGCGTTCCTGTCCGGTTTCGCATGGTCACAAATGCATGATATATACCTAAAACAGTCCCCACACTATTATACAATACTTTGTACATTATTTAGATCTATCTCTTAGAGTTCAGCCAGCGTTTGCAATATAAGCGCTAAAAAAGTGATAACTTACGACTCCACATTACAAATCTTGAAATGAACAGTGGTTCTCTAAAATATTAAGCATGTTATTATACATAAAAAACTTCCTCTTAAATCATACTACCTGTTAGAAAACTGAATCCAAATCCTTTGAGTAGTTATATAATACATACAGAGCGACATACATACAGACAGACACTTGAAGTGACTGCTTTATACTATGTAGTGATTGACGATGTGAAGTACAATATAAATGAACACGTGGCAAAATATATATTTGTCAATATGTTAAGATTGCAGATTAGTTCGGAACTTATTTCAAACTGGAATACAAACATTTTATTTACAATAATAAAATATAAAAACAAGGCAAAAAAACTAAACAAACTACTTCTAACTACTACAAAAAAGGGGCACTTAGAAAATCTTTAGAAAAGCCTAAAGATAATCTAAGTGCTCCAGCCCACTACCAGAGGGCAGCATGCCCAGCATACTGGCCGCATTACCACGCTGGATGGCAATGCTGATACGTTGAGCAAAAAAAAACCCAGCATTTTGGTCACGCGTCGCGTCAACCAAGCGCTCCGAGAAGTTTTGGAAAATAGTATGGGCTCCGGCCGGACCCCACGGCCCCAAAGTCTCGACTCCAAAAGGCTCAAATATGTAACCTCGGCCGAGGTTAGCATATTTGCGTCTCTTGTGATGCTCGGCAATAATAGCCGCCGCTCCAGCCCGACACCGTGTCAAAGACAGATGAGACGGCGCCAATATGTCGACGCAAGTTGCGTCCCACACAAGGGGCCGACTTCCAGGGCACAAGAGTCATACCGTCAGGTCTTTTTCCATCGTCATTCAACTGGAATTGACTTGTATAAATGTTGATACATGTCCAATAATGGTAAAAATAGTATTATAAAAATATAAAGGTGTAGTCAGCATGCAACATTTTTACATGCTATTTTGAATTTGTAATTATTTGTGTCGAGTCTGGTCGTTTCTATGTATAATAAGTATGTATTTGTAAAAGAAAAGTATATGAGTATTATATCCGTACCTACGATACAAGCGTTTACTTAGTGTAGTGCTAGATAATGCTGTGTGCAATGTCCCGAAATATTCATTTATTTATTTTGATTTTTCAGCCACGCTGCTGGCAAAATATCATGCGCTGACACTTAAAATGGTAAAATACGAGTGTGACCATGAAAGTTAAGCAATGCTACTCTTCTTCTTTATTTATTTTTTCTTAAGATTATAATTAGGTACACGTTTATGTATCCATGATCTATTACATCTATGTATTTGAGACATTAGTTAACCGATTAACTTATTACACTTTTTATTAGTGAATAGGTACTTAACGTATAGCTTATCAATCATCCAATTCCCTATTGTTGGTATCATCTGAAATTTGAGTAAAGTAGGTCACAGATTCAATTAAATATGAAATGAAGAACATCTATACATATAATAAAGCTAAAGATGGTGAAAAGTCTAAAGATAGAAGATTTAAAAAATAGTGGTTGGAGATACCAGAACACGTTCGAACAATTTCTAGAAATTTTGTCTGTTTATCTATGTCTATGTGTATCTGTGTCTCTGTTTGTCTGTTTATTCAAACGCTCGTCTGAACGGATAAACGGCTGAACGGATCATCATGATTTTTCGTATGTAAGTAGTAAGAGGTACTTTCAGGCTACTTTTTATCCTGAAATATTGCGAGGGAAGCCGCGGGTGTCTACTAGTTCATTAAATATATATTCGGTCTGTTACATTATATTGTACACTCTCTCCTTAGGCTCAATAACGAATAACGTAAACTAACATTGTATCAAAGTTTTCCTAGATTATAGTACCTAAATACCACACTAAAGGTTGTACAATACTGTTGCATCATATTTTCTCAAATATTGTGCTTATATTGTGTATTGAGGCTTTGTGTATATAGCGTTTGCTTGTATTATAAACCTTTACTGCTCTATTTTATCTTGAATATTTGTTTATGATACGATAAGTGTTCAAATAACCGGAGATTAGTAGTAGAGATAAAATTTGTTTCTATGGGAAATAGTGGATACAATTGTTTCAGAGTGGCGTCCTCTGGCGTCAGGAGTTTTCTAATCAAACTACGGCACTTTAATGGTTTGACCGAGATTCCACGGTGGGTTTGCCGTAATCAGCTACGCACCCGCCATCTTGAGGATGTTCGGAGTCATCCTTAACCCGGAGCTGCAGAGCATCGGGATACCTATCTTCATGATGTTGGGATGCATGGGCACGATGTACTCATTGATCGCTTGGGGAGAAAGGTACTTTTGTTATTTCAAAAGATAACAAGATATGACAGTAGCAAACGACTTGAGATTTGAAGGGTCGGTTGTACAAAAAACCGCATGGAGTACATGAATTCGATCTGAATCTGAGGCATATGCTCAGGAGTGGGCAATAACAGATTGATTAAGATGATGTATGATAAATGTCTCGATATCCAGTTTTATCGTAGTCGGTGTAGATACAAGGCAACAACATATAACTCGTATTTAGGTATGGTCATAATAAAATGGGTAATTTTTTTCTTTTCTTTTTTTAACACGAAATAGGCTTACGTTTACTATAGCCTGCCTGATGTTAAACACCACTATAGTCTAAGATGTAGCACGCTTGCCTAGAAGAAACCTATTTACTCTAGTTTATAGTGTATTGTTTTATTTCATTTTATATCCAAAATTGCGCTTTATTGATTTATGTATAATTTCCAGCCGATCCTGGCCGGTTCATTCTTCCTGTGCCTGGCATCGTTGAGCGCGCTGGCAGACATCATCATGGTGCAGCAGGCAGGCGCGGCCGTGCCAGGATGGGTGTCCGTCGTGGTCATCATGGTACCAGTGTGCGCACTGCGCATACTCAGCGGCTGTGTCGCCCCTGCCGTTTGTTATAATGGCTGAGATGTTTAATTTCCAAGTAAGTTGTCATACACCTGTCATACACAAACAGTTATATCGTCATAAAATTTTAGAGACCACTTTATAATAAGGAATTGATTACACGAACATTTGTTATTGCTTTTAAATCAAAAAATCAAAAATCAAAATCAAAAATAATTTATTAAGCCAAAAGATAGTGCGTACAAATTTTTTCTTAGTGTCTAGATGTTTACTTACTATTTCAAATACATGTTATGATAAAATGGATGAGTTCTGCGCAAGATCGACACAGAAGGCACATACAAAGGGACGCCTATGCCCAGCAGCAGCCTATGCTCATATATTACACAATATTACGTACATTTCAGATTCGAGCCAAAGTGATGGGTTGTCTCGGCATGTTGGGCTGGGCGGCCGTCTTCGTGCAGACCTTTATTTTCGGTCCTCTAACAGAAGCCTTCGGTCTGCAAGCCTCTCTCATCCTGTACGCTATCGTCAACCTCCTCGGAACTCTTGTGGTCCTGGTACTTCTGCCTGAGGCCAAGAAAAAATCTGTACACGAAATAGAAATGAAGTTGGAGAATAAGTTTAGCTAAGAACTATATGAATAGGAATTAGTCTAATAAGAATAACAATGAATACCTACGAGTACATTGATTGATATTATGTGTAATGTGTACTACTTACTGTAATGTATGGAGTTAATGTAACTTACGTTCAATGATTAAGTTGTATATGTTTCAGTGCGCTCCCGTAGATCATCATATTATGGATATTCTGTATTCCCGAGATATATTGCCGTGTGAGAGGCCTCTTATGGAGTTTTAAACTTTTTTATGGTAGCGATTAATTCAACAATATCTGATAAACTATTTTTTTTATATTAAAGCTTTAGAAACTTAAGCCAGGTCTTTTATTTGCTTAATTTATAACCAACTTTTTGTGAAACAGTAAACCTGAGTAAATAAGTTTATTAGCAAAATTATTATTTACTAGCTGTGCCTGCGACTTCGTCCACGTGGAATAGTTATTTTTTCGGCATTAATTCTTTCATACATATTTATTTGAAATCTTGAACAGTTTTCGCAGTGCACGCAACGGAAGCCCTCAAAGATTAATAATTTTCCCCGTTTTTTCCACATTTTCTATTGTTTCTTCGCTCTTTTTAGTTGCAGCGTGATGTTATATAGCCTAAAGCCTTTCTAGATAACTGGTCTATTCAACACAAAAATAATTTTTCAATTCGCACCAGCAGTTCCTGAGATTAGCGCGTTCAAACAAACAAACAAACTCTTCAGCTTTATAAAATTAGTTTAGATAGATATAGATAGATTAATACACTTTTTATTTCTTGCCGGATCACAAACTCACATTTTACTAACAAGCTAACTTAGGCAGTGTTTGTTAACGCTGCCTATTTACACTGGATTCAAACACTTGGTTGTAATTGCCGGCAAACAAAGAAAAACATATTATGTACATCGATCAACATACGAAAAACAATTTAAGTAGGTACTTTATATCTTCGAATAGGGTTTTGAATGACTGCAATACACACACACACACTCACTCGTGATCATCAAGTCAACGGCCGCAAACATACTCTTAAATAAATACCGCCAGAGCCAGATAAACATATTTTTATTTATCAATCACGTTTTAAATTACCTAAATAAATATTTTGGCGAAGTCAACATTACTGACGTCAAATTAAAGCTAGAATGAGAAATAAATGATACAGATAGACACAACTTTCATAATGATTCATTGTTATTAACCGTAGTTAAAACTGATACCGTTGTAGTTCAGCTAGGGACGTAGCTTTTATTTGATGATTGAAAGATTTTTTTATGACTGCACTCCACCATCTCATGTTAAGATATTATATTTTTTGTCCAAGTGAGAGTGGGTGGTAGAAATTTTTCCATTGATCAATTTAAAACTAAGTGATAAATTGCGATAAAATGACAGGTTTTAGTTGCAGTTTTTCATAATCATGTTCCGGAAATCATAAGCCAGTCATCATTTAGTAGCACTAAACATTTACAAAATCTCAAAGTAAGTAAGTATTAGTAAACTCTTCTCCAGAACTTGCAACTCTCATTCTCGACATATTACGGTATTACAACTGAGATGTAACAGAATTTTCCTCGTTTTTAGAAGTAATTAACTTGACACAAAGATCCGTTAAATCTTGCTCAAATAAACGTGGTATTACCATCATGTTCATATTTGTAATGTTTATATTAGTTCTATTTCCATATAATAAATAGTTCGTAATAGATAAGAGGTGTAAAATCAAATATTTTATTTCAACCACGTGGTAGCGTGATGGATGATACAAATCTATGTAGGGCTGGCAGAATATCAAGATATATCAAGTATCATAAGCATCTTATTGAAGCTGCTGTTGTATTTAAGTACCTGATTGATTGAATAAATGGATTGTCGCCGTGATGTGCTTTAGATAAGGCTTACGTGCAACAATGTATTTTCAAGTTATGTGTACTTGCTTCGCAGAGAAGGAAAACATAGTGTTTGAGGACCAAAGTCGCTTAGCAGTGAAGGAAACCGACGTGTTTGAGGACCAAAATATCTGAGAACATGTGCCTTCCGTTAAAGGACACCAAGGTGTATTTGCCCAATAAAACTAAAAAAATAATTCTGGGGGCAGCCACGACCCTCAGTCATGAGGAAATACGACTTAAGAGAGATAATACGTGGTTAAGAGAGATGATACGTATAATCGAACCATGAGAGTAAGTTTCAAATTAGAGCCAGATAATAATAACATTAATATTATAATGTATGTAGTTTAAGTGCGATAGTAGGAACCAAAACACTTTCTAAAAGGCAAATAACTTACAAAAGAAAACGATTTTAGATTTAAAAATATAGAACTAGCTAATTTGAAACATTTAAACCACTTTTAATTCACAGAAATTCTACGGAAGCAACCCTAACCTATACCTGATAAACGATCTTGTATATAAATCGAAATAATGAAAATAACTAGTCATAAAAATTGCAGACAACCTTAAACATAATAATACAAAACTTTAATTTATAAATAAAAATACAAAATGTACAGGAAAACAAATAGTAGTGATCAAGGCAGTACATATAGGCAATGGCTTGTTGCAGTTTTAGGTAACTTGGTTACAAGTTTTTTTCATAAATGTGACAGTGAAGTGTTAAACGTACTTTTTATACTTTACAAGTGATACTGTGATCAAAGATGCCATGCCAGTACTGGGATGGAACCAGCACTTTCCTTTCTGGAAGCATCAATAAATTTGGATTGTTCCTTTCAGCAAACACAGCACTATTCAGCTACGGTCTGCAATGTGGTTGGATCGCGGTGTCCGCAAAGACCCTGCAATCTGCTGAATCCCCCACCGGCACTGCTCTCTCTGACACGGAGATCTCATGGCTGGCCAGTGTGCCCAGTTTCTCGGCCACCTTGGTAGTTGGAGTCTACGCGTTTGTGGTTGACAGAATTGGACGCAAGAAATGTATCATATTGATCTCGATATTCCAAGCTGTGAGTATAAATGTACATACATATACGATCTAAGGTCAAGGTTCTGCTTTGCGGTTTGCACAGAACACCAGTTTTTTAATGGACTTTATTGGGTTTTCCATAGTTTATCGGTATTTTACATGTTGTATACTCGTATTTTCTGTTTTAGATTGGTTGGATTATCAAAATTTGTCCTTCTAACACTATCACCCTCCTCATCGCTAAAATCAGCTGTGGCATAGCTGGCGGAGGTTGTTTCAACGTTATTCCCATGTATATCAAAGAAATCAGTCAAGATAATTTAAGAGGCGTCTTAGGCATGATACTGATCATTGCCCAAAATACGGGCATATTAGCTATATTTGTTTTGGGCGGATATTTGCCATATGATATGGTGCTATGGATTGTAGTTGGACTCCCATTTTTGACAATGTTTGGAATGTTGAAGGCTCCTGAATCGCCTTCGTTTTTAGTGAAGATTGGAAAAAATGATGTATGTATTATTTAATTTATACCTAATATACTTATTCTGTCCATTAGGGCAGACAGACAGTAGTCTAAGAAAAATTGTTAGATAATAAACATATAAAAGAGTACAAAATTAAATCCTGCATTACAAGCATTATGATCCTAAGTAAAACTTTTGTTATAGGAAGCAGCAGCTACCATTGCATACCTTAGAGGACGTTACCCGGAGGAAAAATCAGTTCAAAATGAAATAATCGCAATCAAATCTGAAGACCAAAGATTCAAAGAACTTCCGAGCATCTCTTATATCCAGATTTGTAAGTGTTCGGCATATTACTTAGACTTACTATTAACTAAATAAATAAATATTTCAGGATATAATTACACATAAAAATTAAATTTATTTGTAATGCTTAATAAAAACGATAATTTCTTTTTTTCTTTTCAGTCAAGCACAAAGCATGGGGCAGAGGTTTTACCATAATGATCATGGTAATAGTGTGCCACGCGCTCAACGGTGGTGTCTCCATCATCAACTATGCTTCCATCATCCTGGCCCAGTGCCAGGTGACCATCAACCCCGAGCTCCAGAGCCTTGCCTTCCCAACTTTCATGATCATTGGCTCTCTACTTTCTATGGTGTGTGTGGAACGGCTGGGAAGAAAGGTATGTTTCTTTTCAGAATAGTAACAATAGAAAGTTAACCAAAAAATCTAAATTATTTTTTCTCTTTTCTTTTTATTATGTTTTGTTTCTTTTTTTTCTGTTTTTATTTTTTTCCAATATAACGATTTTTCTTTTTTATCAATAATCTTTTCTACCAACTCTTTTATAGATTTTTTATTCATGTTTTCTTTCCAGATAATAATCTTCACGTCATTCCTCATGTCAGGAGTGGTATACTCCTTACTGTCTGGCTTCCTCCTGGCACAGTCCCTGGGCGTGTGGCTCCCTGGCTGGCTCCCCACTCTAATCATAGTGCTAGCTGTGTTTGTGTACGCCATCGGAGTATCGCCCATGCCCTTCGTCATTATGTCGGAGATGTTTAACTTCCAGGTATGGCTTAATTTTGACGTTCTTAACATTGTTTTAACATAATATATTACTCTTTTAAAAATATCCTGTAACTACTAAAACCAAGCATTCAAGTTTTTCCATACGCATCGTGATGATATGAAAAGCAAAGTGAATTACCTACACGGTTTAAAAATCGGAGAGAAACAATTTGAGTCGCACTGGCTTTCTACATGCAATGTGTATAAAACAGTTTTACTTTATTCGTGTTAATAATTACAATATACCGTGTATAATTATTATAACGAGCAGACAGCTTACAAAAAGGTATGAAACATTTTGTATTTTTTTTTGTTACAGATACGAGCCAAAGTAATGGGTGTGCTGGTGACGTTAGCTTGGATGTGCTCTTTCTTTCAACTCCTCGCCTACAACCCGATAGCAACCACCTACGGCACTCACATGTCATTTCTGTGCTTCGCTGTCATCAACTTTGTAGGCGCCTTCATCATCATCATCCTGCTACCGGAGACCAAGGGGAAAACTGTTGAAGAGATAGAACTGGAGTTAGAAAAACGAGTCGACAAGAAATAAAGAGCTGAAGACTTGTCCATATCATACAGTGCTAGTAATATTTTATATTAGTATCTCCTTTGTTATAGTAAATCATTCACTAACAGTGTGTCCGGCAGACCCATTGGAGAGCCAGTTTCATTTCAACATGTACAATGAACGTGTTATTTCTGTGATATCCAAAATATTGACTGAGCCAAATTATCAATTGGTACTTGCACTGTTAGATTGACGATAAAATTTGATTTAAAAAACCATATGATTTATTTATTTTTGTTTGTCCTGAAACAAAAAATAAAACTAATGTAAATGAAATGTTTCATATTTATTTAATGCGTACCGAATGTCAGCTGGAAGATTTTAGAAATTTTATTGGAATTCGAAACGAAAACTGGTTGAGAAACCTACAATATATATTTTAAATCAAATAAAGTAAATAATTGGATGGGGTATCCCTCGCACTTTGGCGTATAATTGAAAAATCACTTTTACCGGGACCGTCATTCATCCAAGTTCTGACTAGGTCAGAAATGATCATCATCATCAGCCTTCCGTAAATCAAGTCAGCAATAATCACAAACAAGTACAAAACGGTCCGTTGACCCTCAGGCGACCAAATAAATGTAATAATATTGTCGGAAAGATTGCAATCGTTTTGCTATCCTAATTCAATTTGCCATTAGTTAGGTCTGTGTTGACAATAGATCGCATTGTATGGGCAGTGTAAACGGATGTGTTTGATGCGAGAATTAACACAATAGGTTCTATATTTTATTAGGTTTGCTTAGTTATTAGCTTCGTATTGTAACTAATCATTGTTATAAAATTTATTGAACAAATATGTCTTGATAAGTATATTTTATCTACACTAATGTTGTAACATTCTACTTATGTTTCCAATACTTGACTTATAATTACTACTGTTATAGCGCAGACAACAAAACACTCAATTTAAGCAATTTCACATGATGGTATAATATCCACATCGATATCGTAATATCTCATTATAACATCAATAAAACGCGACCAACATGATTGCATGATGCGCGCGAGCTGCACTCTCATTGGTTAGATTTTAATGGCGGAACTGAGGTCAAAATGGCGAGATTAAATGAAATGAATTGAAAAATGAAATGAAAATTATTTATTTTGTGACAAAAACACATTCAGGAAAGTAAGACAAACACATTTTGCACATACACAATTTCCTGTCACAAGCCGGCCTCAACTCAGCATGTGCTGACTGCGAACAGTCAGCGCTGGTCTTCCGTTGAGACCGACGGGTGACGACTCGAACTACGTAAAACAAACAAAACAATAACACAATAAACACATATAACACACGAATATACAACTAAGAGAATAAACAAACAAACAAAGACAAATTAAATAGACGACAGATTAAACAATAATATAGAATTAATAATAAATTACATAAATTTATTTTAAACTGATCAAATCAAAATCAAATTGACCTTGTATCATAAAAAGATTAATTAATATTATTATGTCAGTGTCTATAATATGCTAAACTGAGTGATTGTGAAGTATCACATACCTATCTGCTTTTTATAAACATACATACCTATATTACTTCGATCAACAACTATATTACAACAAACTTGGATTTAACAACATCTTTAAATATGCCACGCATATAATATCAAGGTATACTTTAGGTACCTAAAGAAAAAGTAACACAGGTCACATTATCACTTCCAAGAATAAACTTCAAGTATCCAGTATGAAGTACAAAGAGGCAATTTTCCTTCCCATAGCCGCTGCGATATTCGCCCTAAAATAACATTGTGCGTAAAGATTATGTTACCGTTTTGATAGCCCTCGAGGGAGTGTGGACGTATAAGCCATTTCAAAAGTATAAATATAAGAACAGCTTCCCGTTTGCTCGCAAGATTAACTTTATAAATTGTTTATGATGATTTCTGAAGACGCGGCGAAAACAGCCACCCAGACTTCGCAACGTTTATTTACTTTATGAATAATAAATAAATAATTCATTGTTCAAAATACACTTGAGGCGATTCCAGTGGGTATCCTTGTAAATCAAATGAATTGCGTGTTTTGGATTATCTCAAATAGCAGCGTCTTTCGGCCTCCTTAATATGTAACGCAAACACGAAACAAATGTAAGCAAATAAACACGCAGTACTCGTATTATAAACATTCGAAGAAGAATAAATTACATACAAATGTAATTTAGACCATTAATTTAAAACTTTCAAATTAGCAATTCTGTAACAAGGCATTTTAAAGTTGAAAACGTGTACAGCCAAAGGAATGTGTAACTATGAAATTTTATTTAAATTTACTTAGGTAATTCGTGGCTTTATCGAGTCGTTTGTTAAGACATCCAAAGTTTCAGACCGCATTAGTATCTATATTTTTTAACTGGTCAGAGATTATATGTACTTACTTATATATATACATATTTTACAAGGTTAAAATCGCAAGGTGGATCCAGTTCACCACTAAGTATGTACACATTTTTCTTAAAAAATATTTATTTTTTTATTTAAAATATCCAGACGTTTATAATCTGATAAGCGCATTGAAGTAGACACGCGAGTAATCGTTTTGACTCGTATTTTCACGGCTCAGTTAGTCTAGCAAATACTACTAAAATAGTTTCAACTTTAAGAGCAATTTGTAAAAGTTTCTTAGAAAGAAAATCATTAAAATTCAATAAAAAAGTATAGAAAAATCAAGTATATAAAGCAGCTATATGCAGAGCAATAAATACGCTGACTGAGTTCTATAACCAAATAGAAGACAGCTTTTTTATGCGATATTCCTTATTATTATGTAATATCATTAAAGTAGGTATATTATAAAACAATACCGTTATGTTTGTAATAACAAAGCGTATATTTAATTCCATACAAAGAAAAAAAAACCTCAAACAATCAATGCATTCTAAGAAAAAATCATATCTTTGTCTAGTTCAATGGTTTTATCGATAAGACCTGACATTGAAGTATTTGAGCAATATTAAGAGAAAATATCTCAAGACTCAAGGATCTCTAGTACTTGTAGGTAAATTATATAAAAAGCTTTAGACTATTTTAGACATACACAGGGTCTATTTCAGAAGAAGTGGTGCGGATTCTCCAGAAACAGAGTTTTCAAATTTACCGAATAAACTTATGGAGGCGGTCATATAAAAATTTACTTCAATCAAAATGCTAAGCCATGATAGAGGCTCTTAGGGTGGGTTCAAAACTTATATCGGAATTCGTCACTCTTATACGAACTAACTTACTTGCACATGAGCTTACCGATCATAATAACGGTTACGAAGGAAAACTAGACTACGGTTACTTAACACAACTTCGGTTAACAAAGTAATTTGTTTCAATTTCTATGTATTTCGGACTGTGTATCTTACCTAGCAATTAGCGAGTAAACCGTATACATAGATGAATTGGAGTTGATAATTTGAAGGTAAAAAACACTTTTATATAGAAACAAAGCGTGTGTAGGCTTAAACCAAACGTCCACTAGTATAAT
Source organism: Macaria liturata (assembly GCA_964023185.1). Lineage (NCBI taxonomy): Eukaryota > Metazoa > Arthropoda > Insecta > Lepidoptera > Geometridae > Macaria > Macaria liturata. Next base: position 10,299,847 of record OZ026806.1, read on the forward strand.
ATCTAAGTAAAGTATACAGATCCCAAGCTCTATGACCCAACATAATGTCGTCAAATATTTACTTGATCCCGCGAGAAACATTATTCTTTCATCTTTTCGGAGGCACTTTCAGAAACACAGAAAAAGTCAGGTAGGCCGTGGCTCGCAAGGAGGTTCGACACGCAATTTGCTTTTGTTTACCAAAGATGGGGCGAGTGGACAGCAAACACACGGCTTAAAAGGTTTTTGAAAAATATGTGGAATATGTGGAGAGGTAATTTGACTTGAGGTTGTATATTTATGTAGCCAAACTAGATGCCTACCTATTTGTTGATATACTCGTAGTAAATAGCTTTTATGGGACAATACATCTGCGAGTGTGTGTCTTTTGGAGTTAACTCTGTATTCATTTCAAAAGTACGACCACAGCTGACAGAACAATAAAGGTTAAATAATTTCTTGTTCCTGTGATTTGATGTGTTTGCCTTCATCATGTATTAAAACATATTCATCAACACAATATATATGGCTACAGCAGAATCTGTTAACACTCAACGCTAAAAAAACAAAGTATGTTTGCTTTCATAAAACTGCCGCTAGTAAACCTAGGACTGCTACAAACATAAAGCTTCATTCAAGTGCCCGGTGTGCTTCATCGCCTTGCTCCTGTGTATCGTTATCTCGTACCACTGTAATTAAATATTTAGGCGTGCATTTAGACGAAAATTTTAATTTTAAAGCTCATATTCATGTATTGTCGGGTAGGATAAGAAAAATTATTAACGTTATGCGGAACCTACGGGACGCGGCGTGCAAGGACACCCTGACCGGGGTATACTATGCACTATGTCAGTCGCTGATAGTATATTGTATTACTTGCTGGGGCAGTGCAGGCAAAACTCATTTGATACAAGCGGAGAGAGCACAAAGAGCGGTCTTAAAAACGATGCTTCGGAAACGTTACAGATACCCTACACATCAACTATATAAAAAAGCTAATGTACTAACCGTTCGTCAACTGTTCATACTACGGACTGCTCTCAAGGCTCATAGGTTGATGCTGTCATCACCTGATTATGACTCGATAGCCAATCGCCGTGTGTACAGATTTCCCACTCCTATTGTAAATACCACATTTGCCCAGCGGTTTGGTGATTTTGTTTGTATATATGTATATAATCAAGCCATAAAATGTTGTAACCTTAGAAATAAGAAATTAACAGACGCTAAAATAATCCTGAAATCTTGGCTGCAAAATTTATCTTACAGTGATACAGAGCACATACTGAATTATATAACTTAATTTGTCATATATATATATATATATATATATATATATTCTGTACTTGGTTTGTGTATAATCTACATAAGTATCTGTCTTGTGTGGCGTATATAAATATTTTTTGTCAACGGGTAACTGGTTGCTTCGGTACAGGCTTCTAGCCTAGTGAAGCAATCGATAGATATGTCTTTAACATGTAAACTTATTTTGTTAATAAAAAAAAAAATAATAATATATATATATATAATTATAAGTAAAATATCTCCATATAACAGTACTTTAAGAACATTCCTTCAAAATGTCCCACGTGAGTGTATCAGTAATGCGATTCATTCCAATAATGAATCGTTTCTGTTCGCATTCGATCCGCTTTACTCCGGATATGCCTTAACGAGTTCCAAATTAATAATTTCCGATTGCTCTTACTCTGCCTGATCGCTGAGCTGAGAGGTTACGACGACCACTAAATATTATTGAATAGTTAGATATTGTTTTTAGAATTTCTTTTTAGAAAATCGATATCTCTTATCTCTGTCTTGAGTCGTATTTCCTTATGACTGAGGGTCGGGAGTTCTCTTGGCTGGGCGCCCAGGTCCATCCACGGAAGACACGTGTCCTCAGAAATTGTGGTCGTCAAACATGTCAGTTTCCTCACGATGTTTTCCTTCACCGTTAAAAATGCAAATCTACACTTAACTTAAAAATACAAGTCATTGGTGTAGGGCCGTATTCGAAACAGGGTGCGTCTGGCTGAAAACAGACACTGGAACAGATAAGCCACACTCGATTATTTTTGTTTGACTGTGAGTATAGCTAAGTACACTTTGCGCTACATCAAAAAATACTAAAGCATAAGTTATACCTAAGTACGTTTGATTCTTCACTCATAAATTCAGTTCGAATGTCGATGCACAAATCTGATCATATTATTTTTTCTTCATTTATTATTTGACAGCGTAAGACACAATATTTACGAAGCAATAATATTTCCTGTCATGTGGTAACCCCACCAATATCGTCGATTGCCATGTTAGGGATTATGTGTACCGAGTCATAAATCTTCTTAGACGATATGTTCCACGTCACAAATTAATTTCAATCTCGTTGCTTATATTGATGACTTCATTTTCAAGTTAAGAGGGAAGTGCATTTGGACTTTACTGAACGAGGAAGTCAGGAATCACGCTAATACCATACACACGAAAGTTAGTCGTAAAGTAAGAGTAGTTTCTTTCTTTTTCAAGTTAGTCCAATTAAGTTGTAATTTGGATTAATAAAATCTACCATGAACCAAAACATAGGCTTCTTATTTCCACTACAGGACGGTAGTTGGACATAAACTAGAAGATTTTATCAATTAGTAATTAAAGTTAGCGTAAAGGTCAAATATATTTTTATAAAAGTGATTTGAGCAAGTTTCATAGTTGATTGCATCAACACTTTTATCTATCCCAACCTCATATTTCTTTTACTTAGTATAAAATTTCAAAGCTCTTTGTTTAATTGTGATGTAAAGGTCCAAAACGAATGCCTCACAGAAATTAAAATAAAACGCTGAATTGAATTAATTTGAAACTAAAGCTACGAGTACGGGAGTGACTCTAAAAGTCCGTACGTCCCAAAGCTTACAATAGTTGTGAAAAACTTAGACGGCGCCCATGTAGCAGGTAACTATACAGGGTAAGTCAGTAACTAAATATGTATATACTAACGAATTTAATATTTTGTATTATTTTAAGTTGGGATTGATATTACGAGTATTTATGTAGTTAGTATATTTGTAATGGACTTTTGTATGAAATAGATAATTTGATTTGATCATGTTTGTTACAGAGTTTTTTTGTCTTGTAATGTGTTTATTATTTATTTGAGATTCGAAATGTACTTACCAATTTTTTTACTTAATTTGTAAAAATAACCAATCCAATAAATGCTTACATAATTTGACACGCCACAAAGCAAATTAAGTGACTTTTCATGTAAACGAAAAACAACCAAAAACAACCTATATAATCAATGGTCTATGTGTCAATATACCTCTCGGAATGGCTTCTCATTTAATGACTGTAATCACAAGAGTTTGAGCACAAACATGCCTGGTCAATATTAATAAAAGTAAGTTGTAAGTTAGTTAGCAATGTTGTTAGTAACCAGTAACCGTGTAGTGGGTGTGTATGTAGGTCAGTCGGCCGCATGAATTGTTGATGCAGGTGGCCGACCGCAGGCTCGCAGCATGCTAGAATGGACTTACATGCCACTAGCTTATAGCTATGTGAGAAAAAGTAGCCTTTATCACCCCATATTCGTAGACTATCGTCATACCGAAAGTCACGACGATCCGTCCCTAAATCGTATTGGCTTAATTTTAAAATTACAAGACTTGGGTGTAGTAATATGTGTAGTTAGTAAGCATATGTTTCTTTCTTACAATAACAGTTCCGAGAAAAGTAGAAAAGAAAACACTGATGATATACAAAGGTTTCTTCTAGGCAAGCGCGCTAGATCGTAGATTATAATGTTGCTTAACATCAGGCAAGTTGCAGTCAAGCGTAAGCCTATATCATGTAAAAAAATAATAAAAGCCTGTGAAATTAATAAAGGCGAAGCCAAATACTGAGACGTCGCGTCTTCTCGTACAACATAAGAGGGAAAAAAAGGAAAATTACGTAAGTAAGAAAGTATAGAAATCTTGTGCTTGCTGTTATTAAAGTTAAATTACATTCAGACAATAGTTATATAATTTCTTTCCAATTTTTTCGTCCATTCTGTATTTGTTTGTTAACCCACTGATTTGATCTGACACACTAAAATTGCTTGCTGCGTGGCCATTCCCCTGCAATAAAAACCGTGGAGTGAGGTTTTACTGAAATATTTATAAAACCTATATAGCCATGTTTCGACAACAACTTGCAAAGCCAAAAATAGAGCTACATTTTTTGTAAAGATTGTTGTCGGTTGTAAAACCACAAAATACTCTTAAGGTTTTAATGCATGCAAAGAGTATTTTGTAGTGTATTTACAATAATTAGTTTTGTGTAAATATATGTTATGTTAGTAATAATAATGTGTGGTACTTAAAACTTTAGTTGCACGCCGAAACATAAACTATAAAGAATGTACCTATTATTTTAATGATTTTTACCACCTGTCTGTACAGAATATATGCAATAATAAATGATTTTGATTTCTTTTTAATTTTTATAATTTTGTAAAAACCTGAATAGTTGTGGAAAAATAATATTTTTATTTACAATATTAGGAGGCAGTTTATTTTATATTCAAACTTAGATCGAGTATTTACCTTACAGAATGTTCTTACTGTCTCTTCGCGGGCTTAGTTACATCTTTAACCATAGTGTAGGTACATATGTATATCCGGCTATGATCTTGATAAATGAACTGGTATAAAGAAAATAATACAATTACTCACTTTTATGCTACAAAAAAAATTGCATGGCGTAATTATTAGATTTCTTTAAAACTATTATTCAATAAATTATGAGTTTTTTGGCTATCTAAAAACTATAATTACACATTTTCATACGAGTGAAGTCTACTAAAAATAAACGAGTGCCTAGTGTCCTTTGAAAACTAAACTAATATAACACTAACGACCCACTAAAAACCTGGTAAAAATATCCTGCAATCTTCCATCCCTTCTCGACAAAATTGAGTCCCGCCCCCTCTGTCCCAGGCTCTTTTCGTGTCAGTAAATTTTCATCCTCATTATGTCATATATCAGCATGATGCATGACCTGGCCAATATCAGTAGCTGACAACTAATGTTCTGCCAACTTCTTAAAACACTCATCAAGGATCTTATAGCTAGTGAAATAAGGTCTAATTTGGTCTGTGTTTGTGGTAAGAAATGTGTTGGTAAAAAGCTTTTTGTGCCCAAAACGGCGAAGGTATTGTTTCTAGAACACAAATCAGTACTTATGTACATGAGGTCCGTGATAATGTCGGAGCAGAATAGACGATAATGTTGCTTCTATTGTTTTATGAATGTTATTACATTCGGAGTTTCTATACTGTAGTGGTTTAGACAATTATTGGTACGACATGTTTCATTGTATTTCATAACATTTTAATATTTTATTTGACTGCTCCGTTAGCTTAGTTGGTAGTGGCTCTGCCTTCTAATCTAGGGGCGCGGGTTCGATTCCCACATGGCACAAGTAATTATGAATATTACAATTTGTAATTATTTGTGTTAAGTCTGGTCGTTTATATGTATAATAAGTATGTATTTACAAAAGAAAAAGTATATATGTATTGTATCCGTTATCTAGTACCCATGATACAAGCGTAAGCTTAGTATGGGGCTAGATGGCGCTGTGTGATATGTCCTGAAATATTTATAAAAAAAAAAAAAAAAAAAAAAATAGATACTGAAAACAGTTACGCGACTGATATTTTTATATCCCATGTTTGACATCGAATGAAAAGTTATTCTAGTATTTGAATACGGGCAGATATTGACATCCGAGTATGAAAATGTGTACGCTAGTGCTAATAAACACAGACGTATAAAGTTTCATATTGGTTTGTTCGTTTATTTACTGCTGCGCTTTTAATATCATTTTTATTACTACTCTAAATAACTGGGAGTTAAAAATTGATCTGTAGGTGATGATATTGACTTACAATGTTGAACTTTTCTTTTTTCGTTTTGCGTGCTTTTGACCTTATTTATGTTGCATGACGGCTTTATTTTATGTAAATCTTTCTCCACGCTGGATTGCAAACTCCAACAAAAAATCATCATGCTTTGTGGAAAACAAAAGGCTCGTAATCTGGGCCCGTACATTTTGAGGTAAATATCGAACCCGCGCTCGTCCAGTTCCAGGCCAATCTGTGCACTCAGTAATCGACGCTTTCAGACTCAACCCACCGACCGAACGTTTCAATAAAAGGTAAGGCTGAGCTTCAAAGGTAAGGTTGGGCATCATGATTCGTAACTGACAGACAGATGAACAACTTTGCTATCTATATAATACTAGAGACGTTCTGCAGGGTCACTCGCGTTAATCCGGAATTAAACCTAACCTTATGTCTATGCTATTTTTGTACTAAATATGATAAAAATTTTCTGCCTTTTAAATGTAAAGAAAGCAAAAATTAACTTACACAGATCCACACTCACAAAGCTTAGCTTTTATAATATATTATTTGTTACAATGCTTTTATAATAGGTACTTTGTTTGTTCGCATATTTTTGCTGATTTATAAATGTTGACTTTGAAGTATATGGTGTTTAGAGGCAATTATATTCTACGAGACATTCCATTTGAGGTGACACTAACGTAGGTCTAGGTATTAACTGAACATATTTGTATTTCTACACAGGAAAGACACGCGATGGAAAAAAAACTAGGCATCGAAAGTCACGAAGTTAGGCAACACAGCTTAGCTCAGTTTTAGAATATTTGCCTGTGTTTGGTTATGAGCCAAATATGTATAACGTTAATTAGTCTCAGCACACATTTGTATGTAGAAAGTTGCCAGCACGATTGTTGTTTTTGTTTCAATAGCATAAAATTCACACGACTGCTAATTTTATTGCTGACCCACATAATACAGTAAACGAAGTTCAGCCCAAATTTTGTCGACTCAAAGTGTCGTTGCCAGCGAAATTTTTTAAATTAAAATGTAAATTCAACAAACAAGAGGAACACGAAAAAATAAATGAAACAGTGTTAAAAAAAGTGAGCGAAAAATTCATGAGAGGCGTTCAGGCCGCCATGATGCAATTAGTGCTATTGTTGTTTTAAATGAGGCGATTACCGAGACACTCGTTAGATACCGGATAGAGGATCAATCTTGCTTGGGGAGATAAGTCTATGCTTCCAAATCATAAATAAGAAACTAGGAGTAATGCGTACAATTATTAATGTTTACATATTTTTAACTTAAATGGGCAAAAGTTTATGAAATAATAATAATGATCCAAGCTGCTATTTGTACTTTACTGAACTACACATATAAAAAAGTAAGTTAGTTTGTATGAGAGTGGTAAACTCTGGTGTCACCCTAAGGACCTCTGTCATGACTTACATTATAATAATAACTTTACCAAATTACATGTAATATGTACCTTTGTGAACACAGGATTTGATTTAGTTTGACTTCTATTTACTCTACCTATATTTATGAATAAAATACAATGGCAGCCCTTATCTACATTTATGTATGGAGGGTAATCAGTGTAATGACTCGGATTCTCTTAATTTTTGCTGGTCGTGTTGTTTTCGCTTACGGAATAATAATCGCTGAGAATTGATTACGAGGTTCATGTTAACACTGAACTTTGCAAGAAACTTATTTTTTGCAAGCTTTGTTGTTTACAGAGATAATTCAATTTTAGCGCAGTTTGTTTTGAAAAGCTTTGAAGTTCTATTTTACTCTTTGCTCTTTTTATAGGATGCCTAAACATATGTTCTCAATTATTTTTTACGCTAGTAGCACACTATCAATACCTACAGAAGTTCGAAATTATAATGCGTACATAAGTCTCATTAAGTTCAAACAAATGTTAAACTAAAGTTATTGTTAGAACAAAACATAAAATAAACACAAACAATATAACTCAAGTTATCAAATAACATAAAACATTTTACTCATTTGGCAAGCTTTACAAACAGCATTTATTAAAATTTCAATTCGCGAGTTTGCTTGAAACAGCTCTTGAATAACTTTCTTAAGTTCATTGGAAGTTTCTAGAGATCGTTTTCAGATTATCTTCAGGAGAGGTGAGGCTTTAGTGCCTAACTTACAATTGCCTTGAGAATAGGAAAAGCGGCGTTTGGCACTTTACTAAATTTATGAATTCAGAAGATTACTTGATATGTATCTCAATGTGTTTAAAACTTTGTAGAATGTCTCTTTGTATTAGCTGTTAGTAATCTCGCTGTATTAATTTTAGTACCTACCTACCTAAAAAAAGGAATACATTTTATAAAAAAGCTTCGACACTGGAGTCGACCAATTTCATATAAAGCTACTTACTTATCAATAGGCTGGAAATAGTTTGCGGTCTCATATGATTAGTTCCCTTGTTCGCTTGGCAACAGTCATTCCCTCTGGATGTGGTTTCACCCACACAAGCCGGGCTTTAGGATCGCGGTCGACTCAAATTCAATTCCAATTCGGCTAATATCAGGATATAATTCATTGGAAAGCAAATCAGTCATATTGTCACTAAAAATATATTATTACCATTTCTTGATAGCATGTTTATAATAATAATAATTTAATCAAGCCGATTAAGCCGATTAACGATTACGTATTCAACTAAAAATACAGAATAATTAATCAGATATAATCAATTGTTTCGACTTATATAGGTATATTAGAAGACGTTTTAGTTTTTATTTGATTTATTCAATTTGCTGTTCAAAATGATTTATTTAATTCCCTTATTGCTCTCAACCAACCGAATCGAAGCAACCAACTGGATAGGGTCACCTACAAGTTTTGTGTGTTTTATTGATCATTTTACCCAAACATCAAAATTAGTGTATTACCGTACATTATTTTAAGTCTCAAAAATAAGAAAAAGTGCTGATCAAAAAATATTCGCTTTTTTTAAAATCCCTCCTCGTTCAAATTGAAAGATTCTATTCTTTTGAATAACCGATGGTCGCCCCAGAAACTGGCTTTTGTTGAATAAATAATCCAATTTTCGTCAAGATTGTGAAAGGATGCAATTTTATTCGTATTAGATTATACGCTTCAAGCTGCTTTGTGATAAAAAGGAGACAACTTTTGTGAAGAGCCTTTTGCAAACAAGATTTGGTTTTGGAGACAATCTCACATTTTTTACATATTTTATTTAATAGGCATTAATTAAATACGTTTATAGTAATATAACAATAAGAGAAAACTATTCTATAGGCATTTTGCTATTTATATTACTTATAGTTTTAAAAGAGGTTGGTTTTAGAGTATGTTTTTAGAGTATGTAAATAAATTTACTAGTTATACGTACATTTTAGACGACTCCATCGTACGGGCTCAATCATGTAACTCTGGATAGTAATTTGCAAATTCAAAGTTAGAAACATAATATGAGTATAGTAGGTACATGTAAAAATATGGACTCCCTTGCTACCTACTACCTGAGGTAACAACAGTATGACAGTATCTCCAGTACTGCCTACTGGATCACTTTGCAAGAATTGATGTAATTAAAACGACAATCTGCTGGATCAGAAGACAAAGAAACTTTAATTCTTAATTAACTCACTAATATTCACTTTTGTTGCCAAACTGCGATCTAATTATACTACTAGCGCCATCTATTGGCATTTCGAAGAACTAAAACTACTACATTTATACAAGTCACATAACTGTGATTTAATATTTCCACTAGTGCCATCTATTGGCATTTCTTAGAACTACAACTAGTTTATACAGTACAATAAAACAAATCTAGGTCCTGAAGAAGCCTAATTACCAAATCCTAATCTGATTAGAACCAAGCCACAACTAGTAATAACCAATCACAGCCCATTGAAAGCAGTAATACATCACACGAAGCAATCTGGGCCCGATTTAATAGTCATTGTAATTACATCCACACGTCCTACACAAGAAACAACTCAAATGTTTGCTACAATAGTGGCGGAGAATTGAAAGCTGAGGCAGATCGGAACGGAATATTCAACAAAGTGTCTGGAGATTGCTTTTAGCTTTAAGGCCGCCAGTTGTGGCGCTGGAGTAAGTTTTATATTTAATTTATCGAAGAACACTTTATTTTTTACCCCACCTTTTACCACGCTTCGAGGTAAAACCGCAAAATTTGTAAATAACGCCACTCAAACATCGATGTCACGGGTATTTCTAAGTTTTATAAGTAGTTTAGTTTCTTTTTTGTAGTTTTTTCAAAGTATTTTTAAATGTGTGGTTTTTGTTGTATACAAAATCCAAATTCAAAATTTTTATAGACAAAATACTTAGTCTATTACGTACATTCTTTGGGTAAAAGTTTTCCAGGTGCAGTCAAGTATTAGGTACGAGAGGTAACCCTGAAAACTTGCACTAGGTACCGAAAAGGTCCTGTAAAGCAAGATTTCAGGAAAAACAACCACAGCACAATTTACAAATTTACTTACACGACTCAAAAGAGCATAAACTTTGACTAATGAGATTGTCACAATTCAACGAGCTACTCACATATTTCTTCTTATGTTCTAAATAATATAGACAAGATTAATTTGGCCAACTAAACCAGTTTTATCATCATCAAATTCCGTCGTTTATTCTTCTATCCAAAATAGTTTATATTAATCTCTGCTCGCAGCTTAGAATATTCTAGCTCAAACGTTACATACTGACCATTTAGGTTTACGGGAAAATCAGCTTTATTTCTCAACTTTATGGTTGAATATAGACTACATTCACTGAGCATATAAACCGTTTGTCCGAGTTATGACTTAGTACGTGATAATGGGAGCATTAGAAGCGAAAATCTTGCCTTTTTGTGTTAAACAAAGTTGTGCTCCGTGTCGTCGCGTCTCCACGATGTTGTTACCCTAACGATGTTTGTTAACAATCAGCCTTATTTTGATTTTATTTGGATTTTCTGTTAAGAGACGTACTAGCAGACATTTTCTATTTGCGCTGCCTTGTAAAGATTTGGTTAGTAAAGGATGAATATATCGATTTATTACGTAATTGTGATGGAATTGAATACGTAATAGTGTGATGTTAGAACTCACATAACAAATTGTTGAGTAAATCGCAAATGTAAAGACGTTGGGTTAAAAAGGAAGATGTAAGCCTACTAGTAGCGCTCTCCAATTTGCTACAAGTGTACATAAATGCTCTCAACGTTAAGTTCTAATCTTGCTCCCATATTCACACTTTTCTCCTAACTATAATATTTCAAAGCGAGCATGTCACAGAGCACACAAACACGTTCTATCTCGAGCTGTAAAAATAACTTTAACGAGAACTCTTTGAGCCCCTCACAAAGCTGAAAGCACGCTGTTTACTCAATAATTGTAACTGCCTTATAAAATATTTTGACAAACTCATTTTCATCCCAATTTTCAGTGCATTAAAGTTCAAAGTGGTGTGGCGAAGTAGGTCGTGCGATGCGGCAATTTCATTCGCAATAATAAGGAAATTAAAACGATGTACATCGCTGGCTTGATATGAGTCGTTGTTCGAGGCGCGGCGACGAGCGCGCAATAAGCTGTTAAATAGGATTTTTAATCGCATTCCAGTGATGGAAGTACTCATGTAGTGGAGTTGCTTTATAAGTGGAACTTGTGGGTCATGTAGGGGAATTTTGCAGTGTACAAGCATGCAAAAAGTTCTTAGCATGTAACGTAAATAACGGTTCAGTTTTAAGATTTTATTATAGATATTGCTTTTCTTTTTAATTAGAAGCAAATAGAAATACTTCCAGCCTGATGGTAAGCAGTATCTATCGCTTATGAACATTTTCATTTGCAGCGCTTTGCCAGCTCAGACAGGTGTTTAAGCTGATCCTTTAAAGCCTCCTCGTACTATATTTGCAAAAACTAGTTCTCAAATAACATTAGTACATCAGTGTGTACATGTGTTAAGCATATCCCTCAAAATTCTTTCGTTTGGTAATATTAATTATAGTATTTATGTCTTTTTTTATCCTCCGATTTGGCATAACTTCTTATTCATGTTAATATTTTGTTACCCCTACAACGGATTACAATCCACACAAACTAGTTAGCTACAACTAGTATACAAGCACATCCCGCGGCGGCGCTCGCTGGCGGTAGTTGGATGCTCACAAACATTGTAATAGTTCAAACTTGCACCTTTGATGGTGTGCGGGAGGAGACCCGCCTCGGGCTTTAGTGCGGGAGACAAGGTGAGGTTTGTTACTAATACAAAGGTATAAGCTGCTAGCAAAGTCACGCAGTTCTACCCACGTTAAAATGAAAGTTCGTGTTAGTATTAAATGTAATCAATTTCTATCTATTCTCTATTCATCTGAATCGGTTCGGCCATCGGGTACGACACCTCAAAGTATGATTTTTAATCGTAGTACAAATATAAATTAGACATTGGACTAATTGTTAGCATTAAAACTTTGCACGGATAATTATACTATAGGAAGGTTGCGAGCTACGACTTGGAAATGCGACTGACCGTGTTTTTACTAAGATCTGTTTCCCCTTTGACAAACAGACATTACAAACATAAGTTTGTTTAGTGTGGAGTTAGATGGTGTTGTGTACAATGTCCCGGAATATTTATTTGTTTTATTTATAACGAATCTATTGTGTTAATATTGAAGCGAGTGTGTTCCAGTGTCTGTTTTTTATCCAGATGCACTCTGGTTCGAATCCGGTCCAACACCAATGACTTGTATTTTTAAGTAATGTTTGGAATTGACTCGCTTAGCGGTGAAGCAAAACATTGCGTAAAAACCAACTTGTTTGAGGACCGCAGTATTCGAGGACATTTGTGAAGGACTCGGGCGCCCACCACGATGTATCTGCCCAAGAGAAATCAACTAATGAATTAGTTCTGCGGGGGAGTCACGACCCTCAGTCACGAGGAAAAACGACTGTGAGATTGTATACATTAACTCCCCGACTAACTGTTCCGGAAATTTCCTCCGTTCAGCCCCAGACGACAGTTGGTTTGTCAAACCCCGCTCCGATGAACTCCTGTTTATCTCCGCTACTTAACAGATTGCTACATGCTGTGATGCTACTCCATTTAGATAAGTTGGCTTGTTATTTTGTTTGATTTATATGGTTGCATCTGACTGAAGCCTCTGGTTAGAATCTGGACAACTGACATGTTTACAAAATTATGTGTTAATTTACACAGGCTTCGTAGTGAAAAAAGAACATTATGGATAAGTCGACATTTTTAAGGACCATAATATCTGAAAACATGTCTTCCGTGAAAGGGTATGTGTGCCCCACACGACATATTTGCCCAAGATCCGCAATGAATCAATTCACAGGAAATTACAACCCTCGTTAATGAGGGATGTGATTTCACGAAGAGAAGCTGAAATAAATTGTTGGAGGCGGGATAACATTTAATTAAAAGAGCGATCCGCGAAAGATGTAACTCACGATGTTGTTTATAATATCTGCTATATTAGATGTATAAATTCATGACTTAATTAATAATAGTATTTGAGTCTACATAATCTATACATAAAATTAGTATTATTTCACGTTACTATAACAGAAACAAAGAAATCCTACAAATCCAGTAACAAGGCCACGAGCGTTTATTCGTTCCACGCCACTCCATTCGAGATTTGTAGGACCCTTCGCTTGGACCATAGAGTTAAATATCCTCATCGTTTACTTAGAATATGCTCTTAATTGCGTGTCTCAAAAATACTTCGATTGACGGAAAAACTGTAGCTAAGTACGTATGTATTTAATATCAACTTCTGAGAGCATGACTTTTATGAACGAACAGTCTGAGTTAGCTTTGAACATTGGTCATTTCATGTAAATACATATAATACAAGTTTGGAAGCATAGGTGAAAGCGATATTATTAATAAACAGAAAAAGAAAAAACCTCAGAAAAAGGTTAACGAACGAAAATTTGCGGTAAAGAACTTTACTTCTAAACTGTTACGACAGAATGCATTCAAGAATTTATTTTCCAAATATATAGCGTTCACAAATGAAATAAATGCATTTTTTTACTACCATACATTATAAATTCCACGACCCGTCCTGACCTTGGCATAATACCTGGAGCTCTATTTTAGCAGTTTTATAGCTCAGACTTTGACCTTTGTTTGTTATATGTCGAGCTATTTTCACTTCACAACACTGTCTTGTAGGCTCTTTCTAGATAGATTTACAGTTGTCAAGGGAAGAAAGTTTTCTTTTATGCTACGACTTCTTAAATGTTTTTTTAAATATGATTCAATTCTGTTAAATATAGATACGGTGTTTGTATTTCTATAACAGAACGCTGTGATGAACGCAATTGATGTCCAAGTCAGAGGTTAAGCATAGATATGTACAATGTACATGTACGTATATTGTGTAAAATGTATAATTGTATAAACTGTACATAAATAGGCATCAAAAATTGTACACATACATAAGGTAAGTACTAGTAGGTAGTTCATTTTACAAAAGAGTGATGTAAGCGGATTTCGTGGTCATAACTTTCAATTTCGGTCGGCTTGTGCGGTTATTTATTCAGTGAGTATTAACTGTGTCATATATTTGCGTTGCGATTACGTTACAACGATAGTGTATAACTTGTGGTGGAGCGGTAGGCTTTGTGGGTGTAGGATTTATATATTCTAGATTAATTCACAAGCACATTATGTAGATAATGTTAGTTTATATAAGAGTGCCTAACTATGGTGTCAAGATTTTTCAATACAGCCGAAAACCCATTAACATGGCTTAATGACAGCAACTCAATATGACAACCGGAACCAAACAATACACGCATAAATCAATCTTAGTTTAATGTTATGTTACAAAATACGAGTAATATGAAAATTTCTAAATTATTTCAATTCGCCTTACTTACTAATGCAAGACATTTCATAATTAAAACTTCTTCCAACACTATAAAGACACACAAATATCGTGTCATGTTATGTCCATTACCGAGCACTAATGAAGTTGGTTCGGAAAGCAACTCGGCGCTAACATCAAAAGTAAATAAAAACAAAGTTTCTAGTGAGAAGTCCACCTCAGCTCCGTGGCAATTAGTTTATTAACTAGATCAAAGTAAACTTACTCTGTTACTTTATTACGACTTGATGTAGGCGCCGGGAAAATGACTAGCTTGAAAACAATGTTACATTTTGTAACCTTGTCTCAATAGTGTATCGTTATTATTACGAGGAAAGACCAGTTCTATTTCGATGTTTGAAGTTTTTATGAAATAAGGACTACTAAAGATTTCCTAATTATATCTTAATCTTCAATACTTTAATTACATATTTTAATGCACTGTTCGAATGAGCCCTTCTTTGTTCATGTCAAAGTAGGATATTAATCAACAACACCATTACCAAGCTATTGCAAACTTGGTTATCAGACAGAGGGACAAAATTAAAGCAAATTTGAATTCCATTCAAATAAAACAAATACTACACCTTAAAAAAATTAGAAACGAATAAAAATAAATAGAGTAAATAGGTTACTCCTAGGCAAACGTGCAACATTTTAAACTAGAGTGGTGCTTAACATCAGACAGGCTGTAGGCAATCGTTGGCCTATTCCGTGTTAAAAAAAATCTCTATTTAGTAGTCTCAATTCTAAAATCTGAATGTAGTAAGCATGTAAGGTGCATATAAACATGTTCGCTCGGTCACGTGAGTTGGCAGCGCTCGTCACAGCGCCCCTAAATAACACCGTCACATTACCCAGCACTTACTCACCAGTAGAATAACTAAACAGAGAGAAAGCTATTTATTTAAAACGAATAACTGTTTAGGGAAAACAAAATTGGTATAATTTGGTTCTAAACTAAGCAAACGCTCGAAAAAAGACAATGATGCTGCAACAATTTACTGTGTTTATTCCTGGAACAGCGATTCAATTCAGCGAGAAAACGCTGCCAGGGTACTGGAGATTTATGGTTCCACGCACGGGAAATAGTGTTTGTTCGTTGGAGTGTTTGTATGTGTATTTTATTTTTACTATGTAAGTTTGACATAATAATTACTATCACATAATTTTTTTTTTTTATCAATAATTAAAATTATTTTTGACATGTGAGTATTATGAAGTCTGGACAATATTTTACTTGAAAATGTTTTTGCGGTATTATTTTTAGAACTTTCCCTCTGCAATCTTCTACTCATTACCCACTGACTCGGATCTCAGATAGCTTGGCACTAAATATCCCACCTTGGCGGCCTTCCAGCTAAGAGCAACCTACTCGCGACTCGCTGGAGTAAGCTAAACCGACAGCCTTGCTGATATGCATCTGTTTTGGTGCTTAGTCTGATGTTTGTAGATTTAGAAATACGGAGTTAATGTGGTCATCTATTTTATATTATTATTTTTGCTTTGTATTTAAGTATATGTTTAAATTACTCTGACTCAATTTCTAACTTTAACAGATAAAGTAAGTTACTCCAAAAAAACGATTTGTTATTATTGTACTAGCTTCATTTACGTTGTGTGATTTCTCAGCTAGAACTCTATTAACCCCAAAAAGAATCTCTTAGAACTTTTTTTGTAAAAAACTTGAACCAAAAAATCAAATGTGAAGGATTTTCCGAGAAAGCCCCAGATTCAGATAACTGTGATCCCATTTCTCCTCCCATCGATAAATTTGGTAAAACGTGCGAAATGTTCTTCAAATCTCACGAGAGACACCTTGACCTCCTTTGTTATACTTTCTATCTCATATTCTTACTGTAGTATGGAAGGAAAACTTGGTGCGTCAAAAATTTCTACTGAAATACAAATTGATATAAGTGTGGTACAGAGTTATTTTTTAAATAAATAATGTAAGTAAAAAAAGAGTTTTTGATGGTATTATATAATAAGAATTTACAAATTAATTATATATAAGATAAATTTACATACGACATTATATTAATGATACTTATTAAAATTGTAAATCAGATTGTAGGTAATCAAACAAGAAGTACTGTTTGGTTCGACATAAAATAAATGACCATGTTTTTGCAAAGAGGCGAGCTAGATGGTAGATCATAACGTTGCTTAACATCAGGCAAGTTGGAGACAAGCGGAAGCCTATATCATGTAAAAAAAATTGCTCATCTGTAATACACCAAACTTTGTAATCAATAATAAATGAGTCTCTTTCATTATTTTCCTTGCATTTTGATTAACAATCAACTCTAGACACTGCACATTAACACAAGATTAATTGCCCCAACGTCCACTTTAGTGCAACAATTTTACCTTAGCAATGACTTCTACAGCTTCGTAAGTTAGTGAGTAGATTTACAGCCTTCCTAGAGGCTGCAGGTAGCTCAGTGAGTCAGTGAGTCACGTGATACTATCTCACTTCATTAGCGAACTATGCAGGGGCTGAAATACACTGGGAAGTTAGGATAGATGCAAATTAAACACATTTATATCTTATGATAGTTAGTAATATTCTAAAAGAAATGTGCGTATTCATGTTTGTTCGTTTGTCACATTCATACAGATACATATAATGATATGGATGAAATTTGCTACAGTGTTAAATGATTGAATTAGAATATATTTTATTAGGATTACCATGCTAGGATAACCAGAACCCCTATTGGCAGCTTGATAAACTCTCGACACCAGAGTTGGCCACTCTCATACGATAAGGAGAAGAAGGATATACAAAATGAATGGTGGCATATTTACGAACTTTTTCAGGCTTTGGATTTTTTTGGTAAAACTATATTGCATTTTTTTTTGTAAAACTATATTTAAATGATAAAGTATGCTACTATTTATTCATGTCTCGCGGGACAGAGTAAAAATAAAACTATATTTAAGCAATATCTAAGCATATTTTAATACAGTTCTGACTTTAATTACTCCGGAGGGTAATTAATGCAGGTATAACATGCAAGAACTTATCATTTCAAACACAACTTTTTGCGTTATTTCATGTTATAAAAAATATTACTCCTTCAAGAAATCTCAGTATGTTTGCTGTACTCAGTACATTCCTTACTTAGTTCATGCGTAAATCTAAACTAAGTCTCGTAGAGACGCTGTAAGCCACAGTAAGTGGCGAGATAGCCAAAGTCAGGCGGCGGTGTAGTGCAGTGCACTGGAGGCTTTCATGCTGTAGAGCTTGTAGAGGTTTAGCAAATTCTAGTTTCATTTGTGCATCTAATAATCAAAATATAAAGAAACTTTATTTAGTTTTGTTATCAAAAAATAGATAATAAAGTCTATACCATAATTCTTTAAAAAGTCTCTTTTGACTCTAGAGCTGGTTACTTTTTGAGATATTTATTTAGGTTATAGCATTTTTGTTCTGAAATCATAGTCATCAAACCAGGTTTTAATCTACTCAGTTTTATTTTTATATTTAAAATTCAGCATAATATAAGTAGGTCTTCTATTTAATTTTAAAAAGAAAAATCTCAAAACCACTTTACTTACTTATAGTCCAAAATAAAAGTGCCTCTTAGAAAAAAGCTTAGAAAATATTTCCTTCACAAAGCCACTTTTCCCAACCTAACTTTACCTACTTTATACCTAGTATTTTATTCCATAAAGGGCAAATTCCTTAGAGCTGGCTGTATTGTACTGAATAGAAAATTGCCACGCTGAAGTGAATTTACGTAGAAATGTATCAAAGTATAGTTTGTACTTTGTAGTCACAGAATCACAATATACCACTCAATCGAGATTGGCATGTGATGTATGAATAGGGAAGTTACTTTTACCTGTAACTTTAATATGGTAAGTGAAAACATATTCTTTTTATAGTGTACCGATTCTTAAGTTTACATAGTAGGAACTTACTAGTAGGTAAGTAAAATTTAAATGACCTTTAAGTTTTCTACTCTTAACAGATTAAGTCTAAGAAGGAACACACCTAAAAACAACCAAGTTTATTGTTCGATTATGCTTACTTTAAATTATTATTCTTGGGGTTTTATTTAGAATAGGAATAAGACTTGTTGATTAAAGTTGATTTTTGACATATTCTTAAAAATATGTAAATTAAACGATTTTCACTCACGTGTAATTCGCGTATGTTTAGTTAACATATTGATACCGTTACCGTACCGTTTAGATAACATATTGATAAAATGTCTCACGAAAGTTTTGATATTAAAATATTCTTAAAACATATTTTTAATATTGAAACATTGACCCTTTGTTATGCAGTGCTCTAAAACCCATTAATAATACTCCCCGCCCTCCGAACCCCGTACAGCAGCAAAGAGCAGTGTACTTGTGTAGATTGCGCTGCGCCCCGAAACCGACACCAATGGGGCCTCGAACAATACTCCAGATAAAACCGTTCCATATTCAAAAGGCACTCAATGAACACGTAAATTGTTGCTATGAGAAGTGACTTCCAATTTCAAAGCCTCATTCTGAATTTGAGTTTATTTTCCAACTCAAGTGGGTCGCTTCGAGATTTTTCACCAACATAAAGAAAAGGTTGTCAAGTCTTCTAAAACTTTCTATTATATTTTCAAATATCTAACGTATTTTTTGTTTGAATTTAGAATACAATGTTTTTGTTCTCGTTTTCGTGTTGCCAGACGTTGAAAAACAAGACGAATTTATTGGAGAATGTAAGCCAGTGTAAAGCTCATTCGATCGGTCAATGCGGCCGAGTGATTGATTCGGTGTCGCTGAGTCAATTCAAGGAGAATCTGTTAGTTAAGACACCTATTTTTAACCTCCATTCATCGCTCTTTCTTGAATTAGTATATATCTACAAAATTTAAAATGCATATATTAGGTTCTGAATACTTTTATTACATAATCAACTTCTTATTTCAACTTCTTAGTGTTCTGCAATTGCGGACTTTATCGTAGTCGGCAATAAATCAAAGAAGTAACTGCGGAAGCATTTTAGTTTGAAACTTTATATCAGAACCTTTTTCAGAGTTTTATGAAGCTGTAAGCTGAATCCTATCTTTGAAAGCAAACTTGTCAGCCATCTTGTATGACCACATGGACACACATAAATCTTGTACAGAGCTAGTTGGAGCTTTATTAGAAAGTATTAGTATTTTTTTTTAACTAAACTTTACCTAACCACTTTAATATTACGAAACCTCAATTTTCATTTCGTAGTCAATACGAGTATTTCATAAAATCTTAAAATAAAAAAAGCTTTTAATGTCGAATCAGATGTTATTAAATTTTATACACAAAAAGCTGTTTGGTTTAACTGAAAATTAAATGTTACTGAAAAATCTTATCCATCCAAAGTTAATTTTAAGTACGGCAACCCTTTTATACCTGGAATTGCATATCTTTTTTGCCGTTTCACTCTCTGAAACTGCTTAATTTGTGTTGCAGATATGTATATATAATTATCTCTCATTTGAGTCGTATTTCCTCACGACTGAGGGTTGTGACTTCCCCGCAGAATTAATTCGTTAGGGGAGTTCTCTTGGGCTGATACATCGTGGTGCCATGGAAGACACATGTACTCGGATATTGTGGCCCTCAAACATATCGGTTTCCTCACGATGTTTTCCTTCACCGTTAAACGAGTGAAAATCCACGCATAACTTGAAAACACAAGTCATTGGTATAAGGCCGGATTCGAACCAGGGTGAGTCTGGATGAAAAGCCGCTAATATAAGCCTTCATAAAAAATATTATGTAATACGAAGTGTATTTAAATTTCATTACAACACGGGTAGCAGCCCTGTTTTATTAAAGAGATTGTTGATACACCAACAAGTTAAAGATATTTGTATGTGGCAACACTCCGCAGCACCCTGTATAAGCCTCAAATCCGGTAGTTATTGAGGTCATTCTAGACTCCACGTGCAAACATCGTCGCAAGAAGCGGACTTTGAAAACCACTGCCACCAATACAAAACGACACTAAACATACTCACCATCAAGCAGAATCCAACCTTATTGAAATGGTATAGAGTTGATATTACGAAGAGCTAGTATCAGGACTTGTTAAAGTGAAGTTGGTTGTAAAATGCAAAGTATAGGTAGCACCTTTGAGAAGAGTGCCCGAGGCGTTGCAAGTATTCAGGGTTATTGCTAAACAACTGCTGAAGTTAATAGTACATCTGTTAAATATTGACAAAGTGTTAGTAGTTGGCTGGTGACATCTGACTTAAAAGTGAGAGTGTTTTGGATCTTGTACTAAACAAACATGTTCTATTTCTTGAATATAATGTTAATTTATCATTTGTTGTCTAAGTAGCAAATAAAATTAGTTTTATTTGGTGTTAAAACTTTAAATTACTTTAAAATTAACAGTCACTTGGACTAAAATATATATTTTCATCTCAGTGATAAAAAGAGATATGGAAATTTTCTCTTAATTTAGCAGATTATTAAATAATAGTTTCCGCACGCGGAAAGAAAATTATAAGTTCCTAATAACCCTGTATGCCATTTGCTATGTGCCTGAAGCGATGCAAGTTTAGAGCTGGATATGCATTGTTGTGGAACCGACCTGGTCACGACATCGACGTAACTCGAGGAGATAGCCTTAAGCTACCCAATATAACATTATCTTTAGTGGTCATAGTTTAGTCATAAGCTTGTTTTAGGATGTTGACAAGAGCATAACTGCTACCTAGGAAAAAAATATATATATATTCCGGGATATTGCACACAGCGCCATCTAGACCCACACTAAGCAAACGCTTGTGTCGTGGGTACTAGATAACGGATATAATACTAATATAATACTTTTCTTTTGTAAATACATACTTATTATACATACAAACGACCAGACTCAACACAAGTAATTATATTTTTATTTAATTCATAAATACTTGTGTCACGCGGGAATCGAACCCACAACCCCCAGATTAGAAGGCAGAGTCACTACCAACTAAGCTAACAGGCCAGTCAAACAACCACCAGAAACCCCAAGAAAACGATACATATGTAGATTCCAACCATTAAATAAATACAACTGTTTATAATAACTATAATGTCTGTCGTCTAAGAACTATGGAATAAATTCTACAAAACTAACTTATTGTGCATGGTGCCGCTACGAGAGGTCTACGAGTGCTACGGTGCTACGCTGCCTGCTACGAACTTGCTACAATTTGAAGTCCGCGTATTGTACCTACTTGTAAAAATCGTATGTATAAAATTGAAACTAAATTTTTTTTAATGAATTATCTTTTTGAGTTTTAGTAGCTCGAAGAAATATATTATTAATAGAATTCATGAGTTAATTTGAAAGTTTGCTCTCATCTAAATACTAAAACTCAAAAGTGACTACTGACTGCCTGACTGACATAGTGATCTATCAACGCAATGCCCAAACCACTGGATGGATGTAATTTGGCAAGCAGGTAGATTTTATTACGCAGGCATCCACTAAGAAAAGATTTTCGGAAATGTCACTTTTAAAGGGGTGATAGTGAAGCTGCGAGTTCCCACTAGTTATTTTATTTAGCAAACTACTTGAAAGGTTTTAGTTGATGATATCTATTTTCAAGGGTCACAATATAAGGGTCAGAAGTTGGGCAAGTACGAGTATTTTCGTGACGTTACTTCAAACTTAGATAATAATAAAAGTTAGTAAGAATTGAGCCGTCTCAGAAGCGACTCCACTTTTCTACCACTTTTTGTTTAAGAGAGAATTCTGGCTGAGAATATTGAAATAAGTTTTTGATTTGAGTTAGAATATGTTGCGTGGATTTTGCGATACCTACGGGCCTCGAGGGAGTTTAGCTCTCGGGTACTATATTTATGGAGCACTAGACAATGTTGTAGGACAGACAAAAACATTTTTTTTATTAAAAGCACTATTTAGTATTTTATCGGTGCGGCAAGGACGATGAAATAATTTAAACACTGGTATATTGTTATATTCAATATTAAATTGGCCTTTTGCTCCAGGCAAAAGTATGTTTTATTTATTTTTTATTCGGTGATTCTAAATGCAATTATTTTAATCGGTTTTTGACTCACGACTTAATATACCTATATAACCTGTCATTTATATTTAAAGCTACACAATTAATAAAATAGAACGTGTATAAATAAGTAAAACAGAAACTATATAATAAATTTCCAAATGTATACTAGTAACATAGATAAACCTACTATTATCCGTATCTATTACCAGAAATTTGGAGAAGATGTCGTTACCGATCAATTTCGCTGGATGTGATGAATTTCCTAGAAAGCCTGCGGAAAGCTCTATATCGGGGCATTAGGACCTTACGACACCGCGCCCGCCTAACGATGATTGATGCCTAGAAAGAGACTGGAGTTTTATTACAAATTTCTGAATAATTGAATAGTATTCTATGTGGAAGAAAAATACACAAGCTTAGTCTTATCACATGGTGTAAATAGTGTATATTGTATCATAGTTCCCGTAAGGCATGAATTAATTTAGTTGTAATAACCGGCTAGCACTTACGAGAGGTCTACGAGTGCTACGGTGCTACGCCGCCTGCTACGAACTTGCTCCAATATTTTGTAGAGTCCGCGTCTTGTACCTATTCGTACGATCGTATGAATGAAGTTGAAACTAAAAAGTTTTCATTGATATATCTTTTTGAGTGTTTCTAGCACGTAGATTATACTAGAATTCATGAGAAAATGTTATTACGTTTTTAACGTAAGTGCTAGGCGGTTATTACCACTAAATTAATTTATATTGTATTACATATGTTATGTTTCCAAGTGACAACATTATTCTAATTATAATAAAATGACCAATTCTAGTGTCGAACGTATATCTTTCTAATTAACATTTTACTTTACAGTAACAAAAAAAAACCCTAGTGTCAAAAATTTTATAACCACCCTTACACCTCGGGCTTTTAACTAAGTTTGAATGCATAACTGTCGTACTATGACAAACTGCTATTACCTACAAATTAACTGAAATACCAAACGGAATACCACTGTGGGTACCTTACAGATTATGTTATAATATCTGTTAATATATTAAATGGCTAGCACGATGAAGTGTTGACCATCCATGCTATTATATTACAAAATGCTATAACTTATTTAAATATCAAACCAAAGACAAAAGCTACTCACCACACCATATAAAAGAAGAGGAATAAACATTTATTGGGTCAGGTTTGCGTATAATATTAACAACAACAAACAGATGGTAATAGGTCTAACTACTGAAGCTCCAACAAAGTTTATCACCCATCTATCTCATTCTCGCCTCACCCATCACTCCAGTCGACAGACAAGTCTACCAACTAATCTGTACGTTTATCTACCATCAGGCTGGATCTGTGCGGTTGACACACAATTACCGTCGCATTACTCTTTGACAAACAACATTCGCATTCCCACACAACCTTATCTAGGGAACAATAAGGTTAGTTTTAACTTGATTTTGTTGTATTGTAAAGTTGTGTAGGCCTGCGATGTTTGTCGCAGCTTGATAGTGGTTTCTTTTTAAAATGAGGTGAAGTCTCACTGGATTTCTATTAGTTGGGAAGCTAGAGTTTCAGAGGCGATTCGTTCTATTGTTTCTGTGGAAATGAGACAGTGATGTTATAGGCCTGGGCTGTTTTCCGTTTTTAAAAATGCTTCTTATAGCTACAGCGGTGCAAGTGCGGAAGTTTTATCCTATAGACGTCGATTAGTTTAATTCGATAACTTTATCTATATTTTGCAAGTGCCGAAGTATGTTTAAGATAAATTGATCGATAAGCCTCGGTAAGCTTCAGTACAGATAATAAAAAAAGATTGGAGTCGTTCACTCTGGTAAATTAATATTTCAAAATTATTTGATAAGTCAATGTCAAAAACACGAAATTGCTTATATCAATGTCAAATATTTTTCCACTACACTGGCAAAATTGCGGCAATACCGCAGAAGCCATTTAGATAGTTGGAATTTGAACAAAATTGCTCAAATTCTTCTCTTATAATTCTTTCACGATCTTTAGACAGAGATTATCAGTATAAAAAGACGGAACCTCCGAGGTAAGTAAAATAAAACTAAACTATTATTATTATCTTCTTTCTCCTTTAGCGCCAACGCAATCTCAAAATCCATTATTTATTAAATGAGTAAACAGCAAGAATGTTTATTATCTAAGAAAACCAAACATTGTAGTTATCGAGACCTATCGTCGTCAATTTGAAACTTGATAAAATTAACCGATTTAAACAACTTTAAATGTCAGTGTATCGATTTCATTCGGTCTTTGACGGTTAATTTATCATAGTTACCGAATCATAGACAAGGTGTAGATAAGAAAAGACAGCGTCGATAATATTCGACAAAATCGAGTATTATCGAATTTAGCGACACGATAAAACTTCCGCACTTGCACTGCAGCTTAGATTAAATGCATGGCGTAATGGTGTCTGAAAATAATTAGATTATGAGATTATTAGTCATTCTGATTGTTTAGAAATGGCCATCATGTCATATATATATACTCATATACATAGTCAGGTCATAAATTCTGTCACATGTTTAATATAAAATAATTGAAACAACTTTATTCTTTATGTAACCATTTATATACCAAAATGAACTTAACAAAACATAGATTCTTATGACAATAAAGTTTATTCAAAATGACCTCCGTGATTTTGAATACAGGCCTTCAATCTGCGCGGCCAGTCGTCTATCGCTGCACGAACGAGGTCCATGTCAATATCGGCGGCTGCTTTAATCAAGGATGTCTTGAGTGACTCCAAATTGGGATGAGGCTTTGAGCACGCCTTTTCCTCCAAGTGTTGCCATATCTTGTAATCTAACGGATTCAAATCTGGACTGGAGGATGGCCAGTCTTCGTGCCGGATGAAGTCGATTTCACGCGCCGCCAGCCATTCTTGTGTGCTCTTCGCTCTATGAGCTGGCGCCGAATCTTGTTGGAATACCCAGTGCTTGTTATTGAACATGATATGAGAAACACGTTCCACAAGGTTCGTCAGGACTGTATTTTGATACACAACTGCATTCGTTTTTACACCTTTCTCACAAAAATGTACCTCTGTTAAGCCCCAATAAGAAACTCCCAACCATACCATGAGCGAGGATGGAAAATGACCTCGTTGGACACGCGGAATACGTTTGCTCGCTTCTTCACTACTGTGTGCGTACACCTTATCATTTTGTTTGTTGTAGCTCTCTTCTAAGGTAAAAATTTTTTCATCCGAAAAAAGAATTTCCCGATATTTTTTTCCCGCATACCGCTTCAACAAAGCGCGGCATCTCTTCAGTCTCAGGTCCATTAGACGAGCATTCAAACGATGTCCTGTTTTTCTTCGATATGCCCGAAGCCCTAAGTCTTCATTTAACACCCTTTTCACCGTGGTTCTGCTTAACCCCATCTGAAGGGCCAACAGTTTCTGCTTACGTTTGGGATTTCTTTGAATTCGCGCCTTCACAGCTTTTATCACTGCTGGAGTCCTAACAGACCGAGGGCGACCACTTCTTGACCTGTCATCTACACTAGAGTCTTCGTTGTATCGTTTGATGGTACGATAAACGAATCTTTTGGTTATATTCAAATTTTTCAGTATGTCTAAAATTTGAATTGGCGCGTAACCGCAACGATGCAATGCAATAACTGCAACACGGTCTTCTTTAAGCGTCCACTCCATATTTAAAAATGAGTAAAATTCTAAAAAGTATACATTTTTATTTTCATGAACAATTCGAAATTCGAATTCAATAAACTTTTTTGTGGCCAGCATTCTAAAAGAAAAGTTTTTACTGTGTGACAATACTTATGACCTGACTAGGTATATGCTTCAGGAGTCAACCTTCTAATTAAATGTTTTTTCTAACTATCAATAGTAGAAGAAGCCTCTTCATCATAAAAAAATAGTTCAGCCAATAGGTAATCATTACAATTCATAAACAAAAGTTTTTAAATTAATTTAATGCTTATTTTTACGCCGCATTAAAATATGGAATCATCTTATATAGTTTTTTCTTATATATTATAATAGTTATGTTTAATCTATTTCTTTGTATTTTATTTATATTTCGTGTGTTACAATAAAGAATATTCTATCTATCTATCTATCTATCTTATATAATATTTTAAAAAAAAACACCATCTGAAATAAAATTGTTTCAATATTAAATTTAGCTTACACCACTCATAGGCTAAATGATTTACTAAAACCAGAGACGAACATCCAATATTTTGAACAACTAGTGTTTCATATGAATAACACGTTTAACCAGGATTATTATGATTACCTAACTCGCGGTATTTACACACAACTCCGGCGTAACTCTACGCATTACTCCTGTTATTAAATCCCCTGCTTACTCACATTATGAGGGAATCATGACACATGAGTGATTAATTTGCGAACAAACGTAATAACAAGTTTTGTGATATGTCAGTGTTGTGAGAAATTAAAATAATGAAAATAGTGCTGCGAAAATATCAGCTACTTATTTCTTTGGGTTAAATTTCGCTTAGAGTAATGAAATAACACAAATTAGCACTTGTTTAGCGGTCCACAATATCCGAGGACATGTGTCTTCCGTTCCACGGAAGACACATGTCCTGGGTCCTGGGCGCTCAGCACGATGTATCTGGCCAAGAAAACTCCCCTAAAGAATTAATTCTGCGGGGAGGCATGAGGAAATACGACTCAAGAGATAGAGATAGCAAAAATGGTAGAGCCACTATTTTCGTTATTATCATTTCTTTTATCAATAAAAGATTGTGTAAATCACAAATGGTTTATCACAAATGCTAAATATAAACTTGACCAAAAAGTAATCGTCCTAGGCGCAACGCAACTACGCGCCAAATAAACAGAACCAAAATAAATTTCCAAAATCAGACCTTCGAGGAATAACTGTAGCTAATATTATATCTTATCTCATTCAAGGTTAACAAAACGGCCTTCTATCCATGTTAAATTAACATGATAATATTCTGTTTTCAGGATATCAAAACATAAAAATATAAAAATCGTGGAACATACTGCGTTGGGCCGGTTTGTTGTTTAATTTGTAGCTTTACATTGAAGTAAATAAAACGTGTGTAGTTATTTGTGGTTTCGTGTCTCAATAAATGTCTTAATATATATTCAAAAACCTCCCTGAGTTTAACCTCTCAAAGCCCGATCTTTTTTCAGTCTGTGACCTGACGGCTGACGACCTCTCCGGTACCTTCTATTATAATTCACGGCTGGGAAATGTCACCGCCGTCATTTCACACCCGGCTTGCTAGCCATAGAGATTTAGGGATCTTTGGTATAAAAAGATGTGTACTCGATTTCTGAACTGAATAAAGTAATTATTCTTTATTGTAATTATTGAATTAACAAAATGCATTTTTTCTAAAAACGACTACTTAGTGACACTATTTAGTAGCTAATTTAGGTAGGTGTAAGAAAAACTTTTTGGTTAGTTGGATACTTTTGATCTTGTTATACTTGTAAAATCTAATTATAGCTATTTTAAAAGATTGTATTGCCACTTTTTGCTAAAATCATTCGATCACACATTATAATTAATATTACTATAAAACCTCATAAAATTTACATAACAGGGGTAGGTATTCCAAACTAGACCTTGCTTATTAAAGTACCTTCCAGGTAAGCATGTAAGCTATAAAATACATATCGCGTAAAAAAACAAATATGTACAGAACCTTCTTATCCTCTATTACATGTCCATTTTATTCTTTTATTTCCACAGACACCCTGGCGGACATTTCACGAACTAATTTGGTCGGTAAATTGTCCTCACTCGCCTTTGTTGTTTTGTATGAAATTATCTATACAATGATATCCGGCTGAATTATTTAATTTAGCCGCACAATGAGGTCGTTTCTTCACCGAAATTTGGAAGGATTTTTAAGGATAATGCTCTACAATGGATGCTGTTTGTTTGTATTTTATTTAGACGTTGTATTTTGTAGTGCGCATAAATTTTACGTAAAGTGTTTATTGGGTTTAATATGGCATTCCATTTTGGGCGCTTCCGTGGATCGGATGTCAAGTTGAATTGTAAGTCCCAGCTGTTTGTCTTGTACGGAAATCGTTAAGCCATGTCAGAGGCCCTTCGGGCGGCTAGATTAACTATCGACACCTGGGTTGGCTACTCTCATTCGATAAGAGGAAGATTGGGCTACATTTTGTAATTTCAGTAATGGTATCAATAAATCATTGTGGAATAATTTGGCTATGATATTTATTAACGCTTTGATAAAGTTAATATATGAAAACTTAAAAAAAAAACAGTTTAGTAACATCTAATATTGAACCAAAATATATTCGGTTCCTTCAAATACAATTACTGTTTGAATATTATTTCTTTTATTAAAAAAGAAGCATTATTATTTCGTAGGCCATGGCGGGGCACCACAAGCGGCCGACACCGGTATGGACATTACAGACCAAATATTAAAAGGGTTCCCGACCCGGAAATTCACGCAGGAAAAATTATACGCCGAAGTTAAAAGGATTTTCCAATTATGTATGCTAATTAGCTATACAATATTCACTGGTGTGATTTTCGTATATTTTTAAATAAATTTCTCTGTATATAAATAAAAGATAAAGGCAATATTTTTACGAGTGAGAGTTAATATGATAAGTTATGTAAATTTATATGATAAGGAAATGAATTACTAAGAGCTCAAATAACTCAATCAGTATTTTGAGCCTATTGCAGGGACGTTAAATCTAATTGCATGAAATTCCGTTTGGGGATTTCTTACATTTGTTTTTTTTTTTTTGCTCTATTACCTGCCAATAAAGATGTGTACAAATGAAAATAAGCAGAAACCGTTTGGAACTTCCCAAATAAATAGGAAAAAGCATTGACGTAGAATGCCCATTAAATTGATAAAGAATGGATTTGCCAATTCTGGTGTCGAGCCTTTGTCAAGTCGCAATTATTTATTAAAATAATGTATTAATATATCAATTCTCTTTAAAACTGATTTATTTATTTAAGTTTTTTGATAAATAACTGAACATATATCTTGAATGTATGTATTTAAATATTTTCACTAAAATAACCAAAAACATAATGTTTTTATAGTCAATAATGTTGAATCTAGCGCAAACAGTTAAACAGAGATACAGACAAAAACCGCATTAATAATTTAAATTCGAATGAAATTATTTAAATCCTTTACTATCTCCAAGAGTTGTAGCGAGAAACGCGACAAATAGGCGGATGTAACCAGACAGAACCGGCTACATCCAGATAAATCCGGATAAGCCACCTATTAAAGATGTGCTCTTTGCGTCCCGATCAGGTTAGATGTTGTGGCTGTTTGCTGATCTCATTCTACGGTGCAATAAGTAGTCTATGTACTGAGTAACATGTTACTATATCATAGTTTTTTTTAAAGGTGGATTTAATACGTCAATTTGAAGATTGAAATAAAATATTATCAATAAATACTTGCCGACCAAAACCTGTATATTTTAGGGATTAAGTTTTATAACTAAATGTGTCAAATTCAATTTTTAACAAACATATGATAGTTCTATCTAAACAAAATATTAGCACACACACAAAAAATGAGTTTTTAGCTTCCACTTTGTACTAAATTTACTGTTATAAAATTGTAAGACCTGAAAATTTCAATTCTAAATTTCACGACCATAACGTTGTTCCAAATAGCGGTCTATTCCCCAGACAAAAAAAACCTTTCAATACTTGTTTTGCATTTAATGAAAGATAAAATGGTAATTATGTACATAAAATGTTTAAATTACTTGCGAAAAAAAGAGTTAACAGGTGCTGGAGTTAGTGTTATTTTGTTCGGCGATTTTTAACATTTGCTTTAAAATAAAATTAAGGACTTGAAACGGATCTCTGTAATCTCGTATTGATAAATACTAGACAACATTTATTAATATCATGTTAAGAAATTATTATATCTTAAATAAATGGCATAAATAATAACTGATTGGATGGGCGCTTCCACCGGCGTGGGTCCCAGCTCTTAATACGATGACAAAGAGAAGGATCATTGAAACTTTGGATCAAGATACGGTCAGTTTTGTATGCGCTGGTACATCGGTCGATGTTGCTGTCCCTGATGAAGCAGTGGAGCGACCCGAGGACGAAGCGGCCGGGAGTAGTAACATCGCCTCGCCTCCACCCCCACCACCCCAGGCCCCCGCGCCCGTGTCCCGGCGGGCCGCTCGCGCGGCGGCGCGCAGTCTGCGTGCTGCCGCGGTCCCAGAACATACGTTCTGAAGATGGATGTCATAACATCCGAAACGCGTAAACAATTTACGCGATTTACACGTGAGTGAAAACCGTTTAGTTAATATATTGATAAATAATAACATTGAA
The DNA here is from genome assembly GCA_964023185.1 of Macaria liturata. Classification (NCBI taxonomy): domain Eukaryota; kingdom Metazoa; phylum Arthropoda; class Insecta; order Lepidoptera; family Geometridae; genus Macaria; species Macaria liturata. The sequence continues at coordinate 10,331,011 of OZ026806.1, forward strand.
TTTATGCCTAGTATACATTATTTTTTATGCCTAGTATTACATTACTTACATTACTTTGAAATTATTATTTTAATATTAATACCGAAAATTGCTGATATATGTATTGTTCCTATTTTACGACGCAACAGAGCGCCGTGATTTTAGTGATATGATTGATATAGGGTATTTTATAATTCGATTAAATGCAAACAATGCCGCGGGCTATCACTGGTATAAAAGTAACTCCAAGAAATTTATAAAATAAGGTTTTAATTCCGACAGCAAAAAGAAATCCAATATTTTTATGGCTTTATTCACATATTTTACGAGTAACCTTTCACTAAAGCTTAACTAAAACAATGAATCATTGGTCATAAAAATTTAAGCCAGCATTCCGCTATCAGCCCATATTTACATACATAAATATACTCGATAGTGATTTCGCAAAGCGACACGATACATCGCGTTTCGGAAAGTTTCCGACCACCGAAATGTCCCGACTTTCCCCGAATATTTCCGAACATACCCGAGCATCCCCTTTTGTTTCGACGTTTATTAGCACTGTATTGCTAGCTATAAAAATTTATTCGCAGTAAAATATGGAAACCGAGCCAGGAACGGATTTAGTGAGCCCGGAGCGACGACAGACAAAAAGAAAAGAGTAGGGATGTTGTAAAACTTTGCAGGGCATTTGCTTTCATTTTTATCCTGCCACTGCGTTTTTTGTATATTTGAACTTAATAAAATTACTGTAGTATAGTATTTTAGTGTTCAATAAATTTTCGTAAAAGTACAATAGTAACTTATCTACACTATTGGTTGGATTAATTCTCGACAACGATAGATGTTAAAATCCACTAAAGCAAAATTTCTGTATATTAACAGTATTCACAGGACGCACAAAGTGTAGTGTTAGACAATTTTAACTCAATCAAATTTGAAAGACATTTGATAAACTCTACAAAACTTTACCAAAAAATCCCAGTTAAAATTCGTCTCTGTCCGTAGAGTTATAAATCCGTGGAGGCGGCGGAGTTACAAGCTGCGAATCGGTTTACGCGCGGGAAAGTGAGACGTCGCACGTAACTGTCGAATTGAGACACTTATCATACGACACACTAGCGGTACAATGTCTTAGAAAGGAGTTTTGGCAATTTGTTACGAATCGAGTGAGGGAAAGATATGCTCGATGATTGAGTATCGGTTTTTATTGATTTTCTTATCCATGTTTGTAAATAAAAATAAGTTTTAGTATTCAAAGTTATTAATCAGAATATGTATCAGGAATAAGTTGTTATTGTCAAGCTTGATTCTATTTAATAGAGAAACCAGGGGTATATAACATAGGCGGGTCCACCTGGACAGTGGACTGCGGTTGGGACGGGAATTGCGGAGGAGTATTGCTCGCTTGCCCGCGAAACCCGTCCTTGCCGAGGTGAAGGGACATCGTGGTAGGTTTTAGTCGGTAGTGGAGTCCCATTAGCTCCGAGCCCGACATACCCCGCTGCCCCCCCCGGGGAGAGTGCGGGGATGCGTAAATGCATTTCCTCCACGAAAAAAAAAAAAAAAAAAAAAAAAAAAAGGGTATATAACATTAAACTCACAAACGCTGAGTAGATTATTGTGTTTTACCAATTATGCAGCAGATAAAACTTACTCTAAAAGTTGTTTCTACATTGCATACAAATTATGCTAAATCATTTTTATCCTATCCCAAGCACTTGCTTTTACTTAATTCTACTCGCACCACGCTGTGTTAATTTAAAACGCCCACCGAACACAATATGTTCGTCAGTAAAGAGCACTGAACCGACGCTTTGACCCTTGCTAATGAACGACACGATTTATATTCCAAAGAGGACAGTTTACGACCGGCGAGTGACACGTCTAAATGTTTTTAGGTCTATGGTCAAACGCGTAAAGACAAATGGGAAGCTTACATGGGTAATAGTTGTACTCAGGGGGGTGAAACTTAGAACAAAATGCAAATACAGAAATACAGTGCTGCTAATTTATATTTCTTGACCGCAACCAAAATAGTAGATGTCGCTTCAGTAAAACAAAATCATACAATGCTAAGGCCAAATAAGAAAAAAAAGTTAATCACAAGTGACACTGACTGACGTTTGAAAAAAATATTTTTTGAAAACTTCAGTTGAAAAATCCAAGAGCTTGTGCGAATTTGTTTGTGTTTTATTTTGTGATTTCTTCATATTTATATCAACAACTAGTGTGCTACAGTATCTTTTAATCTATACTAATATTATAAAGCTGAAGAGTTTGTTTGTTTGTTTGTTTGAACGCGCTAATCTCAGGAACTACTGGTCCGAATTGAAAAATTCTTTTTGTGTTGGATAGACCATTTATCGAGGAAGGCTTTAGGCTATATAACATCACGCTTCAACTAATAGGAGCGAAGAAACAATAGAAAATGTGGAAAAGACGGGGAAAATTAGTCATCTTTAAAGGCTTTCGTTGCGTGCGCTGCGAAAACGGGTCAAGATATCAAAAAAATGTGTATGAAAGAATTATTTCTCTTAGATCTAACAAAATGTCCCAAACAGTACATGTCTATCTTTTAAGGTTAACTCACTATACCGTTTTTATGGTAATAACTATTCCACGCGGACGAAGTCGCGCGCACCAGCTAGTATGATAATATACAGTTGGTTTCCAATGTTAGCCGGGAAAATACTATAATGTGAAGGTGACGATACAATCAAAATGTCGGTGCAAAATTAATGCTATATACAGACATAAAACATCAGACATAAATATTACAAATTATTAAAATCTGAGTTTTATTTTAACTTCTAACATATAATATATAAGGAGCTAGGTGTAGGTTGGTGTTGTATTTATATTTTAGGCTACAGGATGTATACTATAGGATATATCATAGTAGGTGTATGTATATACAATATTATTTTTGGTCAAGACATACAGAGGGCGCTACAATTTGATTGGCATTAAAATTACTCTAGATGGCTCTCTATACCTGGTATATTATACTCGTACTCTATGGTTGTACTACTAAATAGAGAAACCTTATTTTTAAAGATGTAACTAGAAAAAAGAACCTTATTTTTCGAAGCCAGTTTGATGAGATGTGCGTAATTTGTTATGTTAAAATTATGTTCACATCAGGCACAGTTTTTTCAAACTCTTGAGCACATTTTCAGTCACTTAATTCTAAGCATCGTTATCTTTCCAAAACATAATATCCGTAAAACTCAATTTCCAACCTCAAGTTTCTTTGTTCTTTCTCTTAAAATTTCAGCTTTTTTGGCTTCTTAATTATAAGATACTAAAAGCTGCTCCTGTATTTTCCCGCGTTGTTTATAAATTTTAAAAAAATACTGTGTTACCTTTATTCACTTCATGCCAAATATTAAGATAGTTCGCAGCACCGCCATGAAGGTTAAATTTTCAGACGAACAAACCAACAAAAACATGATTTCATAGAATAGTATAATATACCCAACTTAATAAATTGGTGTTTGGAAACAACTTAAGGCGGAGCGTAAAACCTAATCTTGGTCTGGAATTAAAAATGTGAACTTACTTAATTCTTAATTAAGAAAATTGCTATAAAACAGTTGCAAGTGGAAAAGTTTTTCTTAGCGATGGCTTAATGTTGGAGTTTTCTTCGCACTTCAGAGCTTTCAAGATGTTGGGATTTATTCAAAAGCTGCATTCAGAGATCTCGGCGAGAATACTAATTACTTAGCGCTTTGCTAACGAGTGCTGGATGTTATTTTAACTATCCGAATTTTTAATTGGGACCTGTTTTAATTAATTAATCTTTGTTCTCTGGACGTTCAGGTATTTGTATTTTAATGAACTGTTTATTTGTACTTGAGCAATGTTGTTTTCGTTTAAATTTTATGTAAGCAACTCAGCATTTTAAACTGGATGTTTTTCGTAACTGGCTATCACTTATGACAACTATCTAAATTAAAGTCTTTCTGAAGTCGGTTTGCTTCGAAGCACTGCAAGCTCCAGCATAAACAAGAACAAGAATCTTTAACATCATTAACCTGTTATCCACCCACTGCTGAGCACTGGCCTCTCTTCTTGTATGCCACTAGTCCCGGTCCTGCGTAGATTGAATTCAGGAGCTTCCTGCGGTATTTGCATACAAACAAATCATTACAATGTATTTATACAAAAAAAAAACAAAACAAGAATAGATAGAAAGGTTTTAAAATGAAATATTACATCGTACTTTAAAAACCTTTCTAGTTAAATGTAAAGAGAGGAGAAGAGAAGAGAAATAAACGAGAGTTCTCTCCATCACTAGAAGCAAAAGGTTAAATAAATTACACAAAACTATTGTAGCGAGTATTCTTTAGAATTCAGCTCGAATCTCAAGTTTTATATTATTCAGTTTTATTTCCTAGAGATACTGGCAGCATTCTGAACTGGGATAAAATCTTTTCTGGAACTGAAACTTTTTTACACTCGAGGGTCTCAAATTATTTATAACGCTTGGTAAAGTTGCTATAATCAAATGAGCGGTATTATTTAAGACAATGATTTTATTTTCAAAGAATTACGAGCGTTATCTGGTTTTATGAAATAGCACCTGAAACCGTAGCCAGGTTTGATCGTATAAAAATTTCATTTTTTTTTTCTAATATATCTTTGTTCAGATTTTAGACCGTCTTCATCTTTATTTTATATATAGACAGGCATTTTTAATTTACCTAGATTAAAGCAGATTACACCACTAGTTGTATACAATTAATCGATACTAAAATTGCTTTGTGTTCGATAACTGAATTGAAATAATATTAAGTACCTATCAGGTATGTCTTGCTTTGAGCTACAGCTTCCCTTAAGCGGATATCTGTTCAAAGTCAAAGTCATTTATTCATAAAAAATGTCTTACAAGTCACAGAATATGTTGTAAATTTATATCAAAATTATTACGATACATGAACAAACATGTACACAAGTACCATTATAACTTTTTTCTAATTTATATAAGTATATCTAATTCACTTAGTTCAAGTGATCAGTAATCAAGTAGCGGACTGCCCAGAGTAAAAACAAATCTATTCTATCCTACCACATTTAGTACTCCTTATATCCGTGTCTAGCGAGGTGCATCCTCGTTTATACCTGTCACCACTTTCCGTTCTCGTTCCTTTTTATAAAACTGTTTCTCTTTATGGAGATTTTTATTCTAAGGTTATTTTAACACTTTTTATTCAATAATGTGGTTGCTTTACCAGTATTTATAGCGTTTTAGTGCTATTAAGCAGCACTATAATACTTCTTAAGGTTTAATTTAAGTGTTAAACCATGTCAGAGGCCCTTAGGGTGGTTTGAAAACTCATACGCCAGAGTTGGCCACTATCACGAACTTACTTACATATAAACGAGTATTGAAATGTTTTAGGATACAAACTAGTTCATGGTTGTAACATTCGGTGAAGGCAAGCATAGTTGTTATGCGCTCACGTTATCACGTAGAAAATAATTCACAATAATTTATGCAGCTATGAAAACATGTTTAAACATAGTCAACGATATTTACTTCAAATCAACTTACGTTAAATAAAAACAGAAACGCAATACTTTTTAAATTGCTGTTAATTTATTCTTGCTGCTGTCGGAAAAATTACCGCTATATCCATTCATCTATTCTCGCAAATGGGAAAATGGTTCTTATGTGGTCGGTTTATAAGAGTTACTTTGGTGTGTGGTTGATAAGTGAGGTTTCTAGAAGGCAGTATCGTTCTAATGAGGTGCTTACGTGAAGCCTACGAGGGTACTCTCACTTATTCTGTGTAATTCGCTTTTTGTTGAAAAACTCAGTGAATAGTTAGAGGGGTTTAATTTAACAGGTTTTGTGGCGACACAGAGGTTGCCAGTATAAGGTTTGTTAGCTCTCAGCTTGTTTGAAGGTTTTGTGTTTAGATTTTAATATTGAATTTTAAATTGGTTTATAAATTATCATATAGGATTGTGAGATGTAACGAAAATTCAATTAACATATAAACTGTATTGTTATAGTCACTCAAAAGCATCACTTTTATATTTTCAGTATTGCAAGCAGAATGAACAAATAAAATCTAAACCAAATAAAGAAGAGTTCCAAACACAAGCAGACAATCCCAAGAATTAGGCTCGAGAGGAAAGCTGATCGCATAAACTCAACATTCCGCGCGATGAAAATTTAACACGAACGGGTTTGAAAAATCTCATATAGAACTTGATACTTTTGCGCAATCTTGTTTGTGGTGCAATTGTAAAGATGTAGCGATATTTATAAAAACTATACAAAATATGTCGTATAAAATACTCTCATGTGCGTTTTGATATCGTAACGCTGCTTCATCGTATTATTAACTATGGTTGTTCTTTTTTATAAAACGACGTCTATACTATGTACTCATATGTAAAGGTTCTTTATTGTGACAAACGGTACTCAAGTAATTTACAAAGAAATACAGAAAGACGACTAAAAAACGTTATTACTTTATTAACTTACACGTCCGTACTATGACTGAACGCATCAAATCTGCTTGGGTAAAAACGTCATTGATCGATATTACAGTTATTTTAAAAGAAGCAATGTGCACTGCAGATACATTTCATGTCTATAGACAACAATTTTTTTACGCTGCATAGTATAAAAGAAGTTTGCCAACTGACCTTTGAACTTCAATATGAAGAAGGCATCCGATGATAATGATGATGGTAAAAATATTTAAAAAATGTACACGCTAGTTGCTCCTACCCTATTTCCTACTCCAGAAGTCCATTTGCATAAGATGAGTCTTCCACACGAAGCTTTTAGCCGGCGGCTGTTTGTGCACACATCTGAAACGGCTTAATGACATTAAAATATACACTGCAGGCTTCCGAGGGTTTGTCGCCGCCTGGATCAGAGATGCACTTGCTTTGTTTCACTTATTGGATAGTGTTACGTAGACTGTTAGTTTTTTTTTAGTTCATAAACGTCTTGTTATACATTCACATATAAAATATTACAATAACTAACTGTGGGTACGACAGTGAACCTAACTTTCACATGTAATCAATCTAAAAACACCTTCCTAACAATTTTGGATTGGTCTTGTTTCCTTATTAATTATTGTCGTTTTAGTGAGTGTCTTGGATCTGTAATGTAGAATTGAGTTTTGTAAGCCCTTTTGTTTGTGGGTCCTTGTTTGAGAGGCAATTTAATTAACTTTTTTTTTATTAAGGTCTGTAAATTTAACAATACAGCATACATATATGTACATAAGTGTCAGTACAAGCAACGGTTACAAATAAAGCAGCAAGGTCCACTACTACTACTACTACTACAGATACTACATGCGTTTACTTATACGGATAATGTTTCAAGGCGCCTACTAGACAAATGCCTTTATTTTTGGAAAGGTTTTAACGAAATTTATCTTTAGCGTTCGACTGAGAAAAATTATTCAAACATAATGCGAGCACATTAACTATTCACCAAAGCTAGCAACAGCTATAAGAGTCTGAAATGAAAGCTTTGAAATTTGCGCGTGCCTCAGTATATTATTCTATTGTGCAGGCGCTACAGGTAACCAATTAGCAAAACATCAATTAATTTATCAATCCATTATTTACCAGGTACTAGAAGCAATTTAGAAATCAAAACCGGGTTCCTAATAGCGTGTATTTAGCGTTGATTGGCTCGAAATTGGTTTAATTTCGTCACGTCTGCGCTCAAACGGTGGGCATTGTCTCGACCGGCGTCGGACGCGCTATTGCTGTTCCGAGCTTCTTAATTTGATGTTTCATTATGTTTTGATTACGTTTCACCTGCCGAGGGTTTATTGGTATTAATGGTTCCACGAACATAGAGTAGAATTAAGGCAGAAAGACTTCTTAGCTAGGTAAGATTACGGTAACGATATGTACGTCAGCATGATTTTGTTATATCATCATCACATAACGCGCGAAGGCACACGCATCTGCGATAGATAATAGTAAATGATGTTAAAATACGCTTTAAAGATATACAGTAGATATCTATTATGACGGCTTTTTAAAATTTTAGAATGCACAAGTTGTAAAATAGTCACTGAATACATACATAATATGTGTTGACGCTGGGATGTGCAGAGGAAACAGATAAACAGATAAACAGATAAACAATTTATTGGTAATCAAAAGCTTACACGTCAATTACGTTTATAATACGCCAATTAATACAAATTACAATTAGAAAGGAATACATAGATATGTATGTAATGACGTGTTTTATGAGCTTCTCTATATTTTTCTACTCAATCGGATGTAGGTATAGGTACGCCTAGTCTATGTAGCTATTTTAATAGCGTTGTCTTGGATTAAATGTCAGCATCCTGTCGCGTTAAGCCACGTCTCTTCGGCCCACGGCTCATGCAAATTGGACGCGGATGCAAATCGAAGTTAAACTCCAGGAAAGACGGAAGATTTGCGGCTAGCTTATGATAAAAAAATAGTGTCTCTGTACCTTTGTATAGCCAACTGTATGCGAGTTATTTATTATTATTAATGTACATACATAATGGAGCTAAATTATTTAACATGCATTCAACTCTAAACTCACGACTAAGCCAGCGAAGTTATGCTTGTACCTATATTTATGGTTGTTGGGCACTGTTAATAAACAGGCAATTGAAGTTTAAGCGATTCCTTTAATATTCCTTGAGATTTTTAACAATAGCATTTAGTCTACCTATTATGTTTTGCTAATTTATCTCTAGTAGCGAAAAAAAAACGTTATAAATAGTATAAAATAAGCTCAGCAAACCACTTACATTAATAAAAGTAGGTTACTCCGCAACTTACTCAGACTTAGCCCAAATCCACTTAAAATATCACAAAGTTTGCAATTTATAATAATCCGTTTAATATTAAATCGACTAGTTATTATGTGATAAGAAAGTAAACTTTAATAGGATTAACCCTCTTCAGGTTCCATTTAATCCAAGCTCTTAAATAGTGAGCTTTGTGCTTACGAGACAACTTATAAAAGTGTTCCAATTTCTGAGAAACTTGTATTAAAAGAAGCCTTTATATAAAGCAGTTTACTATTAAAAATTACTCTAAAATTATTTTCTAATTAAATTTATTTCCCGCACAATTCACATAGAAATTATTTTTAAGTACTGCAGCAAAAATTTACGTATCTATATATATTACTATAACTATGTCACACTACACACATTAACAAATTAATAGGTACTTAGTTAGGTGCTTAGCTTTAGTGGTAAGTTAAATAAGTAAGTAAGTAAGTAAGTATAATTTGTTAGTAGATTATTAATTACTATTATAATTAATTGCGGTGGGTTGACGACATTAGAATAACCGCAGGGAGCAATGGTTTCAATCTGCGCAGGAACACTAAGATGATAATTAAATTAAATTTTAATTTGGTTGTAATAACCAGCTAGCACTTATCTACGTCAATAATTATGTCGAAAAATTAGCTCGACAAGTTTCGGAAAACTGAGGTTTCCATCATCAGGAGGACGAGCCAGCACGCGCGTCGCGCGTATGTGCTAGCTGGTTATTACAACTAAATTGAATCATGCCTTACGGGAACCATAATACAGTAAATTTTAATTATCAAATTTACACATTTTCCATAACTAAAAACACTATGTATCCATGTAACCAGCTTGTCCGCAGATTCAGCAGTTTCACTCAGATTAAAGTTTCAAACTTTCCCGCCGTCGCGCTGAGGTCGCAACTTTGTCATACAACAACTACCAATTTCATAACAACGTAACGATGCCGCCCTTTCAAACTGTTTTGTGGAAAATAAAAGTACCATAACAAATGCATAAAAATATCAAAGTATGTTTGTAATATAAAAAAAAATATTGTAAATATCGGGTGGTTTAGTTTCTCTTGTTTCTGAAACTGACTGGTTGGTTAGAAAAATATAAATATAAAATTTACAAAACTTAACGCTATGTAGTTGACAGTCATCAGTTTGTTAGTACTAACCTAAACTTTTCTATATCTACACGAAATTTTAAATATACCTAAGTATATGCTTTCCATAAATCTAAATTTTAAACGAAAATTTTATTCAACTTTGGTGTGAGGTACACATTAAAACAAAGCCTTTTGTCAATTGCCTTTAAAACGGCCATTAGCAAAACCCTTGCCTTCTTTATTAGCTTTCCACGAATATCATGTCTCAATATAAAATTATTTTCTTCAAACACTAACTTATACAATCAAGTAACTGTAGACCATATCACGAAGTAATAAGATTTACTTTTGCTTGCTTAAATCAGGAGAAAATTGACAAAATTTTATGGGATAATAATTTTGTATGTTTCGTGTGAGTTTGGCGTCGTAAAAAGTGTTCGAAGAATGTTATTAAATCTTAGAATTTCGCAAGAAACACTCACTTGCACGAACCACGCAGCACACACTGGGGTCTATTAAAATGTAACTTAATATTATATTTGAGATCTACATATATCCAACCGGTTTAACTCTAAATCGGTTTGTATAATATACTGCCAGTAGTTTAAGGTAGGTAGGTACATAACCTTTTTTATTTACACATAAACTAGAATCTACAAGTGATGTATTACTAAATTTTTGTTTGGAGAACAAGTGAAAAACAATTTATTGAATAATCAACTATCACATTATTCATCAATCGAGGTTTGAAGAGAAATAGGCTAACTTTGAAGGTAAGAAAAAAGAGTTTCCTGGAAGTTCAGGCTTCTCCTAGACCCTTGTTAAAACATAAAATCTACATTAGAGTGTTCTCTGTAGACCCAGAAGGTAGTACTATTTATACAGAGAGACAGATAAATGTAAATAAATTTTTATATTAGTACTGTGCACTGGTAGGATTCATATTGTCTCAAAATGAAGCAAATATAACTAGGATTAATAAATAGCTGGTACATATATGTATTATATGTAACACATTACAAGCAGACAGACGGATAGAACTAGCAAATTAAAATCTTAAAATAGACTAATGTTACTAAGTACTGACTAGTTTCGTGATGAGTTATTTTGTCATGTGCTAAATTCGCATTATTGTTGTTTTTGCCAGTCGTGATTATTTTTGCTCATTTTCCATTAAAAAGTTTTAGTTACATGATCCCAGAAAATATCTTTCTGAAAAATCATCTTGTATGTCTGTGTGGAGGCATACTAGGTTGGAGGCATTGTAAAGAAAGCTTAGATTTTAGTGCCTCTGGAGAAATAAAATGGATGGATCTGTTTTAATGTGCGAGTAAAAGCCTATGTTTCACTCGCTTGAAACGCCTCACTCGCGTAGATAAAATCTGGCTTAGGAATGAGCTGAAATCTTGGAATTTCTGGATATATGCCATACAAAACATTGCCTTTCTTTTAGTTATTTTGTAATCATGTATTATTCGATTACAAAACATAATTTACTATCAACATGTTATTAGTTAAGGACCCATCCAGCGCGGCAACGCAGCGAGCTTGATGGGCACATTTGCTCCGGGAACGGGTTATTTAGTTAATTTGACATTTAATTTTATTTGACATATAAATTTATAATGTTTTATTTATTTTGAGAATTGATCAATAAAGGAAATAATGTTAAAAAAAGGACCTGAATCGTCCTGACTCTACTATTCATATTTGAAGGAATTCGTTATTTTTTCATGAAAAAATTAAGATTTTTTAAAATGATGTTTGCTAAACTTTTTATAAGACGAATGAGTAATGCCTGTTTTTGTTGTCAAACAACTTTAATACTAGTTCTGTGTAAACTATTAATGAAAAATCAGAGTCAGGTCACATACTCGTACAAGAAAATAAAATTTGTAAATTAAGTTTTAAAACAGAATCAGATTGTAATATCCAAGTCCTGGTACCATTATTCGAGCACCACGGAACAATCACGCGCCACAATCACTGGAGTAATATTAAAATCATAAATTCTTTTTATGTCCCCAAAAAAGGTTAACGAGCCCCTCCATAATAGAGGTCCACTGGAGACGCCCACTTCGTGCCAGAGCGCTTTGTAATAGGAAACATGTGGAAAATGGCGGAAATTGTAGCTAGGACTTTGATTGATTTATATTTTTTCTTTATAACTTTAGCAACTTGACTGAATTTAACATTTATAATACGTTTTTTAGAGGCATTATCATTTTATCAAATTCTATTATTTAATAAATTAATTTTTAATAAAATATTTTAAGTAGTCGTAGTAAATAACAATAAGTAAGATAATTGAATAAGTAAATAGTGGGCTTCGATTTGTCATAATTATCGCTAAACACAACTAGTGTCAAATAGTATTTCGTATATAACTGAATTATAGTTAATAATAATAACCTATTTACCTTTTCAGCATACAATATTCATAGAAAAAATATTGCTCCGAACTTTTGTCCAAAGGGAAATATAAATCTTCAGTTGTGGTTATTTATTTGGCAAGCACTTACTCCCTGTAAGCAATTAGTGGAACGCAATTCTTACCACTTGAGTCTCACTTGGAGTGCGAATATTTTATTTCGACGCTTTTTCTTGTTTCGAAGTTTTGTGCGTGTTTTATTACAACTTCTAAGGTAAAAGGTGACTGACCAAATATTTATGTAATATAATTTAATTTTGGTTAATTAATCAATACTATGGCAATAGCATTAAATATACATTATATTATATTGATTATATAACATACTTCACGCACATACTCGTATTTTGGTATAAAACTACATGCCTGAAATGCCGTGATAAATATTTTTTTATTTTAGTACTTACAGAAATTCAGTAATTTCTTGCTTTTTAATAATTTTATTATAATGACAATTTTATTTTTGAAGAACTTTGTTATTCAATTACGTATAATGTGGTGTACATAAAAATATGTTTTTCTAACCAACTCTCAAAAATGTTTGGATAAATACAAAAACATACTTACGTCATTTCATAAACATTAAAACAAAGATTCTCCTACTCATATCTACATTATTATATTTCTATTTATGAATACCCACATGTTACTAGTCTTATAATTTCCTCCACAAATAGTTTTCCTAGCGATGATATTGTCGTTAGGTAATTTATCAGTCGTCCGGCCCGGACGGCCCAGCGGCCCCGGACAACACCGGACGGCTCCGGACGACCGCCTCCTGGCGCGCTGCGATTTCCGCCTTTATTATGTTTTTATTAATCTACCCTTGTTTTTGTATATCAGGGTTGTTTCTTGTATGTTTGTGTGATAAATTACAGGGACTCCGCCTTCATGCAAATGTTTGACTTATTTGTTTCCAATTGTTTGTATAAAAAAACCCTAAAACCTCTAGAAAAATATGTTTCAAGTAGTTGCGTCATGCAGCGTATTAAAGGATTTTAAATCACAACCGGGGTTATTTAACTATTCATTAAAGCATTATTATAGATATTATGAAACCCTAAAAATGTGTCTTGAAATAAGTAGAAGTCATACATGTATGTTCTTCGTTCTTCTACGATTCCGTTATTCTTTTATATCTAAACAAAAAACCATCTGAAGTCCCTTCAATAAATAGCTAGCTGTACTAAGCTCGTATCTCCCAGTATTACCCGCTCTAACACCATAATGCCTGGATCCTGTAAGCGGCCAATTCCGCGGAAACTCGCTATACTTTCCGCTACTGGTCCCCGGTGCAGAACCTGCCGGTTAGAGAATATCAGATGGATAACTTTACATTCGTGTTTAAAAATACTAGATTACCTCGCATTTGGATTTAAACTTTTTTTAATAACTGGAAATAAAATACTTCCATGCAGATTGTTTTCTAACGCGTCCATGGTAAAGCTTTGCTGTCTATCAGTGAAAGCAAAACAAATTTGAATTTATAAGTACTTATACTTTATTAACTTACTGGTTTTGTTATGGCTCACCCACTTGATATTAAAGTGCATTATAAAATCAACACTAAAATTTCATTATGGACATTATGAAATAAACTTTTCTGTAAGTACTTACAATATTTACTTTTTCATGTCACATTGACAAGAATTTCGGAGGAATCGCCTAAAATACACGTCGCACAAAAATACGTATGGACTGATAAAACATCTTTATTTCGTTCTAGGTATTTCTTAAAACCATTCTAGACTTCCACATCTGGTCTGTACAATCTGGTGAGCAGCTTTATGCGATCAGCTAATGCCCCACTTGGCTTTATGCATCGGCAGCTTGCAGTTTTATTGCACAACTGCGCTCGCCCGGGACGTGGCCAGCTCGCTTCTGCTATATCAGGGCTAGCTTAGTTGCTTACTAATGTTTGAAGAATATGCTTAGAATTATTAGCTTAAGGGAAACCAGCTAAATAAACAAAAAGTTTAAGTTTAATTTTTATTATAAAATACCAAGGCATTGTATGGTAAGTAAAATACAAAATTACCAATTTGAATAATAGTTGTGTGTGTTAGATTTAGGTCAGATCATATATTTATAATCAATATTAATCGATAACGTATAAAATAATTCTAATAACCTAGTGGTAGCCTTATGGTTTACCTAGATTGTATCGGGACAAAAATCAGACAACGTCATTCTTAGGATCTTTTACTCAGTTAATTTTAACCCAGGGTTCTTCAAATCTAGAGTAAATAGGTTTCTTCTAGGCAAGTGTCCTACATCTTAGACTATAGTTGGACTTAACATCAGGCATGCTAGAGTTAAACGTAAGCTTATTTCATGTTAATAAAAAAACGATCAGCATGCTAAAATCACGATAACTTATTTATACGTTGCGTCGTGAAAATGGAATAAATAGACAAAAAAAAATCATTATGTAACTGGTAAAATTACAAAATTAACTGCTACTGCAACAGCCAGTTTGCTAATTCGGGAAACAGTTATATCAGTTTTTGTCTTATGTTTTTACGGTTCATTCCACCCGTAATAGATATTTTCTTTAAGCACCAAAATATCGTTAAATCGTTTTTAATAAAGCGGAATTCCCCCAAACGCAAGAAGTGCGTTGAAACGTTCAAACTGTCCGTATTATATCAAATTTAGAGCTCATAATCCAATTAGGTGGAAGGGGCGTCTTCTCGTAAACTGAATCATCAAACAAACACCAACAAAAACGTTTGCAAAATGTTAGCCTCGTTTTAATATCCGCCGCGGAACCACTCTCGAGGGAAATGTGCGCTGTTTTGGGAGACCAAGTTAAAGAAAATTGGCCTAAGAAAACGCATCGGTTTTGCTTATAAAATAAAACTAATGTAATTTTTGTTTTGGCTATTAAAATGCGAACACAATGCTCAATTAATTTTATCACAGAATCCTAGTAACTATATCAGTATTTAGAACATAGGAAACCACAAGTCACTATTTGAATAGCAGCCGTTGATTACAATAATGGAGCCTATTCCCGCACGGAGCGATTCGACAGTCATTACTGTGGAAGACTGACAAACGGGACAAACAAACAAACTTGCTCGCAGACATTAATATAAGATCCGCGTAGGCTTCTCAAACAAAACTCATAACTCAGCGACCGCCTGTTTACTGAGTGCTCTAAAAGACAATTACAAGTTGCTCGCTCATTTGGACGCACTTACCCAAGTCTTGGCTGAATACCTTGAGTATGATCGTTTATAGAATTAAGGAAATAAGTCCAAGAGAAGATGGAGAGATTAAAAAGTTATGAACACCTAAATATATAGATAATTTTTAATGATTCGTAATACCGAGAAGTACCGGAAATGAAAAAATATCTGGAACACATGTGATGGTGAGTATCCATACGTACCCAAATGCTTGTTACTTGATGTAAATAGTCAGTAAATTAAATTAATCAAGTAGGTTATAAGAAAAAATGTTAAGTAGTTAGTAAGAAAACGTAGATTAGGTTTCCTCATAAACCACCCGGAGAATTAGAAGAATTCACACAATAAAAAAAAAAGGATTGTGACTGCAGTAATGTAGTGAAATTAAGAAAAGTTACATCTTTACCAATAATTGATAAAACTACCAATGCAAGAATAAAAAATAAATAAAGATTAGCTTATTCATTAACTTACCTCAACTTAAGCAGCTATTTAAATTGACATGTAAGGCGGTTTATTGTTAGAAGCTGAGTGCATACGTATAGATTCTTTTATCTACACTAATGTTGTAACATTCTACTTATGATTCCAATACTTGACTTATAATTAATACTGTTATAGCGCAGACAACAAAACACTCAATTTAAGCAATTTCACATGATGGTATAATATCCACATCGATATCGTAATAGCTCATTATAACATCGATAAAACGCGACCAACCTGATTGCAGGGCCAAAATCAGGTTGGTCGCATTTTAATCAATAAAACGCGACCAACCTGATTGGCGCGCAGCTGCGCTCTCATTGGTTAGATTTTAATAGCGGCAAAATCACTGTGACAATACACGTACGCGTGAATTTAATTGAATAAATTAAAAGTTAAAATGTTAGAACATTAGTGAAGATAAAGTAGTGTATGCAACTGCATATAACACGGGTATTAAAACACTCGTTACTATTATGAAACTCGCTGCGCTCGTTTCATAAACTCACACTCGTGTTTTAATACCCTTCATTATATATGACAGTTGCATAAACTACTATCATATATGATGTTACAGAAATGTAAATCATTTTTACACGCTTAAAGAGTGAAAGCAGGCAGTGGTACCGGCATCAAACCAACTGCGGTGTCGCGGTCGCGCCAGCCGCAGCGGTGAATTAATATTAAATCTACTCATCATTTACTGCTACAAATAATTCCACAATATACCAAGTATTTAATTAAGTTATTCCTGTAAATATTGTAGGCGTTAAAGCACTCATAAGGTAAATACTAGAATCTAAATTACTTCAATTGTAGGTATCTTTGAAATTCCACCGAGCCTGTCATGAATATATCTAAATCCGTGTATAATGAATTAATTTTTGAAATGGTTCTCAGTTAGTAAATGGATAATATATAGAATAACTTAAATGCTATAAATATTCAAGTTTAATTTGTTGTAGCTCCGGTGGGAAATTTAATTAAAATTATATACGTTGTAGATATCTAGTTACGGTTTAGAAGCAATAGTTAAAATTTATATATTTGCTGTATTTCTGATATCATTTTGTGTAAATATTATAAATTTGTATATATCAATTGATTTATAATATGTATAAGACTTGTAAATGTATCTATATACTATATAATTATTAATTGTAATAGTGAAATATACTGCTCTTCCTTTATATTTTTAATATAAAACAGACCCACAAAAAATCTATTACTTACTTAGAATGTATCATGTCGCCTAGAATTTAATAAAGAAAGCTACGTCACAGTCAGCCACATTCTTCATTCTACTTTGTGTAACTTTAGAACAGTGTACTTAACTAAGATCTCGAATTAACTTCCAAACAAAAACGTTAGTTAAAAACTCGTTCAACTCTCATGCGAGTTTCTCTCCGTCTCACTGGATCCAGTCGCTGGAACAACTTACTGGATTGCACTCCTTGAAAAAGCTAAAAAAGTTTTTTCTTACTTTTATCTTTGTTTGAGAGCTGAGGAGAAAGAAAATGGACAACTTCGTTGTTTTACGGCGCTATGCAGGGTTTTAAGAAACGATGTTAGAGCTCGAATTTTTTACATTCATGCTACAAAAATGGAGGCTGTGTACTCGGATCTCAAGATTTAATTATCTTTTTTTTGGGATCATTGTTTCTGATCAAAGTAAACTCGTATTTTTTCATAGATATTGGAGAGGAGGTCTGTACTCAGCAGTGGATGAACACAGACTAACCTGATGATGTTGATGAAGATATCATTGTTTTTATAAAATTTAATCAATGAAAATTTGTTTATTTCCTTGAACATTAAGCTTTTTGAAAACGAATGCAATAAAATCAAAACATTAATCAGAGCATTAGAGCAACATACAAAATGCCCGTTTAACTTATAGATAAATCAATTCCATTAATATCAGATTCTATTTGTAAAATACTTGTTATTACAATACAACGCAGTAGTTTACGACAGCTTGCTGACTTGTACTACACAAGTTAGCAAGCTGTCGTAAACTACTGCTTGTGAGTGGACAGACAATGTAGTTCTCAACTTTTTATCACCGCTGTAAAACTATCTGCAAAAGCTTTTTGCAGAACTTTGTCGTGTGGTGTCCGCTTAGTGAAATTCTTTTAATTTAGTCTGCAGTAGTGTTTGATATATCTTTGTAGACATATTATCTATTATTATGTGTTGGGTTGGGATATTATTGTAAATGTTGTTTAGTATACCATGATACAACTTGTAATTTATGTTTTTTTTCTTTTGTGAGCTTAATTTTGAAATGGTGCTCCTCGAATTATGGACCTTTTGAGTAGTCATTAGATAAGTAACTTCTTATAAAAAAACTCCAAGTCACTGTATGGTCAAGCTATAATTTAAGTACCAAAAGGTTACAGAATAATTGTACTATTGTTTTCATAAATTATTGAAAAAATTATGTAAATATAGTTTTTTTAATTGATAATTAAAACTTTGGGTAGCTGCTGCACTAAAATCGGGCGGCAAATTGTTCGTTTCGTAAGAACCATAAACTAAGTAAGCCAGCTAACTAGCCTATAATGAAACCCTCAAAAGTTATATACAAAGGTACATAGTTGCGCAGGTGTGCTGGCAGGTGTGCTAGCAAGTGTGCTGGCAGCAGGCGGCTGGTCACCGTCCCAGCAATATTGCTTTTGTTCTACAAATTACTGCTCTTACAAGCTTTGAAAATATTTTCCTTAAAAAAACTGCTTCGGATACAGCTCTTTGGTGTTGTTTCAGTTTTATGGTCAAGCTTGCGCTGGCAGGTATATTATTTTGCAGAAAAGCGGAAAACTTTAATGTATGAAAACTTTATACATAAAAAATGTTAAAAGAAACTGCGCTCTGCTGTGTCTCTTATAAAATACTAGCTGTACTCGCGACTTCGTCCGCGTGGAATAGTTATTTTGGACATCATATTTATTTTTGCAAACTACCTCTTCAGCTTTATAAATTATAGCTGTTACCCACGACTTGAACCGTTTTCGCAGCCCACGCAACGGAAGCCCTCAAAGATGACAAATTTTCCCCGTTTTTTCCACATTTTCCATTGTTTCTTCGGTCCTATTTGTTGCGGTGTGATGTTATATAGCCTAAAGCCTTTCTCGATAAATGGTCTATTAGTCAGTAGTTCCTGAGATTAGCGCGTTCAAAAAAACAAACAAACAAACTATTAGTATAGATTGGGTACAAGTTGTGAAGTTAATTAATGAGTCGTTCGAGGCTAAATAAGTTTTTAAATTTTATGCGTGTCAAATGTCGTAGGTATAACAGTTAAATTCAATTTAAATATTAATCAGATATCTGCACCTCAGAAAATGATTTGCAAAGATAGCAGAAAATGTAGCAACAAAATATTTATTTCAATTGCGAATCAAGTCTGAATTGGAATACAAATTGCATTAAAATATTAGACAGGCTAAGCCGATTAGTATGAATCTAATCCCCTGCAGAGTAATATCACGAATAACTCTCAAAAACATTGAATACACAACTCGCGAAATGGATAGAAAGGGGACCAAATTACGCTTAATTCTATAAGAAAACGGTTTGATATAAAATTATACAAAAACGTGGATAAAATGAATATTTATTTTTGATATTTATTAAGATAATTTTTGACCTGTCTCTTTTAATAAATAACTTCCTCCATGTTACTGACTCCTTTTGGTCATTTATTTGTGTAAAACTGTAGCACGAAAGCTATTTTTTTTTTATAAACAACCATTTATTTCTGTAAACTAACGTAAGCCACATTTAAAAAAATATGCGACACACGTAATTTAACTATCGTTTGCATTTTTAAACGTGTCCTGAATTCAAAACGTAAAGAACGCCATTTAATTACCATTACCATCAACAACTTATAGAGGCCACTGCAAATCATAAGCCTACCTCATACAACAGTACTTACTATTTTGCGTTTCTCTTACTTATATTAACTTAGGACTGGCCTGATAGCTTAGTTGGTAGTGGCTCTGCCTTCTAATCTAGAGGTCGCGGGTTCGATTCCCGCATGACACAAGTATTTATGTATTTTAAAAATTTATAATTACTTGTGTTGAGTCTGGTCGTTTGTATGTATAATAAGTATGTATTTACAAAAAAAAAAAGTATATAAGTATTATATCCGTTATGGGTACTAGACCCACGACACAAGCGTTTGCTTAGTGTGGGGCTAGATGGCGCTGTGTGCAATGTCCCGGAATATTTATTTATTTTATTTATTTATTTATTTATTACGTACTTGTCATTATTTTGAGTACCTACATTGTTTTATGACAAAGTTAAACTCTCCGCTTACAGTAACTAGAACAAAGCCTATGACTTAAAACAATAAAAATGCACAAGAACAAGTTTGAAACTTGGATAATGATAAATGTCGAGAGTTTTAAGGTAGAGCCTTCGGAATTTTAAGTAGATGTCGGAAGTCTGCGGTTAAAGCGGATCTCGTTTTGATGATGTTTATTTACTAGATGTTGTACATACCTAAAGATATGTTTATATGGTTGGTCAGACAAATAATTAAAATCTTGTTTGTTTTTTTTTGTTATATATTTGTACAAACGTCTTTTAAATAAATAAACAAAATGTAGGGTAAAATTTCGAATACAATGCACTACTAGCATCGCCCGACGGTGTTACTCCCGTTTATCCGGAATAAAATTTCGCCTAATATTTCACTCCTTCGTTTCGTATAAATCCTACATACCTAATTGATTAATACGTCAGTCGTGTGAATGTGGATAAGATACAAAAACAATTTAATTCGACATTTATTGAAAAAACAATCAAGAGAATGAAAAAAAAAAATACGCAGGTTCGAATCCTGCCGGTTGTGATTATTTTCGCTCATTTTCCAATAAAAGTTTAATTCAAGAGAATGAAGTTCAATTATTGAAATTATAGGTACTCATTCACACATTCATTGAGCTCATTAAAAGCCTAAAGTTAACTCTGTTAACTTAATGCTTTCTGTTAAAAAGTTAAAACAGAAAGCCTTAAGTTCGCGAGTTCCTTCAGCCAACTATCATGTAGTAAACCTAGTTTGCTCGCATTAATCCGCGTTTTAATGCGAGCAAAAAATTTTACGGGGAGGCGACCCGTCATTCACAGCGCGACTAGTGAGTACTGTAGCAGGCAAGTAGCGTAAGAAATGTAAAACAAATTATGTCGCTTAGACTAGCTCTTGCAGATAGTCAAACTTTTGTCTCGGTATTCATAAAAAATTCAGGTGTAACAGACATATTGATGTTAAATCTTTTTTTTTTAACTAAACATGCACACCACAAACACTTAACCATAGTTTGCCTGTTGATAAGCAATAATATGGTCTAAGATGGATCGTGCTTACCCAACAATAATCGATTCACTCTCGCTTTGAAGAAATCTTATAATCAAAGTTGTCTATTCTGACAAACTGTTTGATATGATACTTAATAATTGATGCAATAGGTAAGAGTTGCTTGATGTTAAATATGCATATGATTCCACTTTTTTACAACTTTAGTTTGATTACGACTCTCCTAATGATAAGTAAATTGTAAAAAAATATGATTTAATGAACTTCATTCTCATGTCAATAAAGAACTGATTGATTGATTGATTGATTGATGATAACCATATGGCTTATACAGTAAAAGTACCTAAGACCACGTAGATTGAAAACAAAAAAAACTAATATGTGTATACTAGCGTATTACTTACTTACACACTCACAGTCACAAAATCGTCTATTATAATATTCAGGCAAATCATTTGTCTCTTTCTTACTCATCTTGTACATACTCTCGGCCGGTGACTGTAGAGCGCTGCAAAGTAGGCCGGTACAGGAAATGAGACGCATATGTAGGACTCTACGGATATTGGTTTCTGGAACTAGACTGTCCTAGCACTAGCTTGGTGAAGGAAATAGATGATAGGACACTTATTTCTTATGTAATTATATTAGACTTTAGGTCAAATTTTGGGTTAGCTTTCGTTTCCATAACAAAATTCGTGTGAAAACTTTTTTATGTATATATTGTTGTCCTGTGTGTCAAAATAAATGCCTTGAATTTTGAATTTATAAAAATTTTAGCAAACACCACATTTCTTTCGACTGTATACCTACATACCTACATCAATAAATAAAAATCTTTCTGGAAGAGTGATTATGCTACTTGGACAAAATTAAATCTCACCAATCTACGGACAAAGTTATAAATTTCAATTATAAATTCTGGTTGGACCTATCAAAATAAACACAAGACCGCTTAGCGATTAAAATAAAATATAATCGCCGAGTTTTGTATAAAATCCATGGAGTGGTAAGTCGGCGGGCACTCATCGAAATATTAAAACTGTATCGGAGCGTAAAATGAATCCGCCGTCAGGAATTGAAACCGTTGCCGCTGGGAATTAATCGGGCCATTTTATTTACAATGTACATAGACAAGGAGGTCAGGGGGAGATTTGTCACATTTCATTTAGTTATAATATCAATAAATAAATACATATATTCCGGGACTCTTTCCCACAGCGCCATCTGGCCCCATACTAACGCTTATGCTATGGTCATGCAACGTGTATAAAAATATGTGAGATACATAATATAATATATTGTATAATTATCCTAAATGCGTCTACATTAAAGCGTTACCTACCTATCAGAGAAGAGCGTAATATACCTATATATGAATAATGAGGATAAAATTTCAAAAGCTGCAGATATCATAAAACATGTATGCACTTCCTTCCTTTTTATATGGAGAAATTATGAACACCTATTTCATATACCATTAGTCATTATGACGAATAGCATAATATTATAATATCAATCGCTAGCTCCCAACCAACATAGCTGAAAGGAAATGATTATTTACAGACCACCATAAAGGAAATCCGAAATTAACGTTCTGCAGCAACCATACATCGGTAGCTACACATAGATTGATGGTATAACCACATTTATAATTACTTTTGCAGTACTCGTTAAACAGAAACGCGAGCTTTTTGTTAATATCGAGATCGAATGGGGGTTGGCTTGGGCTTTTTGCTACTACTTTTGTTTGCTTCCAACTTTGGATTACATTATATATTCTATCGGTAAATTAAAGGTTAAGAACTAGTCCACAAACCAGAGGCTGATTAAAAATGTAACTAAGTAAGTACGACTACTTAATATATAATTTTGAATGAAACCGTCGCAATACGACAGTCCAAATAAAACATTGCTTTTTTCGTAAATGTGGCAAGAGTTTGTACAACAAAATTTTGTGAAGTACAAACTACATTGGGTGCTAAGGGAGTGACCCACAAAATTGTGCGGTCAATTTCACAAACATCGAGGATTCCCTGTTTGGTGGTTGAAAATTTAAACAAAACTATTGGATTAAAATTGATTTCGTTCGCTTTTAGAGTATCGTAAGTAGTTCACAATAAAATTATTAATTACATAGTTTACAATAAAAGGATCTGTGAGCTCACTGCAATGTACTTGTCCAAGAGAACCTCCTACATTAATTCATTGTGCCTGGGAGTCACAAACCTGAGTTATGCAGAACACAACTCGAAAAGAGAGAGTTTACAATCTGCAATTGTGTTAAATGTGAATCTAATTTTCGTTTTGAACTTTTTTTAAACCTTTGATCGTACGGTTTTTGGTTTGAATCTAGCCAGTCACAATCTGTTCAATTTTTAATTAATCTTTAATTCCAGTCACTTGCATACCTCATAGCCCGTTCGTGACGTCACCTGCCGGTCCCAACGGAAGACCAGCGCTGGATGCTTGCATTCAGCACATGCTGAGTTGGGACTGGATTGTGACACGAAACGTGTACATATCTTTGTATTTCTATCTTTCTAATTTATTGTGTTCTGTTTTTTGGTGTTGTTTCGTGTCTCAATAAATGAATTTTATTCTTATTCTGTTAGGCAAATCTCATCTTCAAGACCTGAAAGAAAACGGTTTTTATGACAACAGATCTATAAAAATAAATAGATGTAAATCAACAGAATCTACATAAATAAGAAGTAAACAGATGCGTATGTACAAGGGTATGTGTATTGTATAGTTAGTATTCCGACGATGTTGTCTTATTATTCATGAAGCCTGCAGTGGGTATAATTCATTACGCGGCCGCCCGAGGGTTGTCCCCTACATCGAACATTGCAATGTTGTTCTAATACAATACGAGTTTGTATTATTTCTTATTCAAATGTATTTGAAAACATATTTATTTATAAAAAGCTGCGGATAATAAAGTATGGACCAATTATGTAACTCAGTACAAATCATAAGCATCGAAAGCAAAGACCACGTCAAGTTAAAAAAAATGTTTCAGGCTTAAGCTGTTAACTGACATTTTTCTTAATTAAAATAGAAATTTCAAAATCTAGAGTAAATAGGTTTCTTCTAGGCAAGCGTGCTACATCGTAGACTACAGTGGTGCTTAACATCAGGCAGGCTGTAGTCAAATGTAAGCCTATTTCATGATAAAAAAATGATTTTAACCCAGTATAATATCCGTAATCAATTAGATAAACTGATACAATACATATAACCTTCATCTTGCTGTAAATTTGGTATAGTTAATGTCCAAAACACCTTAAAAACATACAAACATGAGAACAAAAGTCATATACATACAATATTCTACATGCTTTTATTTATGAAAGTTCCTTAGCTCTCCGCATAGAATGCAACATTGTTTCCGTACAAAGCCGCCTGAGGCAGGGAGGCGGGTACCGTTGGAAACAAAATAGCTTTGTTAGCGAGGTAGAGTTAGCAACGCTGCCAGGATGTGTCGCTGCTAACTACTCCTGACGGGGTGGTGTGAACAATAGGCGATAAGCAAACTACACTTAATCATTAATAATTAAACAATAAATACAATTAAAAGAACTACACTTTAATTAATATTTTATGTGTTCTTATTAGTTGGATCAAGTCTTGGTAAAAGTGATTGCTTCAAATAGTTGTGTATTGTTATTGACTATTTTTGTGACAAAAAAATTAATATGTACGAAATTTTAAAGAAGTCTTATGTAATGTCTCCTTTTAATCAATAAGATAAGCTTAGTTCTCAACGCTTAATTTGTTGCTTATCGAAGCATTGTTTTGTTTTTTAAGGGTTCTCGAAACAAAGAAGTTCCTTGTGGTCTTATTTTTTGACAGTTTTAGGATGTGAAATGAATCTCTCTCTCTGTGAGTCGTATTTCGTCATGACTGAGAGTCGTGACTCCCCCGCAGAATTAATTCGTTAGGAGAGTTCTCTTGGGCAGATACATCGTGGTGGGCGCCCAAATGAAATGAGTAAAAGAAACAAATCGGAACCGTTAATATGCCCTTATGCCTTGCACCACACAGTCGCCATGTAAGAAACATAGCGCGTTTCCGTCCGGCCAGACAAACGGACAGACAGTCAATACGACGCCTTTCAACACCTGCTTTGTAACTTGTTGATGCCAACTCTATTCTAGTATTGCAGCAAACGTGGGACGTTTTCAATTTGTTTTGTTGTATGTTTGTTAACGGGGAAAATAAGCGTGAGGAAATGTTTGAGGACTACACACTCTGAAAACATTATTGTGTTTCCTGTGGAAGGATCTGTGCCCTCACCGCGAAGCAGTTACCAGTTCTCATGGACAACCAAGAGAACTTCTACAGGGAATCAATTCCAAGAAACTCACGAGTATGGAATACGACTCAAAGAGGAAGTTACATTTATTATTTGGGTGGGTACAAGTATTCGTATTATTTTGTAAGTTTAAAAAAACTGTTGAAGCCAATCAAAAATAAAGAATATGTTCAAAGCAACATTTTTAATAAAGTAGCCCATTTATACGCCTTCTAGTCATCTTAGAGGTCCTTAATAAAAGTAACTATAGAGCTTTGAAATGCCTTTTCTATTTGAAGGCTCTTTCCCTGCATTTCTATTTCCGCTCTACAATCCTCGAGCTGGGATAATGCAACCTCATTGCACACTCAACTATGTCATGCTTCATTGAATTACCTTCCATGGATTCTGTATTACATAATGAAGTGTCATCTACATTAATGTATATATCTTATAAACGTATCAAACTAATTGCCTGTTGTGGAGGTATTAAATGTTTAAACTAAATACACACACAATATGTCATTGTACGAAACCTTGAATGTGCAAGTTAGACGTACATAACTCATTCTTTTTACAATTTTAAAAGTTTTGGAGCTAACTAGTACGCAAACTATTGGAGTATTTCGTCCACATCGGAAAATAATGGAAAATCATAAGAAGATTCTGTCACTCCCTGATGATTTTTGATAATTGAGATGGTGGTCACGACCTCCAGAGACGAGAAATACGTCTAAACAAGGAAGAATCTATAGCTAGTCATCTACGACATATTTTATCCACGGTGTGAGTTCAATAAAGCCCTCGCCCCTGCAGGTCTGATTGTTCATTTCACGCCGGTAGGTAGAGTGGATACAACCAGGCAAAGGGGTTCACCGCAGCTATCTGGTTAGGCGGGGGACCTACTTGGTGCAGATTGTAAGCTATGTGCTAGGTGGAGGGATGTAATGAAGGCAGGAAACAGGTGGAGACGAGAAGCGCAAAATTGGGCAAAGGCATGTCTTGGAAGGTATGTAAATGAAATGAGAATGATGATGATAATTTAATTTATACTAGTACCAAAAGTATAGTATATAAGTAGAGAATAAAGGCTTTATTATTATTATTATTATTATAGTACCAAAAGTATTAGGGTTTTTTGTATAAAGATTTGATCTTGCGCCATAACATGAGTGAATAAATGTCGGTAATATTTAAAACTGGACGCTTTCCTTAGGTTCGAAAATGCCGTATTTGCTAAAACCGATCAGACCTTAAGGATTTAACCTGTTCAGGAAGCAAATTTTCAGAGTCAAAAATTATATTACCTAAGGTCCACGAAGTTGTAAAAACGAACAGAAAACAAAGACCAAGAATGAATATAGCTGCAGTACATTTAATCCTTATTTTAGCCAGAGTATAAAAGATAAGCGAAACGAATAAAAAGCGCTGTAGTCTTAAATACCAAATATTTTCAGTAGAATTTTTCAAGAAAGAGAAAAAATCGCGTGAAACGAACACACGGGTGAAATAAAATCAACATCGCTATGGGAAAACAGAAGCGAATGATAACACTCACACAAGGGGAGGAATTTTTAAAATCACGGGAAAAGAAGGGAAAATGGTTGTGATTTTGAAGGGTTCAAATGCATTAGGATCACATAAATTAATGCTCGAATTTGGAATTAGCGATACGCGTTTCTGTAAATAACTATATCACTCACTTCACTTTAAGTATCAACTGGGAACTATAACAAATTAACTTAGTATCTTTCAGTCCCACATCCAATTAAACGCACCAGCTGCTACGTGTCGATAGTTACTCGTACATATGTGTCTGTTAGCTACCTTATTTACTCACAGAAAACTTTACCGACGCCTTTTTTAACATGGAATAGACTTAGATAAATTACATACGTATGACTACAGTTTGCCTGAAGCTAAAAATCGCTGTTGAATTGCTAATTGAATAGATAAATAAATATTCCACCATTCAATATAGTTTTTTTTTTACTTGATATAGGCTTACGCTTGACTACAACTTGCCTGATGTTAAGCAACGTTATAATCTACGATCTAGAGCGCTTGCCTAGAAGAAACCGGTGTCTATATTCAAGAGTTCACTATGAAATAGAATTTATCCTAGTGTGGAGTGTACGGAACAAAGCTGTATAAGTACCTAAATTTTTGCTAAATAAAGTTATCTTTATCTTTATCATTTATCTAACAATTACTTCACAGAAACGTGTATTTCGATCTTTATGGAAAGCATAACGAAGAGACCGTCCGGGAAATCACGAGCACGAGAACATTGGAGAACTCTCGAAAAATGAACAGAGAGACAAACGAACCTACCGATGGATCACTGGATATTATTTTTACAAACACTGGAATGATAGATTTATCGAGGAAACTTCTGCGAAAAAAGGTTTGTGTTGGATTTTTCTGTGATGATGAGAAATGTCTTGTAAAGGATTTATACATCAATTTAACGTTATAAAGAAATATGTTTGTCTACATTTTGATCTTAATATTACAGCGGCGCTTAACGTCAGGCGGGTAAACAAAAGGCTTACGTTTGACTATTCCGAGTAATAACAAGGTTCTCAAGATATCCTCAGAAAAAGGTTATCTCATAACATAACAATAACATCTCATCAGACATAGAAATCTTTCAACAAGTTTAATACATATCTTAACAAAGGATAAATAAATGTATTTAATTTGTTTATTTACCATCAAAATTACTTGATAACAAGGTATAACTTAGGTCGCGAACCTTGTTTCGCTTTGCTTGTTACTTTGTCAACTTAATTTGCTGCAAAAAGTTATTTGTTTTACTTTGTTAGTGAAGGCTGAGAGGGTTGAAGCTGAACAGACGTTGTTCCGAGTTTGTGGTTACAGGTAACCAACATTGTTGCACAAGCCTGTGTAGACAAGTTTTGTTTCGGTTAAAATAAGATAGTTAAATTAGTTAAAGGGAGTGTAGCTTAGGATTTCAGTGTCTATTTTTCATCCTGACGCACTGTGGTTCAAATCCGGCCCTACACCAATGACTTTATATTGAATTACATTGTATTTTCAAGTGAAGTGTGGATTTGCACTCGCTTAACGGTAAAGGAAACATCGTGAGGAAACCGGTATATATGAGGATCACAAATAACCGAGGACATGTGTCTTCCGTGGAAATACCTGAAAGCCCACCACGATGTACATATGTATCTGCCCAAAAGAACTCCTTTAACGAACTAATTCTGCGGGGGAGTCACGACCCTCAGTCATGAGGAAATACAACTCAAAGAAAAGATTTTAAAGATGAATTTTTTAATCATTCAAATTTAAAATTGTCATTCAAATGATAAATGCAACAATTGTTTTAGAATAATTACATATAAAATGTATCTAATTCTATGTTACTCTATTCAAACTATAACACATTCTTTTTAAATTATGTTTTAAAATAATGTTTTAAAAATATTTTTGAGCAAATCACATAGGTAAGTCAAAAGTTTTTTTATTACATGGGATAGACTCACGCTTGACTACAGCTTGCCTGATGTTAAGCAAGTCTTGTAATCTACGATCTTGCGCGCTTACCTAGAAGAAACTGGTTTACTCTCTACTTGAAGACCGACATATTATAGATAGAGAACAATAAGCTCTCGTACAACCTTACTAGATATAAGATAAAGGGCTTATTTTCGCAATCACAAGGAAAACTCTGTCAGATCCAAGCTCCATTACGAGAGTTGCCATCTTCTGGGAACAAAGTGCGTAATGGTGACAATGTGGAATTTTTTATACTGCTTTTAGATATGAGACGAAAATTTGGTTTACTAACAACATGTTTTATACGTATATCGAATGGTATGAATATTTTTTTTCTCTTGATCATTTTTATGTGAATATTTGAGATTTGACGCACATAGATTTTAAAAACAGCTAGACTTTTTATCCGGTGTAATTTTTTTTGTGGGTAGTAATGGAAAAATACAACACTACATTATCTTAACTTTTTATATAAACACAAAAATAATTTCAAAAACAATTCTTATTTATTTATTCAAGCAGAACTGCGGCTATAAAATCTTAAAATGCATGCGCTTTTCAGTACTTACAGCATGCTATGAGATTTAATGTTTTTATTTACTTGCATTGACTGTAACCTACACACGTACAAGCAATATTGTGGTTGAATTAGATCATTGCCTTACCGTGGCCTCAAATTTAGAAACTTTCAGTACATAGTATTAGAAAAAGTCGCTTCCCGCGTATGTCCCTATGTCTGCATGTATGTTGAGATCATTAGATCTACACAACGGATTTTGATGTAGTTTTTTAAAATACATAGATTGATTTAAGAGTTAGGTTAAATGTTGTATAAAAATGCGTGTGAAACCACGGGCCAAAGCTAGTAATGTAAAAACCTTACAACTCAAAATACTCGAGTAACAACTCACTTCGCACCAAAAATCTCGTACTCAAAGTAGAACTAGTACAAAAACTCCGGAACATAAGGCGAAGGAACGTATTCCGTAAGTATTCCGCCATCACTCACGATACCGTGACGCAGCTAAATAACACATCAGAGGTGTCACTTACAACATCACTGGCAAGGAGTTTACGGATCTGGATTTTCCTTTGTCTGAAGGAATTTAGGAAAGAAAATCACAATATGATTTCTATGTCTGAAAGGATAAAGACTTAGGATGAATTGAGATATTTTGTAGACATTAGATGCTCATGGGGCTTTTAACATAGTTTCACGATGGCTGTATGTAATACGGACTGTATCTCAGTTATCGCTAATATGTCGATGCCACATACGGATTGTTTAAATTTGGTAGTTAATTGATATTTTACACACAGCTAATTCCATAATGTTAAAAGTGAATAAAGCCTACAAAACAGAGAGATATCCCTCTATTTGAGTATATTCTATGCTCTGTAGGCCGCGTTCATCCCGCTACCGACATAAGTGCATTTACATAATAGCTGCAATTTAGGAAGTAGGTCAACTTGCCGCCCCTCTAGCCTTTATTTATCGTGATATAGCTACTTTTCCGCTCCGCTGTACACCAGTTAGAATATCGTAAGGAAATAATAACAAAAAACTGGATTTCGTATGATTCATAATGACTGTATATTGTATGAATGGTGTAAGCGAGGAATTAGTATAAGTTAGTACAAATTTTTACGCGATTAACTAGAAAAATGTGGATTACGGTCGGCTTAAATGTAAATTGTAATGTGACTAAAAAATCTTGAACAAACTAATACCTACAGTTTAGAGATACAATAAATATAGAATTTCATAATAGTGTCATAAAACATTCCAAAAAATGCTATTTTAAAAACAATTTACGTCATCCCTAACAAACGAATTAATAGCGGCTGATCTAAAACACGACCAAAAATGACAAAATCTAATACAAAACCGTCTTTTAAGCCCCAGATAAAACAGAAACCGCAAAACGTCGTTAAATGGAACACAAAGAGATTACTCCGCTTGAAAACCTCCAAACAAGGAATGAAAAGGCATTAATTCCCACAATTGCATTCATCGTTACTCGACAAGAAGAGAACCACACAAAATAATATGAAGCAGAAAATTAACTGTAATTCATTTAAATAAACTGCATTAAAACTCTGCGAGCGAGAGAAATGAGCATCGGTAATGAGGAAGATATCTAACGTACTTAAAGATGTGTGTGTGTGTGTGTTATTTCAGCCGTATTCTATGTATGTAACAATTGGGACGCTACTCTGATTCCACACCAAAACCTCACTTGTGCTTTGAAGCTATACCTACATAGTAATATTTAGCAAGCACATATAAAAACATTTTGATGCCACATAACATTCGCATTGTAAATCGGATCATCACCCTCTCTGCTGTTTATTGGAAACAAAAAGATTAAATATTAACTCATTAGCAGCATAAAAGCTTCGTAGTACTTTATTCGATACGCAAATAAGCGAGTGTGGCTCAGCGGTTCCAATGACTTTTCACCCAGACGCACCTTGGTTCGAATCCAGCCCTACACCATTGACTTGTAGTTTCAAGCTATATGTGGATATGCACTCGCTTAGCGGTGAAGGAAAAAATCGTGAGGAAACCGACATGTTTCAGGACCACAATATCCGAGGACATGTGTCTTCCGTGGAAGGACCTGGGCGCCCACCATAATGTATTTGCCCAAGAGACCGCCCCTAACAAATTCATTCTGCAGGGGAGTGACGACCTTCAGTCATGAGGAAATACGACTCTAGAAACTTTATTCGCCATAAATATATGTAAGTAGGTACTTATGTTTCTGTATTTCACTAATTTGTACCAAGGATGGGGATACAAAATTCTCATTAATTAAAAATGGTGGTCGTATTACTCTCTTGGCTCTTTGTAAACGTATTTTTAATACAATTTCCTTCAGAGGTTTTATTAATTACGATTAATGAACAAATCGGCTTTGTTTTTCTATTTGTTTATGTGTTTTTGTATAGCCAATTAGCACGTAATGATGTAATAAACCGTTTTGTTATTTTGTGTGTAAATTGTTATTGATAAAGATAATAAACATGTACAGAAAGTTTTGCCTATTAATAAAAAAAAAAATGATTCGATTTCTGAAAACTCCTAATAAATTTTCCTACAAACATCTCTTCAATATCCGAAATCACTCAGCAAATTAATAAAGAAATACTTTTATTAAAAGAGCGTCCAGTCCAATCTCGTCTCGGGCAAATATTTTGGCGTATATTTTAGGTCTAGTTTTTTGCGTCCAGGAGATTGGTTCCGAAGCAGCCATTATTTATGGCCTGAAGAGAAGGGCTATGAATCACGCGGTTTTTGCTGATAATTCATTTTGCATGACCGCGCTGGACTCGGCTAGAACTGTATTGCTGTACAAACTGTATTAGTGTTTTTATTTGGGGGAGTTTTGCGGCTATGGATGTAGCAATGATTAAATAGTAAGAAAAAAATATTGAAAAAAATTAGATATGTATGAAAATGTTTTGTACGCAAGGTTTGGATTATGTACGCAAATTATGAAAATAAACTGTACCGAAGTCACCTACTTCACTGAATCAGCTCGCTGTGTTCTACAGACTTTATACAAGGAACAGATTTTTCTTCTTGACTGGTCTGTTAGCTGAGTTGGTGGCGGCTCTCTCTTCTAATCTAGAGGTTGCGGGTTCGATTCCCACGTGACACAAGTATTTATGCATTTTAAAAATTTATAATTACTTGTATTGAATCTGGTCGTTTGTATGTATAATACGTATGTATTTACAAAAAAAAAGTATATAAGTATTATATCCGTTATCTAGTACCCACGACACAAGCGTTTGTTTAGTGTGGGGCTAGATGGCGCTGTGTGCAATGTCCCGGAGTATTTATTTATTTATTTCTGTTTCATATATTTTTTAATAACATTAGAATACATACGCATTATCAAAGTAAACGGTTTTATTAAACTTATGAAACACATTATCAGAAATAAGCGACGCAATAAATTTCATAGAACAACTTATATTAAACGCGACAGATACGAATATTTTAATACCATTTCATTGTGAAAATGACGTTCACATAATTCTCAGAACAGATTCTCATTAACATCCCACAATAAAGGACGTTAAATGATAAACAAAAAGCCCATTAAATCGGAGCTTTAACTCTTCATGAAATTCACGATAATGTGTGACATATTTCAAGTTACAGTCGCGATTTATTTACGTATGTTCGGGGAAGTTTATTTATTTTCATGTAGATTATATTTTTGGTACATTTTTTATGTTACTTTGAGAGGAACTGATCGCAGCGATAAAAATAGTGTATTAAGTCCTTTACACTACAAATAAGTTACTAAACAAACTCAGAAGCTAGTGGCATAGTCTGATTCTGATTTTCAGTTAAAATTTACAAGCTTACATTTAGAATATAACATACCTAGCTACTGCCGAATTCATTGTTTTCTTGTATTTTTTTTTTGTAAGCTATGCGACTACAACATGTTTAATCTTAAGACATCTTGACAATTGAAAAAATCATCTTGGTTTCAACAAAAACAAGCAAGTCATCTTTCTTCTGGTTTAATCACACGTTTCAACATGGCAGTTCATTGTTAAATTATAGGATTTCACCGCAATCATGAAGACGTGTACTAAGTAGGTAAAAACACTAACCGGAAAATAGTTTCTTCACCCGACTTCCATCAATACAGGCTCCAGTTCCCGGTCGGTCATTACGGAGCCAATATAGAAGCCTTCCGTTAAGGCTTAACTATGATAGGTGGGGTGACCTACTTTGTCTTTCGTTTTTATCGACAGCGCCGTGTTACGGCTAAAATAATGCCTGCCAGATAAGATAGTTGGTTTTTTTTAATTTGGAATAGAATAAGTAGTGTTTGTAAACCGGAGTAGATATAATTATAACAGTATAATAAAATACTAAATGAAATTTTAAGAACATGATGTAATAAAATAAAATAAAATTCAGAATATTTTTTTTAACCTTGCGGATACCATTGCAGATAATAACTCTGAAACGATGTTCTGTGTTTTTCTCTGTGACTGCTTCGGGATCGTTTCTGACAACAAACAGATTTGTTTGTTTTTTGGTAAATTATTGTGTTAACTTTTTCTTTTAACGCGTAATAGGCGTGCGTTTGACCTACAGCCTGTCTGATGTTAAGCACCACTGTAGTCAAAGATGTAGCACGCTTGCCTAGCAGAAACCTATTTACTCTGGATTTAAAGATACCTGGGTTATAATCTTCTGGGAACAAGGCTCGAGGCTTAACTATTTTAACTTTGCTATTCCACACAGAATCCCAGAAACTCTTTTCAATCTTGATAACTTTTTACGGCATATAGAAGTAGCTCTATTGATATCTCTACATCCAAAAAACTTTCTACGCTTGTTCACTTGATAAATTTTCTTCAACACAAGGAGAGGTTTTTTACGATGTAAAAACATCAATCCCACGGTTTATGTCTTGGAAAGGACTTACAAGATCCGATGCGATATCACAGATCCGTGACTTTCTTTTTCACTCTGTTTTAAATTTATATTCAAAATATGGACTTAACTAAGTCCAAAAAGTGGTTCAACATGGGTGAAAAAACCAATTACTAATATGTTTTAATGTCCACAAATAATTATAAAAAATTAAGTATATTCAATTATTGCTTGCATGTTAACATTTATTTACCTTGTATTTATAAAACGTTTGCATGAAAAATAGTTACCAAAGTAATTGGCTAACCAATTACGGTTTAGTCTTTAATTTCATTCTTAATGTAGCCAAAATCATCTAAGATTACAAAACATCAGCTCGACAGCAATGAATGTAAATACACAACATTTCCTCCGTCGCATCGTGCCTTGTTCCGCACAAAATACCAACTTTCGTTTTATTTATTAACAAAATATTCCCCGAGGCTCAACTCAGTAATTAAGGAGACTTGCGGCTTTCCCATTACGCGTATTTTTTCTCCAGAAATTCACTCCATTTTCCTTACAATGTTCTTAACACGAAAACAGGTGATAAATGTTGCTTAGAACTTATGAAAAATTAATGAAGCTCGATATTTAAATAAGAAGATTCTAGGAATATCTTTGAATATTCAATATTCTCTAATGTGTTAATTTATCTGCAGAGAAGTAATTTTTAATGAAAAATGTGTGAGAATACTCGTTACTAAACGTTACGTTGTTTGAATAAAGTTCACCGAATTTTATTAAAACTTTCATACATAAAAACCTACATAGACTAGGTATATGCTATAACAATATTTCCTAGCTAACACACTACAATATGTTGTCCTTCATTGTATAATATTATGATTTTACTTAGGTCTCTCTTGAGTCGAATTTCCTCATGACTGAGGGTCGTGACTCCCCCGCAGAATTGATTCGTTAGGGGAGTTCTCTTGGGCAAATACATCGTGGTGGGCGCCCAAGTCCTTCCACGGAAGACACGTCATGTCCTCGAATATTGTGGTCTTCAAACATGTCGGTTTCCTCACGATGTTTTCCTTCACCGTTAAGCGAGTGCAACGAGATACTACTTAGTACTTTACCAAACTAAAAGCCGAACACAAAAAGTTCAAAAATCATATCCCTCCAGCAAATAGACATAACAAATCAGATTCACTAGCTAAGCAAACCAAAGCTTCACCTCTCAAAAATGCTTCGAATTATTTGCCAGCTATATATTTAGCCAAGATTTTCACGTAGAAATGGTCTGTTGTATTATTTTGTTCCATTTTTCCCAGCCTCGTGTGTAGAGGGATGATAACCATCAAATTATCTGTCTACGTGAGCTTGCTCTTGATAGTTTACACGAAAAATAAGGCGCACATTCATGTATTGTGTTATTTATATTTATTTTGTCGTTTACCAGTATTTGTTGAGTTTTGTACGTTTAAATGGAAATAGATGCAACGTGGCGCTGTAGGGTTAAATAGCTTTGTGAGATTACAGGGCGCTTAGAATTATGAATCTTTCAATTCTTGCATATGAAAGTGGTAGCGAGCCAGGTATGTTACAGAAAGTATCCTAGACAGCCTAACAAAGAAAAATTAAAGTAATTCGTAGAGTGAATATCGTATCCGTATCATCCATAGTTTTACTTTACCCGTAACATATTAAACCCAAAATTACGGCTATCACATGGACTTAGTTTTAACCCTTAATAACAAAGATAATACACTTTTATTGAACTCACAGATACAAGAGCCCCTAAATAAGTTACTTTTGAATACGTACAAGTACTTATAGAATATATATAGGTATTTCACCCAGCACGATACCAATGAAATCATTCAAAAGTACTAGTAGCTTCATTTCCTACAACTAATCTCATCAATTTTACTTGCTTAAGTAATCATACGAGTTTACTACAATAAGTTGATATTAATAGACAACCTCAAGTAATCAGCCAAGGACTAGATTACAGACTCCACTTCATTAGAGTAATCTCTTCCAATATCAGAGCTTATGGAAGTAATTTCCTTTACATTGTCCTGTTGAAAGAACCACCCACTCTTTGTAGGCTTAAATAAGATTATTACTACTATTGTATAAAAGTGATTAGTTAATTTGTAGATGTTTGTTCCATTTTGACGTAGCAACGGATTAGTTATTTTTAATTTTGGGAGTAGTATAGGGTCTGTAAGTAACAAGCTACTTTTTGCCATTATAATGTAGTCGAAGCAATAATATACTGGGGTCTGGGCGATAGCAGAAGAGTATTGCTCGCTTGCCGGCTAAACTCGCCCTTTCTGAGACGAAGGGACATCGTGGTAGATTTTAGTCGGTAGTGGAGTCTCATTAACTCCGATATACCCTAAAGTTTATGAACCAAATAATTTATACGGCTTCAACAAAATTATAACAAATTTGATTTAATTTGATTTCTAGTAACAACCTTGTAAGAACAAGAAACTTGTTATGTTGTTTGCCATTTAACGAGTTTAATAAACGTACTCGTATGAATTTCACGACAAAGGATTGTCAGATTCAACGTATGTTAAATCTCGTTAATTCTTCCAAACTTTGTTTTAGAAAGTAATTATAAACTCGACAAGATGAAATTAATTTAAATTTAATCTCTGACGTCAAGAAAAGTTTTCAGTTGAAGGCTTTACCAAGTTTTTCATGGTTCATTTAATTCATCGAAAGTTTGTGTAACGCATAAATAAACATACTTAAAAAAACATTGTCCTAAAACCTTGTTATATCTCTAGCAAGAACCATTTAGAAAACATTCATTATACAATTTCAAAATCAACAATTTAAAATTTTTGTCTTATTATAATTTGTATACAATAGATTCAAAAAACATCTAATAAATTCATCCATTAAGATAATTTGATTTATTGATTACTTACGAAATTAGAAACTAAACTCTTTCAAAGAAACTAATATATATAACAATTCCTTGTAGATATGAGGGTGTAAGAAGAGGTAACCTGAAAATAAAATAACAACCTTTCTTTGACAGGCGAGCATTATTTGAAAGGTTACATTGATAAGGGTTTTTCACTAAGTGAAACTTGACTCTCGATCCCAGGGCGATTTCTTTTATGTTTTGTTAGTAGCTACCGACCGTTATATATAAATACATAAGTAGATAGTAAAAAAACTCATTCAATACATGTAATATGCAAGATCTATAAATTAAATAATTTACCTATCAATAACGAAATAGTTAATCAAGTCAAATTAAACAATGGCAAGTCAAAATATTCACAATAAGTAAATACATTTTAAATTACTATTTCTAGTACTAGTACTTTAAGTCTAAAGAAAATATAGTTTCGTGCATTTGAATAAGCAACGAGTGGAATGGCCACTTCCATCCTCTGTCAGCGCCAGTATTGGTCCATTTTAGAAATATGATTCTTAATTAATCCCTCAGTGATTGGAAACTGGCAAAAATGGAATATTGGGAGAAACGATTTTGAGCTCATTGATTTGTTTTTATTTCTGATGTTTAGGTACTACTATCATTTCAGTGTCTGAGGAGACAAAAATAAGCATTTAGATTTAGGAATTTTCATAGCTGCATGATCAAAATAGTAGTAATAGTACAGCAATCATAAAGCCGGTTCAGAAGCCATCAAGATGACAAAAAAATCTTACACTAGATTTTCCTATTTACATACAAACTAACTTCACTAAATAGACTCATTAGATAACTAACTAATTCTAGGACTTTCCAACAAACAAAACCTGTTCCAATCAATTGAAAAGCCCATACCAGTGAAAATGGTCGTCAATTCAGTACTAATCAGTATTCTTGAAGCTGACGGATCCAATGGCTGGTATCTATTCACAAGTCGGCTCTCGTTGCGTAGAATATACAATAGGTATTATTCGCAGGCTTTTCAATCGAGCCTCTTTGTGGTGATAACAAGACCAGACGTGAAATACGCCAAGTAAATGCTTGTTTTGAAGCCTTTTTCAAAGTGGGGGGCGGGTGTGGCAACAATGTCGTCTTGACAGTTAATTTGGTAAGGTTAGGTTCATTATAATTATGTGATTTGTTGAGATTCTTAATTATCTATGTACCCAAAAATACTGGCCACCTTTTTTGAAAGAGGTTAATACTGACTTCGCATTTTTGCACTATTCTATAAAATACAGAAGACCTAGTCCTCACTTTATGATACATATATATGGCTGTATAAGATGAAGCATAGACAAGGTATTATTTAATTTATAGTGAAAACCTTGACACCACAGCTGTTGACCAAATCATTCGAATTGAGTTGTTATATAGAGTTTTCAAATCCTTGTATAGGTTTCTGACACGGCTTAGCGACTTAACATAATGAATAAAAATAAACTGATATCAAATGGTATCTTTTTTTCGTTTCAGACCGAAGTCACCCTTATAGTTACTTGTTGACCGTAAATATTCAGAAATATTCAAAAATACTTAAACCACAAAAAAATCGCCTAAACCTTTAATCAGACACGAGACCTGTATTCGAATTCCTGCACCACCTTTTAAATATTCATGTAGCTCCTATGTTCCTGCCTTATTGGGGTATTATTAGGGCCCAGTAATAAATATCCGAGTACTCTCCGTACAGGCAACAAACTGGGCGCCGACACGCACCTTCGTGAGCTCCACGTAATTATACCTATTATAAAATAAAAATAAATATTCCGGGACATTGCACACAACGCCATCTAGCCCCACACTAAGCTAACGCTTGTGTCGTGGGTACTAGATAACGGATATAATACTTATATAGTATTTTTTTTTTTGTAAATACATACTTATTATACATAGAAACGGCCAGACTCGACACAAGTAATTACAAATTTTAGTATTCATAATTACTTGTCTCATGCGGGAATCGAACCCGCAACCCCTAGATTAGAAGGCAGAGTCACTACCAACTAAGCTAACAGAGCAGTCAAATATTGGCTACTGAGAACATAATACTACGTAGAGACGAGTTATTGTGAACAAATTGTCATACATACATTGTGTCAATTGTATGTGGTATAAATAAAGTCCAGCGTTAACTGCAAATTGTTTCTTTTTTTACATAGGAATGGGATTGCTCTTGACCGTAATTCGCCTGATAGTTAGCAATCATTACGGTCTAAGATGGAGCGTGCTTACCCAGTAAGAACCAAAGTAGCAAACCACCTTTCAGAGCATTTAATATGATAAACTGAGTTCATTTCAGGCAAGCTTATATGTAAGTAAATTTATTTGTGATTTTGTGATCAAATAGAATTCATTGTGTGTATTTGACTATGTATATTTTGTTTCTTATTCCAATAAATGTTTTATTTCTATAGATAGTATAAAAAATAACCTCATTTTTGAATCGCTTTTCTTAGTAATCCTTAGTACTGAGGATCGGAACTCTACTGCAACCTTGACTTTAGATAACAGTATTCGTTTAAGCGGGTGTCGTTTTAGCTTCTAATTAAAAAATCAAAAGTAAGTCTGGGCCAGTTCTATCTAATGTATTATTTTTAAATGGTGGGAATTATGTAAAATAATTATATAAGTTATATTTAAATGAATGACATGTAATTGTAAAACATTACCAATAAATTGTTTTATCTATTTTTTATCTGTTTTTTTTTAAAGAAAATAAAATCGTTTGAATAGATGAACCCCTAGATTATATTATCTACGGGGCACTGGAAGAGTGAAACTTGTACTTGTTTATGTATTGAATGAGTTCGAAGCGTAAGCTATTTACGTATATACGAATTCAAAATACTTAATAGCCCACCAATAAACTAGCTAAAAGCTGCAAAATAACCGAAACGCTTTACGAGTAAAAGACTAAGCACTCTCATCAAAAGCTCCAAAGTAACCTCTTCACCGTAATAACCTACTTTCGGAACCTCCTCACTCTTAAATTAGATCAACTAATCAAATATTAACGCCATCATCCACTATCGGCCATTTCGTCAGCATCACGAATACGTTCCAATTTACGGTCAATTTCTGACACAAATTCAGCAAAAGCTTCCAGTTTTTCTTTTTACCTGACCACATTACCCACTCCCCAAGTTAGGCTATTTTCGCCTCTATTTGTATGTGTTTAAGGTTGCGGTGAAGCGTAGTAATGTAGTGGTATGTAGTGACCCGTCATAAATTGAGTGAGAATCCCCATACGTTCCGTGATAACCCGCGTAACTCTTCCCGGACGAATGGTCGGCGGCGACGCTCCAAAAATACGGTGAATTCGCCAGTATGCGGCCCAGAGTGGAGTAGATATGTAACTTCTCGTAGGGGATAGAACAAAAATATAAGCTTTAAAAAAATGTTCTACGCATATTGCAATTTAGAAAATAATGTCTAAACAAGGCCAAAAAGTGAAGTTGAGAGACAAAATGACCAAAGACAGTAGTACCTAAATAACTAATCATCGGTTGACTGTAAAAAAATAACTAATATTTTATTAATCGGTCGCAAAGATCATTCCATTTTTAAAAGACACCTTAATAAACGAATTTAAGGAAAAGGCATAACAACTTTATATCCCCTCCTAAATGATTCAATCAAAATCAGCCATTCTATAAGCTACAATACTTCTTTCCCCCATCAATATCTGTTTTATTGAGCGCATGGAGCGGGCAGTGAGCGGCGCTAGTGCTCTGAGTGTACTTACATACGGACGTGAAGCTTTTCTAAACTTGTTGCCAACTTTACACAACTTGCGCATTGCTTGGTTCACTTCCAATATGAACGCTTTGCGTATTCGAGATTCATGGCCAATAAAAAGTTATTTCAAACAGAAATAAGCATAAAGTACTTCTTTAGATATCTTTATGCTTATGATCGAAGTTTGACGAAGTTTTATTTATTAAAGATTTAGAAGATATAAATATAGAAAATGTAAGTATGTTTCATTCATTCATGTTTTATATCGTATAAAAAACAAGAAGGGAATAATTATAATCTACTATATAAATATAAGACGGGTTTTTCTTCCTGACGCAATAACTCCAGAACGCACGAACCGATTTCCACGGTTTTGCATTCGTTGGAAAGGTCTGGGGCTCCGTGAGGTTTTTAAAAAACGAAGCCATCTGGTGGCGGAACAAAGTTAGCCGAGTTTGCTAGTATAAACTAAAAATGTACTTCATTTCAAAGGATAACTTTAAAGACAGCAGATATATTTTTTTATTTCGCAATATATTTCTACCGACCCCGTAATGACTGCCCAACATACTGTTATTTAGCGAGTGTCACAAGCCAGCGCAATCAAATTCCCGCTACAACATTTTACTGTCGTTGACCTCAATAAAGCAAAATCTTCATAACCGGGAATAAATACCCTCCTCCGACCCTCATATCTTGCACTATATATTCACGCTCAAGTCGGTCAACCGCGCACACAATATGGACATGCAGATGTATGTCTTGAAATAATTTAAATCGCTGGTTACATAATAATAATTGCAGGACAATTTGGGCGTGTGTAAGATGAATTCTAGTCTTTCACCTGCCTATCAACCACCGTCAATTGTAACATTTGTTGCCTAACGGTGTGTTTTGACTGTCTAACTATTGAGTCGAACCATTCCAGTAACACCCATTCAATTTAGTGATCAAATATGTGCTATGCTATTATAGTGTTTATCTACTCTACAGTATGTTTTTAATAAACTGTCCTAAGTTGTACAGCTAACTTTAGCATAACTTCATCTTCTCCCTCTCCCTATTCCGCAGGTCCTGTTCCCTGACGAGGGTAAATAGTGTTCCAGTGCCGGAGTGGCAACTCGCCAGCCTGTTGTAAAGTAAACGATAAATCCGGACGCAGGTGGCGAGATTACCGCCGCCCGCCGCCGCCCGCAGGCGAGCGCACACACAGTGTGGCAACTTGGATGGTATTTGACACTGCGACAGATTAGAGGAATAATTGACTAATTAGTCAATTATTCCTTAGCAACAATCGACTCTCATAATTATTGCTTATTTAATGGTAATGTGGTTGTTGAGATTCCCCAAAGCACATTACCTTATTGCCTTAATTAAATTTTTGGTAAAGGTTTTAAAATATAAACTTATTGTAATTTTCAAATTTTTTCACATATTATGCAACTATAAAATATTTATAATAATAATTATAATTTGGCTATCATCGAACCTAAATATCAAAACTATTAGATTTCTGAAAAACTATCTGGTATAGTGCGTAAACAAGTAAACCACTGGTCTCGGAGTCGGGTTAAAAAGTGACTAATAGTTTCGGGACAATTGTCGTTAAAAGTTCGAAGGTGACGGTTAGTGTAATCGCCAATCGCTTGAATCGCACGATTTATGGCTCAGGGTTAGACCAATTATAATAAATTTGGTTAAATTTACTTAAAACGTATTGTAATTATTCAAATATAAAAGTAAGTAGGATATATTTTTGCTCAGAGCGGTTTTAATTATGAGGTGTAAAAAATACACCAAGTTTCAAAAGATAACTCTCTGACGATGATGATCAGAGTAAAAAAAAAACATATTTCAAAACGGAAAAAATTATGAGGTGTAAAAAATGCGCCAAGTTTCAAAAGATAACTCTCTAACGACGATGATTAGAGTAAAAACACATATTGTAACACAAAAAAAACATACAAAATACTTCTTAATGTGTCGTACTTTATTGCTTATTTTAAAGCTGTAGTGAAATTTAATATAAATTTAATAATTAGTTTTCTTTATAAGAAAGTGGCCAGAATTTTAATCAATTCTTCTTCTTTTTACTTCGTAATCTGGTTCATCAATAACAAAAGCGACCTTCGAGGAGGGGTTCCTAAGTACCAGACATCGGCAAAAATCCGACCCATATCTACCGCACTATTACGACTGTCAAACTTCAGCTACTCCCAAACTTTTAACATATTCCATTATCCATTACACAATACTGAGTTACTAATGAATCAATAAAACCATTTCTTAAATTTATACATGATAAACAATACATTAAAATAATTTTAATAACGCATAATCCGTGACAGGTTGCATGTTAATTCAAGTAGTTTCGTAAATGAAAGATATAAATTCTCCTTAAATAATGTTCACTTTGCTCACTTGCCTTTTACTTTTATTTGATGATATCTGAAAAAAATATATATTTTAAATTGATTTTTGGTTCTTAAGATTGCGTTTCTTCAGCCTATCTCTTACAATGTCGTTCACTTACGTTGCAACAGCTAGAAATTCATTATTTTAACTTGCCTATTCACGTTCCGATTACTTATAAATTCATCATTTCAGTAATCCTGTAAAAGAAAAATCCAACTTTTCCACCATAGTACAGACTGCGTCCCATCGGGCACAATAATGTTATTCATACAACTCTGTCGGGAGCGCAATGAATTTTAATCCTTCAAGGTCGGAACCTGTTGCATTTGTGATTGGATGTAGATAACCCTGTGTTTTCTATTCTTAGTTAGAAGCTAGCAAGATTATTCTATGTAAATAAATATAGAAAGGTAATTTTAGAATTAAGTTTTACTTCTAGAATAATAATTTTACCTATCTGTACATATAATAAAGGTGAAAAGGGTCAAAAATCTGTACGC
Source organism: Macaria liturata (assembly GCA_964023185.1). Taxonomy (NCBI): domain Eukaryota; kingdom Metazoa; phylum Arthropoda; class Insecta; order Lepidoptera; family Geometridae; genus Macaria; species Macaria liturata. Next base: position 10,375,195 of record OZ026806.1, read on the forward strand.
AAAAGATGAGATAAAATCAATAATAAAGCACGTTTCAACAGTTTTTATATTTTTGCCTGTTTATCTGTGTATCTGTTTATCTGTTTATTTAAACGCTCATCACGCAAAAATGGCTGTACGGATTATCTTGATTTTTGGTATGCAGTATATAGTATGAGGTATTAAAAGTGTCATAGGCTACTTTTTATCCCAAAATAATTCGAGCGAAGTCGCGAGCGTCCACTTGTACAGTAGGTACTTGTATAAAATTTTCTTTAGTATTCCATCATTAGATAGAGAAGGCGACTAGCCTTCAAATAGTTAATAGACCACAGTAGAAAATGAAACAATATTTCAGCTCAAGCATATTATTCAAATGTAACGTCCAACCCGATTTCCCATCCGACCAATATCCAATGGTACGACCTCACACGGAAACTTATAGCAATCTATGAATTATTATAATTCGGGGTCGAATGTATTTGTTGGCCTACGAATAAAAGATACAACAGAAACGTAACTGAGCCAAAAAAAAACACGCGATGGGCAACCGCCACCACCACGGTCGAGTTGATGAGCGAGGCGGTACCCTTCAGCGTCCAACCTACGACCAAGAATTCAGCTATTTCCGACATTTACTTGTGTTGAGTCTGGTCGTTTCTATGTAAATAAAAATGTATTTACAAAAAAAGTATGTATGTTATCTAGTACCCATGATACAAACGTAAGCTTAGTGTGGGGCAAGATGGCGCTATGTGATACATATGTCCTGAAATATTTATTTATTTATTCTATACGTAGACTGGTTACGACCAGTCAAAAGCAAGCTTTATGTGCGAGTGGTGTGTGGGAGGAAGCTGAAATGTAGAAGCATTTTTAATGCGACATTTGCATGGTGTTATAACTCCATGGTACCAACTATTTATCTCTGTTAGGACCTGTTGAACTCAAGTTCAGGATCTCGATTTGGATGTTAACTTTGCTACTAGAGGAAAATGGTGAGATATTCTATTTCATATTGATATATTGTGGAAAGGTTGGATATGAAATTGGTTTGTGTCAAAAACTATTCGTTCAGCTTGGCTCTTCCCGTTTTAGTATGTAGGGTGTTACTCCTATAAAAATCTAAATGTGTTTTAGTTCCATAGAGACGTTAACAGGTTTTAACGCCCAAAATGACATGTAAATTCAAATTTATATATAAACTACAATTTATACTACTATTTTACTAAAATCGATCATTTGTACATCGAATTACAGTATTTAACGATAAACAATCTGCATAAATCTATTTTATATAGGTACGTGATGCACTTTTAATAAAAAAAAATCAAAAACTAGCGATAAAAACCTACGCATAAAACTAAATCACGAGTGTAATTTAAATCCGCTTTTCATTGCACGTCCTTTGTCGGCGTCCACTTGCAGATAATTGCATGACGCGCTCGATCGAGTTGCAGCGGAATCATCATGCAGGGATTGGTGGAATCAACCATTACTGGCTAGGCGCAATTTCACTTGCATTCATTATTGTGAGCTAAAAACAGTTTTTAAAGGAAGTAGCTTTAGCCTAGAACTTTTAAAAATTATTCAAATGCGTACAGTATATCATTTTGTACTATTTGGTAAAACAAAACAGGGAAAAGACAGGTGGATTTAACAAACTTATATTGAAAAAATGCAGTGTTCATAACTCAGCTGAGTGAAATAGTCGTAATAGTTGCTTTAGTAAAAACAAAATTTGAACCTTATTATGAAATAGATTCATTGTGAGTAGTTACTAGCTGTGTCTTACAGAACTGAAAATCAGTTTTAGTCCACATATTAATAAATTAAGTGTATTCACAATACCTGAGTTAATTAAACCCGTAAATAAAGCTTTAGTAAAAATCAGATTCAATAGTGTAATAACAATGTACGTAGCACGTAAGTTTAAACAACAAAAGATTTATTTACTTTTATTTAACAACTTGGCTACCAGCCCGACTCCCCTGTTACATTACTTGCGTTAGTTTGCGTGTGCTGTGCGCTCGCTCTCACGCATGTCCCTGGAGACACAGCAATGGATGTAATGAGCACGTGACGGAGCTTGACTGACTGAAGTGCTGCGGGTTAACATAACTATATATTTTATTATGTACTCGTTTTAGCGAGAAGTTATTAAGTACCGCAGTCGTTAAGCCATGTCAGAGGCCCTTAGGAGGACTTCATAAACTCTCGATACCAGAGTTGGCCACTCTCATTCGATAACAAGAACAAGCGAGAAGTTACTGTTTCACTTGCTAAGGTGAAAAAAATAATACAAATACATAATTATACTTTATGTTACATATTAGTTGGAAAATACTGCTTGTTATGATATTTCATGATAACTCAGTATTTTAACAGGTGCTAATAAAAATGTCATAATCAGGTGAAATTCGTAATCTTTTCATTATTTTTTTAATTTAAGAATGAAAGCCTGTAAGTTTTCTCGTATGTGTACATTTATACTGGTAATTCTCAAATATGTTTATCATCACAGGCCACCGAATTGTTTAACTGTGCGCGTAAACTGTTGCGTTTAGAATAATATGTTAATGGCTACATGTCATTCTGAGCGCCACAGGGTACAGAATGCATTTTCTATTTAGAATTGAGATACATCCCTCACTTCCTGGAGAGAGTAATGTATTCGAGTGCAGAAGCGAGACAAAACAACTTTGTTTCCTGCTCCCGAATTAAGTTAAAAAGCTCTCAAGGCTGAGATGTTTCACTTTGTACTGAGGATGAATAAACTATTAGATCTTGTCTGAGATGCTTATTAAACTGTATCTATACTATAAAGCTTTGTTAGTTTTGAGGACTTAAAGTGTTTTTATCTACGTATACAATCTTATCTATACTATAATAATATTATAAAGCTGAAGAGTTTGTTTGTTTGTTTGAACGTGCTAATCTCAGGAACTACCTGATGCGAATTTAAAAATTATTTTTGTTGAATATTGAAGGCTTTAGGCTATATGACATCACGCTGCAACTAATAGGAGCGAAGAAACAATGGGAAATGTGGAAAAAAACGGCGAAAATTATTCATCTTTGAGGGTTTCCGTTGCGTGCGTTGCGAATACGGTTCAAAATTCAAAGAATTAATGCCCAAAATAACTATTCCACGCGGACGAAGTCGCAGGCACAGCTAGTGGTAATATATTTTAATTACTTTCGCATTACTATATCGTGTTTTCTATGATTTGCGTACATTTTTAATATTTATTAAGGTAACCAAATTCACGAATATATTAATCGTGGAACTGATTCACGTGCATACCATTGATGGAAAACATTTTCATTGGCCACTCCGCAAAAAGTAAACGCCTGAAGAAAAAAGTGAAATTAAAGCACAATGAATTAATTTTAAAAGAAACAAGCGTCCCATCGTACCCACTCCAGTAATCAATGGAAGACATAACATCCACTCCCAGAATCGTCCAAGCACCCTCCACTTGTTAAGTCTCGGATTTGTCGCCAGTTAAGTTATCCAAGCCACATAATTTTGTTACACAATAGCACAGAATTACTTGAGCTCTCGACGTTTCGACTTATAATGAAGGTTAAATGCTAAATCGTGCCCAAACTTCGGCCATTACGAGTACGTTTGACCATAACTTTGGAGGGATTCAAGATTTTTGGCGGCGCGACATTTTGGAGAGTGCCTGCTGGGTTCATTACACTTTTACACAGTGGGAATTGTTTGAAAAAGCACTGAATAATAATGTTTATGAAAACTTTGGCACAATAACCTTACGAACGAGTATTATTTTCAATACGTTAAAAGAATACCTAATTGAATACAAATAAATCTGCAGGTTGCATCATCATCAGTCTGTAAAGTCTGTTTAGATCTATGACCTATCTAGCTGCTGCGGCTTTTTTATGCAATTCATGCGCCAGTACGGTCTCCAATCAGGTAGTATATTTAGTGGTTTATATTTCTATAAACAAAGTGATTATTTTGAATTTACTTTGCAATTAGGCTGAAATTACACTGAAACTATGAGTATCATTGATCAAATTACTATAAATCACAATTCCACTGCTAAAAAACCCACGTAACTTAAACCGCGGTCGCTAACTGCACCGTGAATGGACGCCAAATGTCACTTGAGAAGAGTTTGTGGAATCTTTTCAAATTACAATTTGGGAGTTTGAATGATGCCGGCTTATCGTTATGGAGCGACATCAATTAAGAACTTCTGTAATTAGTAAGACCTTTCATCATATAAACATACGTATTTTATACGTATGCAGTGGAAAGTTGAGTTAATTTCATATAGATAAATGGCAATTATAAATATCTTCATTTCGTGATAGTATAGGTAAATGCTTCGTTTCATTTCTACAAAAGCTGATACAAGTAGGTAAACCTCAATATTCTTATACCAATCCAAATAGTTGACAGGTGCATTGTCTTACAAAATCGTTCTGTTTCTAATCGGTTCTGCAATTCCGTCTGAAATCGGTTCCGGTGATGTTTCCGTGCAATGTCCAGATATCTACGTGCCTCAATACTATCACAGATACATTACTACATTGTACTCAACTGTTTCCGCCTTCAGAGAGTTTGGAAATAGTTAGAAAAAGAATAGTTGAGCGAAAAAATTCAATAAATTTGCTGTCTAATAAGTGAATATAATATGCAAAATTTTCCTAACGAGTAAGTGAATTTATTTTGATCAGTATTAAAACTTTAACTGAATCGCCGCCTGTTTAAAAGTACGAAACAACGAGATAAAGCTAAGCGCAGAGTTTTTGTTAATATATGGGATTTTGTATAATATAACAAAAAATACTTGGTTTTTACAATTCAATATGAAAACAATACAATAAAATGAACAATCAAGACCGATTATTTCAGGGAAAGTTTCATACATGGTCCTGTAGTTTCATCCACACATTTTCCCAACACCACGCATCGTCCATTTTATATTTTTCCTGGACACAAAATGTTCCGGCGATGTGTTCCTGTTTCCAAACAGTTTTGTTTCAAATTGGATTCTTGTTCGGCTGCGCTTCACGGGACAATGTTTGTTGCTACAATGTGAGCGACAGGCTCTAGCGGACGATATATTCGCTGCAGGCTGATTGAGTTACGTAAGTCAGGTGGACTTTTTGTTTTGACTGTTTTAATTTTATATGTTGTAGAGTTCAATTAAGAATTTTATTGATGGATTTTTTGAGTATGAAATGGTGAGTTCTGGTGTCAATCATTTTCAGAATGTTATGAGATATTAGGTACTCCAAAATCTCTAATCACTAGAGCTCTGTGGGTTTGTTCAGCAATAATATTAATATAATTATTTTGATAAACACAATTGTCTAATATCTAAGTTTTGAACTGAGTACCACTTTTTGACAAAGATTTTTGCGAATGCTACTTTTCAAAAATATAAGATTTTTTACATAATCTAATTAACTTAGAGGACATGTTTTCACTACTAATTTAAACATAACATTTCCACATATCTTTTTAAAGTTTCCTTTGAAAGTTACGTTCCGTGTACCTACATAATGTTTACATGCAACGTTTCAAAGAAATCTGCATTCTGACTAAACTAATTTCGAGAAACTGCAGCGAACTAGAAAATTAGCTCAAATTACACACTGAGACAAACATTTCTGTTTTAAAAGCTTGTTTCCTGCTTTAGAGATGTCATTGGAACAAGTCGCAGTAGTACGTAGCACTGACTCACTTGAAGCTGCTCAATGCACCTCGGGGGCGAAGGCCGGGGCTTCGCGACTATTTACTGTTCCTGTACTGGAGCGGAGATGGGGAACTTGTTTGTTGGGAGTAGAATGGTTACTGAAAGCTGTTTTTTAATAGTTCTCTATGATCAAAATTATGATTGGTATGTTGGATATTAGTTTACTTGATTAATTATTAACAGTATGATAATAAATGTATGTATGTTAACCGAACGTAAACTTTTACAAAAATTATTAAACTTAATTAAATTTATTATGATATTATGTATTTTTTGCGCTATCTGTTGAGACTTTAGGCCCGTGGTCTCCGAACACTAAATTATTTGTGAAACAGATTAGCAAACGTTTGGTCCTTGCCACTGGAGATCTCAGGACTGGCAGCTATTTTTCTCAACGTTTGTGTCTTTCCATTCAAAGAGGGAATACTGCCAGCATCCTGGGATCCTGCCGCACAGCTACAGTATGGAGGGTGTGCTGAATTTTTTGTAAATATCGGTTTTTTGTAAGTTTTTCTGTACATACTTGTGGAATATAATATGTATTGTTTTGAAATACCAGAATTATAGAGACATTTCCTGACGTTACCTTGTAGTTATGATATGTAAATTACAGAGATTTAGATGGAGATAAAAAAATTGTCCATTAACTAAAACAATACAATTTGGAAATGATTGAGCTTGTCCATTCTAGATGCAGTACAGATACAAGTCAAGTTTGTAATATTCACCTTGGCATAACTTTACACTTTACAGAAAGTTCATTATTACAAGACTTATTTATTAACATCTCAGTCCATTCTTCCTAAAACATGAAATCTATGCATCAAACAGAGACACAGAGCGTCTTGTCGTTTTTAATTTATTCCTCAGTTATTTACATGAAGCCGCTGCAGCACTTTCTTATTAACTAGCAAAAAGCAGGCGGACTTCGCTTCCTATCTCAGATTCTCTTTTAATTCCCAGAGTACTGGGGCCAGCTTTACTAAGTGTAAGGAAATATTAATAGAGTACCAGGTACTCTTTTATACTAAAAATACAATTTGCCTAAGAATAGGCTGCAACAATAAGATTTGACATGACACGGATCCTATGCTGAAAACTTTCGGCCATTTGCTTGAATAGTTCGTGTGTTTCTACATTCTTCTTTTGAGCAAGCGTGCTACATTTTACGCTATAGCGGTGCTTAACATCAGCAGGCTGTAGTCAAACGTATCAAAGCTTATTCCGTATTAAAAATAACTTTGCTACAATATTATCATAAGTTCGGGACGCTCTCGATACCACTCACGTGAAGCTTTTGACATATAAATTTAATAACAACGAAAAAATAAATTCAGTGACATCAATTTGAACAGTGATCTATGTGCAAAGTGAAAAAATGTTAAGCACCGTTTACTTAATAAATACGTTAGAATGTTAACTTGTAATATTGTTTTATGAGGTACTCGTAACTTGTAATTTTTTACCTATTTATTTTGTAAAACTGGTCTCGAGCTAAAGGCTACAACAGATACTTTAAAACTATTTCCATTTCCATTTTGTTTAATCTGTGATGTTATTAGGTACCTCTTCAAGTTTGAAGTTGGAAAAGTCTTTAGCACTCAACACCTTTACATTTACATTATCGAATTCTATACGCGAGGAGATAATTTTACATCTTTACCAAGAAGAAAAAGAATGATTGTTGACTTTATTATTTGCATTCAATTACATACAAATTATGATTGATAATTTTACGGGTTCGTTGGACAGTTATTAATTTGTAGCTTTTTCTCGCTATTTGAACAGTTTTTTATTTATTTACTATTGTCGCTTACCGCCACGGTTCATTCTGAAATAAAAAAAATCGCAAATGGAGGTTGAGTCAAAACACGACAGCTAACTAGTACAACATAAAACTGAGCTAAACATTTTAGCGATAAAATATTGAACATATTCAAACTAGAAATTGAATGAAGTGAGCACTTCACATGAAAATTTTCCAGTTAAAAATTCCCTTTTCACACGCGGCCGAAAGTAGAATTTACCGATCCAATCAAACTCAAAATAATTGAGTTAACGGACGCATGGGCATTCCTACGTGCAAATTTTATATTCGATGGAAATTTGTGGACTCTGGAGGCCAATTAATATTCATCAGAGTACTTAATTTCACTGAAGCAACAGTTAATTTTGGTATCACTGGAAATTATAATTGTACGGGGAGTTATAGTTTTAAATAATTTGTGTGAAATTTTTACTCGGTTATACGAATTAATGTGATTTGTGACAATTCTGAAAAATTTGCGCAGTAAAATGTTCATACGTTGTATCAATATTATGAATATTTTTTTTATTTTTTTTTATTTTTAAACCTTTTACTTAATTTTGTTATAAAAGACTTCGTGCTTTTACCCCACGGACCAAAAGTTTCGAAGCCAAGCGGTACGAAAATATAATCAGTAAAGGATTTCTATAGCAATCCAGCGTGGGAATGCAGCCAGCGTTCTTGGCTCCATACCACATGTAGATGTTTTAAATTTAGGTTAAATGTACATACTCTTATTTAGTTTTATTAGTGTATATATGTGTATATATTGTTTATTATTGAATAAAATATACAAATTTATTTTTCGCTATTTAAACATATAAGATGTAAAAGAAAACAATGTTATATTATCACTTGTACCTACCTATAAATAAATAATATAATTAATGTAAAGCAAACAATTAAAGATAAAGTGTTAGCTCGTGTATTTCATTTGTGTTCATGTTCTGTTTCATCTATTTCATTTGTGTTTGTCTCACAGACTATTAATTGATTGGTTTCTGTCCGTTCTTGTGTCGGTTAATTTATTTTATCGTGTCTTTTGTCTCCGTTCTAGGAGAGCATAAATCATGGAAATGCAGGATTAACGCTCTGCAGGACTGTTGTGTATTTAGTTTGTTTAAATTGTTTACTTTTATACTGGACTGTTTGTTGCTAGAACTAGAAATGAGTGGAATAAAATTATTTAATGATATTAAAATAAATACGTAAGTTTGTATAGGTACAATAAGTTAAGTTTGCATAAGAAATTTATACACTAGAACTGTTGAAGGAATTCAAACTGCCAAAAAGATTGTCGATTGCCGTATTTGACTATATTACACGACAAACAATCTTATCAATGGAACCACCCTGATGTAAATACCACCATCACTGGTCACGTGGTCACTACACTTGACCCTATCCTATCAATAACTGACCAGATAAACTAAGAAAACGGATATTGCACATGATGTACTCATACCTACTTATCCATGAAACCTTTCCCAAAAAATAATTCAGCGAAGTAATCACGACCTTCACTTACATCTTAAAGGGAGAAACTGCGGAAAGGCGAAAGTGATAGATTCAGGTACCAGTGATTACTATTCTCTAATACGGGTTGATATATTTCATTCAATTTCCTTCCCTGTGGCCTGTGTATTTGGTATGCCGCGTGCGAGTGCGCGTATCAAGGCGCAAATCTCATTGGCCGCCGCGGTACGTGCCGCCGCGCGGGAATACTCCGCCTTGGAGACCCTTACTCCGGACTCTATGGAGCTAGGTAGTTAGTTATTTTGTTACATGTAAATAATAATATGGAACACATTTCACATACTTACTCGTAAATCTAAATTATTATAAAACTCTAACGTGAATGACCGATATAGTGATCTATCAACGCACAGCCCAAACCACTGGATGGATTGGGCTGAAATTTGGAATGAAGGTAGATGTTATGACGTAGGCATCCGCTTAGAAAGAATTTTTGGAAATGCCACTTTTAAAGGGGTGAAATAGGGGATGCAAATTTTACTTCTTAATGCGAGCGATGCCGCGAGCACTCACTAGTTTAACTCATAAAGTGCATTTGTACGGTAACTGTGTGCTATGATACAAGTATTTTAAAGTATTACATCAAATATTTTGTATGACCTAAATAACAAACATTACATTGTTATTGTTTTTATAATTTTTCATTGTAATTATGTAGTCATAGAATAAGTGGAAAATAATAAACTACAAATGACTTTATTATCATAACTAGTCTGTAACTTTGCTACACGTTCACGAACCGAAGCTACAAATACCTTCCCTTGGTAAGGGTAATACCGTATTATGATGTACAGCCGAGGGCGAGTATGTTTTATGTATTGTACTTGCTTGAAATATTGACGAGTGCAAAGCTTTTTTCAGCAAAACGCTTCTATGTCGTCTAAACACTCTCACTGCAATAGGCTTAAAGCAAAACAAAACTATACTTCATATTTCTACTCTCTATGTATTTTATTTTATATTTTTAAAAAACCTTATGTGATCATCATTAGTACCATCAACAATAGAACTGCGCCACTGTAAGCCTCCTCCAATACCTCCAATAATCTCAAAATCTCTTAAATGATTAACCTTGATTGCTTTAGGGGCTAGATAGGAATGTTTGGATTATATTTTTTTACTAATTATTAAAATATCATGAGAGTCAAGTTCAGGAGAAACACCAAACCTAGTTTTGAAAAGGAGAAACCAATATTAACCCTTATTAGCAACCACCAAAAAGTATCCTACATTCAGGCCAAGTTAAGATAAATGTCGTGTTTCCATCAATCCAGCCACATACTCCATTACACCCACCATGTCTAACCACTACACACAGATAATACAAATACAAGACACCAAACATTACTATCTAGACTAAACCTAACCTAATCTAGGACGTTCACAATTTGATTTAAATTGTTAATTGTACTGCTACTACACATTATGAAAACTTTAACAATAAAAAAATATAATATAATAAAAACTATAAATAAATACTAGAAATATAATAGAAACTATTTGGGCAATTACATAAATGAAGTGTATAAATTGTATAGGAATGGATTGCTTGACAGTAATTAATTTATCTGCTCATTGTTTGTGATGATATTTTTGTCATCATTTTATGCATCTATTATGTGTGATGTCGTTGAACTAACCAGTGAATTACCAAAACTGACATTATCGTGAAGTGTATCGAACTACCTTTGGGGTGCAAGTGCATTAAAAATAGAATAAACAGAGATTGATTGTCTTTTCATAAAATTTTGTGTGAAAATAAAAATGAAAATACAAGCTAAAATATTAAAATGGGCTATACATAGTCCATATACATTAAAAATAAATATTGTGAATAAAATTGAGACTGCTACTTTTAATTGTTTTAAGTTTTATTAATATCGGTTTAATTAATAAACTTATATTTTTTTTAAAGTTTGATTAATATCGAATCAGTGTATTATAATTATAGCTATTACTTTTACCTTCTATAGATATCTTTGATAACCATTTTCTCACAATCACTTCTTCGTAATATTACGTAACAATTGCTTGATTAGTTTACATATCATACTTGTGTTCATCTAGATACAGATTGTTTACATCTAAAATTAGATAAATGATGAAAAGTTAGATTCCCAATGAATCCAATGCGCTCGAACCCTGAATGCTAAATATTATGTGTGCAGCTGCGACCAGCTTCCTCAATTAAGTGAATGGGCGGTGATCACCGAACTCACGCCGAGCCTACCAGCATTACTTAGATAGGCAGGAGCCAGTGTAAGTAGGCTTAAGTTATTTGAAGAGGTTAATTATCTAGGATCCTTACAAATTACTGTGAAAAAATGCCTCTGCTACGCGGTCTTTTTATTATTATTATGTGATGTGCTGTATTTGTTAAATGTAACGTAAGTTTATTTAAAACACTTGCACACTATAGAAAATATAAGATGTAACTTTCAACTTTCCCTCGCAATGTATAAGAAAGAAAGAAAAACTGCGACCACTTTTTCCATGTATGCTAAAGATATTAAGTGTTTAATTCGTTTCCGTTTAAAATTTCCATTCAAACCTTACAAAAAGCTATGTAGAAGTTTTGTAAAAAATAAAAAAATCTAAATTACGCAACAATTGCAAATCTGATTTGTGTTTATTTTTAGACGGTATAATATGTTTAAGTCCACGTGTACCGCGGGATTATTTGCATTGGTTTATCGGAAAGAAAAACAACTCAATTTTTCGCTCCGCAGATTTTGATTTAATAAAACCCCCCAGCCCCTTTTACTTTAAACAAAATTTGCCTAATTTAAAGAATTTCCCAAAAAATGGCATCTTCAAACAGCGTCCCCTAAAGTTTGTTTTCAACTTGTTGCGGTGAAGTTAAGCTGCGTGGGATAACTTGTTTGAGCAGCAAATTACGACAGTGGTAAAATATAGTGTCAAGTTGTTCTAATTACAAAGAAAAATATAACAAATAATAAAGAGCATTTGAAAATCAATACTGCTTGACCAAAACAATATCCAATTTACATGACCTTGTGGTGAAAAACACAGAAATATAAAAAGCAATAAACATTACAATTCAATTTCCTTGCAAAAAAGTAATACGACATTATAAATGTCATAAAACTTATTGTTGTAAGTAGTTTCATTTTTTTAGTTTCATTGTTTTTGTGTTATTTTGCTGCCCATTTTGATAACCTGAGCCTGACCAAGTTTATGTTATTTTTGCTTACATATTCATCACCAATTTGTCGACCAATTTTACTAAATCTCTTTTCGTAATTTGTTAAAACTTTATCAAGTTTTCAACTTCTCGGTACTTATGAGTCAATTTTAAAGGGTGATTAGGATTGACTTGTTTTTGTTTGCCTATGTCAGCTGGAAATTTATGGAGTTAATTAACAACACTGAGACAGTTTAATTAAATATTCCTTTGTTTATTTTCCAATTTTCTGTTTTATCTCGACAAAATAGATTTCCAGACTTCTTTTTAAACCGTTGAGGTTTTTAATTTTACTTCGTCATGTGAGTTTAATATTATCTAAATTATTCTGTGTTCGAACGTAAGTAAATTAAGAACATTGTACCTAAAGTAAGTTCCTTTGTTATTCTGCCTTTCTGCCGGCATCAGCCGTTACATTGCATCAACACTTTTACAATTAATACAGTTACTTAGAAACGTTTACTTTCAAAATAACAAAAAATAATCATATAAACGCCACCAAAATGATCCCCAACCTCAATAACAACATACTCCAATTCCGCCAACACGCCTGTGGGTAATTCTCACCACGCCGCGTCACCGATTCATCACGCGACCGCCGCTCGCTGCATCACGACATATCACGACGTGAATTACACCGCGCGCCGCCGATTTATTGCACATCATACGACCTGCCCGTAAATAGAGTGCAGTAATCTGTTATTTACCTCGTGAAACTAGTTGCAGCGGTGAGTTGTAAAAAGACTGTTAAATTTGACCGTTGCTCAGTAGGCCATGAAACCGCACGTTAAATTGTATGTTTCGGCTGTTTGTTGTTGTATATAGTAGGCAGCAGGAGGACGATCACACACAAAAAACATTATTACGTGACTAGCAGCCATTATTGAGTTTTTTAAATACTAGATAGCACATTAACCATTATTTTGTATAAAAACTGCAGGTGTAAATAATAGCTAGCTAAATTTTACTTTTTTGTCTGAATATTAATAAAATAAAGAAACTAAGTATATAAATAAAAAGCTCAGGTAAAACAATAGTGTATTAGAATAAACTGAGTATAAACGTATAACTATTTCTATTTATTTGCACTCACATAAAGTTCAAGACAATACAACGATTAAAGGTTATTACATATTTTTATCCCAAATAAAACGGTGTTCATTAAGTGAATAATGTGTCACAACTCTCATAAAATGTCATCTGTGTCAGGTTATTTTAGTAGTGACAAGCGTAACACGCGCGTGATTAATCAGTGGATATCGCCGACATGCCCGGACTTACCCCGGACGTGGGCGAGTTGCTAAGTGGCTGTTGTGTTTACTTTCCTCCTACATAAAAAACGGAGAAGAAAAAAGATACGAATAAGGTTTTATCTTAAATCTTGAGTCAATTATTTGCAATCATTATTTTAAACAAAAGACACTATAACAAAACAGTCATCACGACGGATGGTAAAAAATATTGATAACATTTTACTTTTCCTGATTCTACATGGTCTCTATAAATGAAGAGATAGTTTCTACAAAAATACTAAATCCTAGTTTCTCGAGCTCAGCCAAATCCCCTTGGAAGTGCATACAAGACCTCTAGACCAGACCTCTGTAGACCTCCAATCACAGTGTAAAGCTCCTTCCAAATGACCCGATTACAATCGAATCCGACAAAAAGCCGGATCGACAGTTTTTCCTCTAAACCGTTTTCCGGCAAATTGCGTTCTCACTCAATCAAAGGTCGGATTCCGGAAGAGTCCCGACAACTCCGGGACCGATTCACGAAATTGCGGTATCGAGATACGGGCGCGCGAATAAATTAACAATTTTGTTTAAGGTTCTTATAGCGGTAATCCGGTACTGGCGAAGGGTTGGATTATCGGCCGTGCGTACCTAATATTTATGGATATTACATTTATTAGGGATCAGAATGCTTTTAATTTTTGATTACGCTTATGAAAAGGTCGTGATTATTTTTAATATAACATGCATCTTCATATATTCGCAACCTTTAGGGCCGGTCCTAAAAATAATTCCGTTCAATCCCATGATCAATATATAAGGTGTATTCAATTCAATGTGTAATGAAAACAGTAGCAACAAATTAAAAACAGCAGTAACAATTGGATTAAACTTTAAAATTTAATCAAGACTCACATCGATTTTAAAACGCTTCCCCAACTAACCGACTACTCGGATGCATAAAATATGCACATTGCAGCTCCATCTCGCCAAGATGCATGAAGGTAAATAATTGATCAATTCCGGAAATCTATTACATCACGTCGAGAGCATAACAGTTACGATTCCGTATTCATAACCCAGTTCCACTTGCAATGGATTTATATCCGCAATTTCCTTGCTTCTGCTGTTGCGAGCTTCACTTGCCTTACCTTTGCAAACTGTTTAAGAGTTTAAAGACTGAAAGCGGAAAGTTTTTACAACCTTGGTTTGTTTTTGATTTTATTTAGTTTTGACTGCCTTCATTATCTATACAAAAGTAAAGGGGATAATACAATTTCATTAGTAGTTTACTTACATTATTTTACTAAAAAGCAAATTCTTATATGAAAACAAATTAATACGTTCGTCGGACATAGACGTGTTTTAGAATAAAATAAAAAGATGAGTTGGTGCTCAAACATAACTCCTTCATTTGCTGTTAATTTTTTGTTTGATTAATAAACTGCAAAACATGTAAATTTAACTAATTATACTCTTCAATATTGATAAACACTCACTGAACATGTTTATCAAATATTCACAAACTTAATTTTAACGACAATATAAAAACTTTACATAAAATACCTGCTTCGCAAATTTACAATACATTCCGGTTATTCGTTCCCACCTCGTATTTCAAGATTAACCGCTTAGTGCCTGCAAGGTGGTGAAATTCTTATAACGCTTGTAGTGCAGGCGTTAAATCAACTCTGGCCCGCGCTCGAGAGTTATTCTCCCGGTGTGCACGTGGCTGATATTAAATTGCTTCTCTGTTAATATTTTAATCGGGTAATATTTTTAAAGTGCATTCTGTGGTACACGCTTAAGGCTATAAGCATAGGGTGCAATGCAATACTCAGTCTAGTAACTTGACTCATTGGCCATGATAGGGAGCTAGCTACAGGATATTAACACGTCACATAAAATACCTATGTAAGTATGTAATGCAGACCATCTACTGCTAAGTTGTGACCACCGCCAGCACATATTCGTACAAAAAATATTTAAGTTTTTAGCATTTTCAATACTAATTGATCTGTGTTTATGTCCACCGGTTCTGGTTATACCAAACTAACGTTACTTTCAAATACATATTTAGAGAGTAAATCTTTGAATGAAACTTAATTTTTCGGCATCATTGTTTAACTAACAGAAGGTTGTAAGTAGTCGGAACGATCCAGCAGTTAGAAATCACTTACCTCCGTTTTCAGAAACATATAATAGCAAAACAAAACCTTTTATAACAGACAGTCAATTGTTCTTTTCGCATATACTCGTAAAAGCGTCCATAAAGAATCGCACAAAGGATTACAAGCTCTCAGGGGTAGAGCAATAAGATATATTATTCAATGGCACTTGCTCAAGGCGCTGCATTTCTGATTCTAGGGGCTATTAAAGCAAGGATCGGGATTTATGCGCTCATTCTGTTTGACACACTCCATTAACAAACACTACAGTAGTACGATATGGATATACTGGGTATGATAGCTTTCAAGCAAGTTCAAGTTCGTATATAAAATAGAGAAGAAAAACTATGTATAAGTATTTTGCCGACTTCACATTTTGATTAAAATTTTAGTCGACAAAGTAGTTGCATAAAACAAGGACAACATTAATACCTGTTGTTAACCATTTAAATGAAAAGAAGTTACAATTCGTTATGTATTATTAACTACATATGTGCATGTATTTATTTATTTTGTGACTCAGGTGTACCTTTTTTAAACCACATTTTGTATTTTGTCTGTTTAATGCTACTTCTATCCTGATATAACCACGAGGCTACCAGGATGACATGTTAAACCAGTAGTATCATCAGATAGTGCCACGGAGAGTATCCAGCGAAGTAAGGACCTGAATTTATGACGTTCGTGTTTTATTTACAGACTCGTGTCTGCAGCGGCCATGATTGTAGTTCTAGTGCTTACTGCGGAGCTGCTTTGCACTAAATAACACGACTTAGTGCACAATGGACTGAACTTACGCTTTCTTGACAGGTTAATACCCGTGATGTGTGGTTTGTTTGAATGTGAGATGCATATTTGTAGAAATTATTTATAAATAACGGTTAGGTACTCACGTTAATATATAGCGTATACCGACGCGTACTAACGTCACCCATCTTCAGCCTTCGTTTTGGAATCGCAGCGTTGACTACGCACCACCCCAAGAGCGGCCCGCCGGGACACAAGCGCGGGCGTGGTGGGTGTCTGGTGTAGTTGTCGAAGATGCTTCTGATGATGCCGTGGAGCGCGCTAGGGACAACACGTCTGAGATTAATAACTTTGCTTCATCTACAATTAAAAGCTTTACATGTTCTTTGTTAATAAATTGGCACAAAAATCTACATATTAATGACTACAATCCTTACAATATAAACTTTTTCCCCTCTCCCACACAGGAATGGCATTAAGCCACCCATTCACTACCCCTCAAGTGGAATCATTAGCTCACGGTAACGTCTATTCAGCGGACAAAAGCCGCGTCTGAATGGGCCTTAATCCTCATAGAATATTCTAGATTCTAACGAGATCTACAGATTGCCAATGTCTTGTCATAGGAACATGTGGAGTTATCTTTAGATGTCTTTGTAGAATGGCTTAATTGATCCAAATTAATTTGTAGTTAAAAGTTGTAGCGCCATTTTGTCATAAAGTACCTAAACATGGTTGCATGTATTTTTCTTTGCTTTGGAATTGACAAAGAAACAAATTTAATTCCTTTATTAGCATACTTAAATGTATTTACATTTACCCTGTTAAGAGGGGAATTAGGGCGTTGCTAAAATTAAAACTAAATATTCTATAATCTAAAACTTAATATAAAATTTAAAATCTTAAACTTAAACTAGTATGTGTACAATATTTTCTTATATTATATATTATTATTCTTTTTTACATTGAGATCATTATTATACCCTATTCCTTATTTTCGTCATTAAAATAGTCTTCTATTGTGTAGTAGCATTTCTGTATTAAATATAGTTTTAGTTTGGTTTGGAAAGATTTAATATTTTATTCTATTTTTATGTAGTTTGGCAGTTTATTGTATATTCGTATAGACATGTAGTATGGCCCTTTCTTGTATATTTCTAGAATTGGTTCCGGAAGTACTATTTTAAATGTTCTGCGTGGATTTGGGTCTAGTGTGTATAGATTGAGATTTTTCCTGACGAAGACAGCATTTTCATATAAGTAAATACAGGGCAATGTTATTGCGCCTCTGGCTATTTATAGATTCAGCAACTTGTTTACTATGTTGCACTAGTGTTTCAATATCATGTCTTCGATTCTCTTTGTACATAAACCCTACGATGTATTTGAATACCGAAATATAAGAAACAAGTGACTAAGTATTTATTGGTACTCGAACAAATACTGAGGCTTGAAACTTAAACACTAAATATTAAATTTAATAACTTTTGATTCCTAACTACGTTAACCTGTTATTAACTAATTTATTAACCTAACCCTCATTTGTAATTTTACTATATTGCTACATAACTAAATAACATGTATAACGGGAAGACGTTGGTATCCGGGATACAGATATTTCTCGTCCGGACGCCAACACACCGCGTGCAACTTTGAAATTAGATTATAAATATTATCTTTTCTTAGTTTTAAGTACCTATTGTATGAAACCAATAAAATTTTTTTGAGTTTGAGTTTGAGGATTTTTCTTTTTTTGAAGTGTGATCTGCAGCTGGTACTGATATTGATGTTTACTATTATTCGGATACATTTTTTTTGCATAATGAATATCTGTTGAACGTCGGTGCTACAATACAAGTTAATAGGTTTGTAAATTTTAAAACGATAAAATAAGGCGCTTCCAGGTGCGATATATATATTTTTTATGTGGGCCTAGAGAAAATTGGTATTACTGTAAATATATTACAAAGCGGATGTACTTTCCTAAGTTGAAATAAAAAAAAACATTATAGAAAACAGATAATCGTGACTTCGTATTTGCTATAATTTGCAAATAAATACATACACAAGATAACTGCTATATAAAAGGTTTTTTTTTTTTATCGCAAATCGCAAAGAATTTTGTCGCATTCAAATAATTACATCTTGGAGAGAAATCAGAAACATTAGACCCTGAATGAATTTTAGCAGATGTTGCATGAATGATTGTCTCGATGGAAACAATTTGATAATTTTATTCGACGAGCCGTTTTGCTTTTATAGCTTTCAACAGCTTTTATCGAGTTAAAGAAATTGGCATGAAGGATAAAATGGAGAATATTATTATTGCAATACTCGTTTCTCTAAAAGGTATCCATTAAATGATAAATGTAATAATAAATAAAAAAAATAGAATATTTATTTATTTTATTTATTTATATGATAAATATTGTATTTAATGGATGCAAGATCCGTTAATTTATTTCAGGAAAGTAATTATTAGAAGAAAAAAAACAGTAGCAAACCATTTCGGAACTTAATAACGGACAAAAATAGTATTTTGTGTTACTGTGCTTAAATATAAAACCAAAATGCCATAAATTTATTCATAATTAAGGCAACGACAAGTTAATGTATTTAAATGGGCGCTAAAATTCTAATTTACCAAGAAACTGTCACCGCTGGCTATTTGTGGCCGCATTCAACAGTTTGAAGTTTGGACCTAATAATATCTGAACTTTTTCACATATCACCATAATTTATATATTTCTATGGTATTAGGTAAAAGTTTATTCGGCAAAGATAATCAATAAATTTATTTGATCTTACTCGGATGTGAAAATTTTATCGTAAATTTTCTTCGACACAGGATAAAATAATATTATAAAGATAAAACTTAAATAAAATCCTTATGGTGTTTTCTAAGGAGATTTAAGCGTTTGTCATCAGAAACAAAACTGAAAAGTTATTTTATCTACACTAATGTTGTAACATTCTACTTATGTTTCCAATACTTGAATTATAATTACTACTGTTATAGCGCAGACAACAAAACACTCAATTTAAGCAATTTCAAATGATGGTATAATATCCACATCGATATCGTAATAGCTCATTATAACATCGATAAAACGCGACCAACCTGATTGCAGGGCCAAAATCAGGTTGGTCGCGTTTTAATCAATAAAACGCGACCAACCTGCGCTCTCATTGGTTAGATTTTAATGGCGGCAAATTCACTGTGACAATACACGTACATACGCGTGAATTTAATTTAATAAATTAAAAGTTAAAATGTTACAAAATTAGTGAAGATAAAGTACTGTATGCAACTGCATATAACACGGGTATTAAAACACGAGTGTGAGTTTATGAAACGAGCGCAGCGAGTTTCATAATAGTAACGAGTGTCTTCATTATATGACAGTTGCATAAACTACTATAACGTAACTAACGTAACTTTAATGTAACTACTAAATTAGTTGTAAGATTTATCTACCTACTAATAAATGAGTATTTAAATAAACTAACACATAATTAACACACTAAGGTAACATATAATTTGAATAAATCTTTATGCAAAACCTCATAAAAATATTTCCCAAGTCCCCACTACCTCTCCGTAGATATCAATTTGGTTAGTGATTAAGCCCGGCGTCGTTTGAATCCAGGCTGGAATTACGCGGCTTCCATATTCATTAATCATTGGCTTATAGTTATACAAGCCAGGGCGTCATTTCATATATTGGCGGTTTGTAGACTCAAATAGGGCTTCAAACTAGCTCCTTATAAGCGAGCTATCTATTGCTCAGACAAAAATATTTTTTGTCACATGAGACTGTTAAATTTTGGTGTAAAGTTGTTCAAGCCACCCAATGGGTCGCTGTAATCGTTTACCTCACATTTATACAACGTCGTTTTAGCTTAAGAATCCTTTCATCCCTTGATTAATTGTCTGAGGAATAAGGTAATATATTTAACATATTAACGATCTCTATGTTATAGTATGCTATGCTTATTCTAGTTTAGGCTTAGCCCACCTTCGTTCGCCCAGATTCGAAATTATCATTTCAGGTAAATAAGTGGAGGTGATCACGAAAAAAAATTGTTACACACAATCCTTTTTCTTATTTCCATAAATGAAACATATACCTACATCCAACATTCCCTCATTTCAATATAATCGAGTAATTCCAATTAGCTGTCGGAATCACGTCTCAATAACTAAAGCTCCCAAGTTGGGGCTGTATAAACGGGCCAAGTATTCACTTGTTATTAAACTATTAGGAAGGTCGGGGCCTGGACGGCAATAGGTTACAGAGTTAGTAGAGTAGGAACTAGGGGTGATTAATTAATAACGTTGATGATATAATTACCTATGTATGTAGTAGATGCTTGATAGATGCTTTTTAAGTATTGTTCGAACAAACAAAGTCACAAAATCTCGTATTATAATAGTGGTACATATTTGTATATTAAAGTCGTTCATATATGTAAAAGCAATTTGGCAGGGTTCACTTTAATTGGCCATCGTTTTATATATAGTTAACATTCAATTTAAAGGGCATAATGTATGCCATTTAATTCCCTATCCAAGCTAAATTCTTACCGCAATTAGATATTCATAGTTAACCAGCTACGAGACTTTTTTTATGATATTTTATGATTTCAAACTGTCTAATTTTCCCTCCCAAAAAGCTGGTATATTTCCCTAATCACCAGTTCTGTAAAGCTACGGCTGCGTATCACCAGCTCCGTATCTATCGCTCGCAAATTGTCCGGTTCAAATGGTAATGTCTGTCGATGTCGCAGCCGAGTCGAATGTTAAACAGATGCCTAATTGGCGCTATTTATTCTATTTAATTTTACTGCTGTACCGTTTTGGTACTGCTTTTTAGGGAAAATGTCAGTGGTAAATTTAGATGGATTGGATGTTTTTATAAAATCTGGTAAAGCCTTGTAAGTAGGTTAGTTTGATTAGGTATTTAATTTATTGAGTACATTATATGCTTGATCGACGCTTTTTAAGAAAAGCGTCGATTAAGCTTTGAAATAGATTGATAAGATATTCGTGATATGCTGAATATATTGATGTCCTTTTTGTTCGAAATTGCAACTTGACCACAAATCATCTGTTTTTAAGAATTGTTAGGCACAATTTACGATTTAGTGCAATGTGTTTTTAGTTTTCAAAACCAGTTATATTGCGGCTAACATCACGACAAAATAACCACGTCACTCATGTTAATAGTTGTTACAGAGTTATTTTAAGCTTTCTATTTTACGACATATCTTCTGACTTAACAATACAAACCCTTCTCATCACAATCTCCTACACCACACACTACCAAGTTTGTAGTAGAGATATAAATTCGTATTCTCGAGTCTAGTGTTCATCCCAGATAGAGATAGTTTGTTACACTTTATGGCATCTCTTACACGGGGAGGGAGGGCGCCATTAATATTAGAGGGTAGTTAGTTGGAACTACTATTACGGGGTAATGGAATGAAAGTACTTCTTTATTGTGAACGTATGGCGTGGCTTTGGATTTCAGCTGGGGATAAAGGAAACGTTATAAATACATACTGATGTTATAAAAGCTTAAGTCGTTAAACCATGTCAGAGGCCCTTAGGGCGGCTTGATAAACTCTCGACACCAGAGTTGGCCACTCTCATTCGAGTCTCAGTTTGAGTTTGATTCATTTAATGCTTTCTATTATCGATATATGTACATCATATTTTTTTCTGTTATCAAAAAAGAAACAGACAAAAAAATCTAATGAACCATAATTGACAATAAACGAATGAAAACGAATACAATATCAATGATAAAACATCTAACAACAAAATAACACCATTCTATCATCCGCCAAAGTTCACTAAAACCCTGAGGCCGTTAAATCGCTTGTTATTTTTCAAATTACTTTGTCAAATATCATTTTACGAGAACGCTCTCATAAATTCACGTTTAACTTTTGACGTATTGACGATCCCTCGTTCAATTTATTCATATCAAATGTAAGAGAAATGGCTCGCAATAAAAAGGCCGTTTTCTACGGAGCCAATTAATTCTGGCAGGTGCGGCGTCGGCGGCCTACGGGGCGCGGGATTAGGACTGAAGCAGAAACTAAAGTTTATAACTATCTTTAAAATTAAACAATCACTTACCTAGTTATTTTGTTACTCAATGTATTATATTTTAATTAAAAAATAACCTGGCTTTTCCAATGTTAGCTCTATAATCAGTTTAGAACATAATTTGTAAAAATAAAAACATGTTCTTAACTGATTAAAGAGCTAATGGACTATCAAACACCGAATAAATTTTCTAGATTCATAATCAAGTTTAAAAGTTATGGCGCTATGAAATACTTAACACAATTAAGCACATTGGGAGTAACCTTTTCAAGGGAGAGCTTTACCTCTTTGAAAGTCGGTTAAATAATAACTTATTCACAGACTCGACAATCTATATTGTAATCCTTATCAGTGTCCGCAGGTTCCTTAGTGTCTGCGCAACTGTTTCCATGTAGATATTAGAATAAACCATGATTTATATTCTGACTCCGACCTTTTATCACTGCGACGCACTAAGGAACGGCTATGTAAATTATTTGCTGTATGATTTTTGCACAAAGATATGAAAAAAATGCAAGAATATATAATATAATTGCATATGAGGCTTAGTGACAGAGTAAACAAAAAATAAAGAAACAAAATGTGCGTTTTATACAATAGTTATTACGTATACCAAAATGAAAGTACAAGCAAGAATTTCAAGGAATTTCCTTGATGTTAATTATGATTTATTTACAAATATTCTACGAAAACCAATTTAGAAGGCTGGATATTATTAATCTCATAACACCACATTTTCTTCTCCCCTACATAAATCATATTATATATACTCGTAAAATTACATTCAGTGGGTTTATTCTTATTTAAACTTAGAATAAGCTATACATAGTATATTTCGGCAGCTCACGACAATTTTCATGCCTTCTAAAAATATTTTTGTATCCGAAGAAGATACGTGACGGAAATAATAAGAGAGACAAGAAAATTCATCACCAACCTACAAAGTCCCGATAAAATATTCAACGAGACAATTCTGTATTTATTGACAACATTTCTTAGGTTATTGGGGAACATTTTGGCAAAAACCGGGTTTAATAAATTCGATCAAATGGCAGACTTTGCTTACATTCACAAAATTTTTATTACTTGTTAGAATGTTTGATGAGAAAGATTCATTTCTTACTAGTACTTCTCCAAATTATCTCAACGATATAAAAATCCAAGAACTCAAACAAAAGCTTTTCCCTAAACAAGCATATTCATTTCCACCACCTTTAATTTTCTTTTTCAATTTGCCGCCGGCCGTTTTTTTTAATTTGTTTACGTATCTCACTCTTACATGTCCTTATTTAATTGAATTCAGTTATTTATTACGGGACTTACTTAAGTTTTAATTGGTTAAGGTTCAGGGATATTTATGTAGAGTAGGGCCTTAGATAAGTCCCCTGAAGAGGCAAGATTACGTGTCCTTGGGAAGGCAATGCGGCAAAACCTGTAGAGTTTCTTGCTGGGTAAACTAATCGTTTTAAATTTTCCATGATGAATTGACGCCATTTGACAAATGAATTTTACGCGTTGTGTTAAGAGAGATAAACCTCTTTATTATCTGATAACATTTCCCGTATTGTTTCATAGCATTTAAAAAAAACAGTGTACTTTTACTCTAGTGCAAAAATATCTCATCATTTGATCCGCAATGAGTACACATTGCAGAAAATGTATTTAATATTTCTACAAAAGCAATGCTTTTTTTCTAAATACGGAGTATTCCTTTACTTTAAGGAAATTACGAATAGATAAGTTTCAAACTTACTTTCCGGAAAAACTTGTAATGACTTTGATAAGAGGTGGGTTAATTTACCCTTAGAAAAGTTACGCCCTTATTACCATTTTAAATCACGCTATTAATGTAATCTTTATCTAAATATCTCATTCAATTTTATTTTAATTAAATTATTATGAAGTAAGTTCCTAACTTACTTAAAAGCTGCGTAGGTTTGGAAAAGTTAAACCTTTTAACTAAGCAACAAAGCTAAGAGAAGAATTAAATGTAATATCATTATTATTATTTGCCTAACACCATAACAACAAGTCCTTTGATAAGATTAACTAAAACGTATTCCAATTTACTACTCGGTACATAATAAAGCTCTAAATCCGTCGTCCAATATTCATGGATTTTACTACCCCGTGCTTCAAAACAAGTAATATTTACAGCTGCAATCTGTCTAGCTATCTCCATGGTGATTCGCGCCGGCTGTGGATAATGCCGGGGGTCTATCCGACCCCAGCACGGGTTACGATAGACCCTGCGGCTTACTAACGTCATTTGCGGGTTAAATTGCATACTTTATATACGGATGATATGAATTTGCATCATTGTTGAAATAACGTTTATATGAGGTAATTCATAATTAATAATGAAACTGCATTATTGAATGGTAATTTATTTATTTGCAAATCGAGTGAATTTTGTAAGTAATCAATATGAAAGAGACTGCATCAGGCAGATTTTCCAAAGTTATATTTATATGAATAAGAAAGTCAATAAGTCACAAAAACCTTTTTTTATACTCTCATTAAATAATTAATTGCTTTTAGTGTCGTTTTAGTGACAAACGCACAATCTAATATGTGATCAATCACTATTGAGATACAAGTAAAATTACAAGTGCTTTAAATAAAAATCTGGACATTGTAAGTCACATTGAAACTTCTACTAACAAAGGATATTGACTACTTCAGCAATATTTTCCCATCCCTGTACAATTTATATCCGACGTAGATAAACTTATCCTTGGAAATGAAGCCGAACAAACAAACTTTGAGAGACGGACTCAATATTTAATATAAATAGAGATCCAGAAAAATTTCGACTGGACATTCGAAAGATAAACAAAATTCTCTTATGTAATTTACAAGAGACGATCTTGTGGCAGTGTGTTAAGAATATCAGAAATCAAAGAATATCAGAAGTATATTTTTATAATAGTTTTTATAGGCAAATACGAGCCTTAATTACCGTAGATTAGATTAACCAGTACTTCATTTTCATTGTAGATTTTTGTTCATTTTTATATGACAAGTGGTTTTGGGTGGTGGTAGTAGCGGTATGGTTCTAGTGTTGAGAATTTTCACATCGCTCTAGAAGATTTAGATCAAATATTAGCTCAGAATAAAAAATATCCTACCTATAAGAAAACTAGCTGGTGCCCGCGACTTCGTCCGCTTGGAATAGTTATTACCATAAATCGGTTCTAGAGAGCTAATATTAAAAGATAGACATATACTGTCACGGACATTTTGTTAGATCATTTTAAGAGGAATAATTATTTAACATATTTTTTTATATCTTGAAACATTTTCACAGCGCACGCAACGGAAGCCCTCAAAGATAAATAATTTCCCCCGTTTTTTTTCACATTTTCCATTGTTTCTTCGCTCCTATTAGTTGCAGCGTAATGTTATATAGCCCAAAGCCTTGATAAATGGTCTATTCAACACAAAAATAATTTTTCAATTCGCACCAGTAGTTCCTAAGATTAGCGCGTTCAAACAAACAAACAAACTCTTCAGCTTTATAATATTAGTATAGATAAGCTACAATATTATACATCCATATTTATCAATAATGTCCTCTGAAAACTTACCGTAAATTAAGCCAGAATACGAGCATTGTGACAATTGAATTAATTCCGCAGATGTCGAGTGTAAACAAACAAACTGCGAAATGTCTGATGGCTTTGTGCTTCGTTTTCCAAAGTAATTATAATAATTACTCAAGTGGCGCGTCTGATGCCTTTTTTAATGAAGATATTTTGTTAGCAATATAATAAAGGGAATGGTACAAAATGAGAGATCTAAAGCAATAATTATGTACTGTAAGGCAATTTTTTTTTATAAAATAAGAAATGTAAAGCTTCTTGGTCTAGTTTTAGGGCTAAATTCTGAAAACAACCTACAGTAAAATAAATTACGAGATTAGGCACATAACAAAGAGCAATGTGGATGGAAAATAATTCAACAGTTTCGGTTTCTGTTTAATTTATTACAGAGGTAAGTTAATACATAATGTATATAAGTTAATCATAAATAACTCGTATACAACATAACTTTGTTTATCTACCATGTAGGTAAATATAGCATCATTGCAGGATTACCGGTAAGCACTGAACGGCACCGTGATTGATTTAGTGCTTGCGATCTAAGTACTAGGGATCTAGGTGATTGATTTGTTTCGGAGTAAAATTATCTAAAACGCAGCATTTTTGGTGGTATGATTTGTAGTAAGTATCAGTAAATATTTAAATATATTTGGGCTTTGTTAACTATACTAGCAAAACGAATTTTACAGTAGAAAATAAATTAAAAACAATAAGCCAATTTTCTGAAATGAATGGACGGCAAAGCTTTGGAACACTTTACCAGAAGCTGTGTTTCCTGCGAACTACAATCCAAGGGTTTTCAAATCTAGAGTAAATAGGTATCTTCTAGGTAAACGTGTTACACCCTAGGCTGCAGCAATGCTTAACATCAGGCAGGCTGTAGTCAAACGTAAACCTATCCCACGTAAAAAAAAAAAATTGATTCTGATTTTTATACCTTTTCAACATAAAAAAGAAATTTCAGTCTACTCAAATGCGTAGGTCAGAGTATTTTAAAAGAAAATTCTAGAATCTGTGATGAAAGTTTCCAGATGTCTAATAGTTTTTATGTTGGGCTTAAATTCGCAGTTTTAGCTATCGATTCTTCTATCTGATTCATTGTGGGAATTTACTGACTTTAATTAATGGTAGTATATAGTCAAGTAAAAATTTAAGTGACGAAGAAAAGATGTGTTAATTATGCAAATATATTCATAGTAGTCTTTAGCTGACCTGATTTCCAAAGTTACTTGTGTTTATTGTGTTAATAACGATATATTAATGGTTTTAAAATAAACATAACTACGCCTGTTAAAGTGTTTGTGATAGAAAGAAACTCTTAACATTTAATAAAACTGTATATGTATAATCAGTGTCTATACATATACTACGATATATAATACAAATACTAAAATACTTTATTACTCGCATATACTAAACACATTTCTAAGGAGGTGGAGGGCGGCGTCTCTTTGTGTCAGAAACCAGGGTTCATTTTGGGTCGAAGCGCCACATTAGTAAGTAAACAAACCTAGTAGTAAGCAAACCTATTTTGATGCATATTAAATGAAAGTTATGTACGAAAACTTATTCAGTTTTACCTATTTGTAATCTATATAGCTAACCATATAACTAACTAACCTATTTCCCAGTGGGCTGAATATCGACATGTCCCAGTTTTTGTCCCGCTCGTCCCGCGGTAATAAAACTGCCGTCCGGGACAATCCCAGCATGGAGTCCAGCGGAGAACTCTAACTGGGGAGAAAAGAATGAAAATATATCTTTTATCATACAAGGTGATTTTGGGGATGTAAATAATAATACTTCTATATACGGAGCATCGAATATTAGGATTTTTATCACGTAAGGTTTTAACCACGCCATATTTAGGCCTAATAAAAAAATGTGAACGCCATTAATGATCTCTTATTAGATCGCATAAAATCTCAATATCGGGTTTTTTGAGTTATACATGAAAGAAATTCTACGATTTGTAAATAAAAAATAACACGTGTGCTCCCATAAAATATATGAACAGCATTTACATCTAACGAGCATTTGATCAAAAACTTTTAATATTTTCATAAAATCTCTAGAAAAGCCTACTTTTAACCCATCTACTACTTTTTGTGCCCATAACAGTCCACCGGCTACATCTCGCTTCGCGCGACATATCTACCTATAGGTATCAACTATCCAGTCGGCATCACCCACAGCTGAATCCAGTTAATCCTTCCAAGTTTTACGGTTCGGTAGACTTTTATCGGGGTAAATCGTAATCGTAATCGTAATCGGGGGTAATGAGCATATTACACTACAATGTAACCACCCGTGGCGGTTTATGGCCAGTAGAATGATGCGACCAGTTATTTCTGGGGGTTGCTATGAGACTGTATTAAAGGTAGTAAGGATAAGTATTATGTTTTTGTTATACAAGTATGGAACGTATGTAGCTACGTTTTTCAAGAAGCTGTACCTACATACATAGTTCAAGAAGTAATGATTTATACAAGCGAAAATTATACCCATGAAAATTTCAATCAATGCTCAATTTTCTATGAAAATGCGTATAGTAAAAGTAATAGGGCTCAACTAACGACTAAATTCTACAACAATCTCACTGCGCCATGACAAGAACGGGTTTACGGGCATGCAATTAGTATAACTCTTATTATTATATTAACTTCATAGAGTGCGAAAGTTATAAATCGTCATTATTGTTGTCGGTATTGACATCGATATGATATCTAGTACCTGTAGGTGTCGATTTTCGCGCCTAGGTAATAGTTGACCGGGGCTAAAAAGTTAAACCAGACTGAGATTCCACTAGAAAGATGCAGGTTATCTCTTACTTTTTATTATGTCATCATATTTCCAAGAAAATGTATGTTACAGTAATAGTAACCCCCCAGTTTATAGAGCACTAACGCGACGTCCTGCAGCGGCGGTGCTAAGTGAAGCTGCAACTCTCGTTTTATTCGCTTCATATCTTTTGTAAGTTTCAAGATGCTGTAATAGATGTGGCTTTTATTTCTGGTTCAATAGCCTTATGGTGGTCGCTGTAAATGGATAGACTTATTAGTACTTAGTGCTGTTTGGTAAAAAGTTAGGTACGTTTTCAAAAAGATACAACTGTAGAAGCTTGTTATGATTTCTACATTGGACGTGATGAGGATGTTCCTGCAGCTGGTGATTTTGTTGAAGGAAAATACTTATGTTGGTTACACAATTTACTGTATTGAATATAGAAGGTTTTACAATTTCGTGGTTTCTTGATTGCCGTTGGATGCGAAAGTGAAGTCTGAATTTATATAAAATAAGTGAGGTTATGTGTCATTTGGAAAAAAAGTACGGCCAAAGAATCTGGTACGCGGACGGAAATGTACCGCCATGCTTATGCATTTTTGCCAACAATTTGGTCGCTGCGATCGAGCCGCGACATATTCCGCCCCGTTGAAAGATCCTGGAGCTTTCAATGTTGTCATTCTTGAGGTTTCGGCAGAGGGCACAGTCGCACGAGAGATCGTCTTATGCTGCCTCTGGAAGTTGTGATGTCAGCCACTCGGGAGATGCCGTCGGGACCTGGGTAGAGCTTCTTAACTCGTCCAAGTCTCCAACAGAGAGGAGGCACGTTGTCTTCCTGGATCAAGACCAAGTCGTCGATGGAGAGACTGGAACAGGATGTTGTCCATTTTTGTCGTTGTTGTAATTCTGAAATATATTCCCTTTGCCAGCGTAGCCAAAAGTGTTGACGGATTTGTTCAAGTCTCTGGTAGCGCTGCAGTCTGTCAGGATTGGTATCTTGAAGAGCTGGCGATGGAAATGAGGTTAGCGGTCTTCCAATAAGAAAGTGTCCAGGGGTAAGGGGTTGGAGATCGGAAGGGTTGGAAGACATGGGGTACAAAGGGCGACTGTTCAGAATTGCTTCTACTTGAGTAAATAATGTTGAAATTTCTTCGAAAGTTAAGTGACAGTTGCCAATGACTCGAGTTATGTGATATTTAGCAGATTTAATACCGGCTTCATGCAAGCCACCAAAATGTGGGCTGTATGCGGGGATGAATGAGAAAGTTATACCTTCTTGTGCAGCATAGTCAGAAATAGATTGTTGTTCAGCTTTTAAGAATTTACCTAACTCATTGGATGCTGCTACAAAGTTTTTGCCATTGTCGGATATTATTTCTGTTGGTTTCCCGCGACGTGAGATGAATCTTCGAAGCGTCATCAGGAACTCGGCTGTAGCTAAGCTTGAAACTGCCTCGAGATGAATTATTTTATAACGTGTACAAATAAATAGGCATAAATAGCATTTTAAAAGTTTAGCACCGCGTCCTTTGCGATTCAAGATTAGAAATGGACCAGCAAAATCTAACGCAGTAGTTTTGAAAGGAAAATCGGGCGTGATGCGACACGCTGGGAGATTTCCCATCATGGGGTTGAGGGTTTTGCCTTGAAAGCGTCTGCATTTCACACAGTTGTGAGTTGTATTACGAGCTAATCGGCGTCCGTTTATAGGCCAGATAATATCTCTTACTGTAGATAGAAGTAGTTGGGGACCAGCATGCATTTGTTGTAAGTGTTCATGAGCAAAGTAAATTTTGGTAAAGTTATGTGATGAATCGAGGAGTATGGGGTGTTTTCTATCATACGAACATTCAGATGAATTTATTCTGCCACCAACTCTAATTAAGTTGTTTTCATCTAAAAAAGGTGATAATGATAAAAGTTTTGATTTGTGTTTTAATGGCAAGTGTTGTTTCAGCATTTTATGTTCGATTGGAAATGATTCTTGTTGTGCAATGAAACAGAGATGTTTGAATGAGTTTTGTAGTTCAGTGGCGGTTAAGAAACCTGTTTGCTTATTAGTAGGATTTCTTAAATTGTGAATAAATCGTTTTATGTAAGCAAATGATCTTTGTAATTTGATAAAGCTTGAATAATCTTCAAATTTGATTATAGGTTCTGTTGCAACTGTTGTTGCTAATGATTTTATAGGTTTAAGCTCTGGTAAGTCTATTTTCTTTATAGAAAGAGTTGGCCACTCACTTTCATTATTGACAAGGAAAGGAGGTCCGTGTCACCAGAGGGTAGATTCTGAAAGTTGTTTGGGACTCAGGCTTCTAGAGATGAGATCTGCTGGGTTTTGATGAGTGGGTGTATAACGCCACGATGAAGGATCTGTAATTTCATGGATTTCAGCTACACGATTAGCAACAAATGGTTTTAAGTTTCTAGATGGAGTGTGTATCCAGGCAAGAGCTATGCTAGAATCACACCAATATGTAATTCGACATGGTTTGTATCTGAGGGAGTCTACAACACTTTTTGTTAGTCGAGCTGATAAAAGGCAACCAAGTAATTCCAATCTGGGTATGGTTGTAGCCTTTGTTGGAGATACTTTTGATTTTGCACATAATAGGTTGACTGTGACGTTGTTGCAGTTATTTATAGACCTTAAGTATACACAAGCACCGTACGCACCTTGTGCTGCGTCACAAAAGGAATGTATTTCTATGGTGGTTGGGCTGTCACACAGTACTGTTCTTGGAATTTTTAAATGTGCAAGATGGTGAGTGTTGGTTACAAATTCGTTCCATGATTTCTTGATATCATCAGGAACTGGGTCATCCCATTGAAGCTTTAGAATCCATAGTTTTTGTATAATAATTTTTGGTATTATCACGCTTGGGCTGAGCAGTCCCAATGGGTCATATATTCTGAAAGAGTTTGACAATATTGTCCGTTTAGTGATATTGTCTTGAATTATGATTTCATTAAATGGAAAGTGTAAGCTGTCTTCGGCTGGATTCCATCCCAGACCGAGGGTACTGGATGATTCACTAAGAATTAGTTTATTTTGATTGTTTGCAATATTGTCTACTACATTTAGTGAGTTGCTTTTGTACTTTCGCAAAGGAAAGCCTGCTGATAGCAATGCTTCGGCTACAGAACGTTGTATATGCTGTAGTTCAACCTCAGTATTTGCTCCTGTGATTAAATCATCGACATAAAAATCATTTTGTATAATTGTTTTAATTTGAGTATCTTTGCAATTTTCTCCTACCTGCCATATACACCTAGTGCTTAAATAAGCTGCACTTGCTGTGCCATAAGTGAGAACATTCAAGCGCAAGGTTTGGATTGGAAGGGATTTGTCTTCTCTCCATAAGATTAGCTGTAAATTCCTATCGTCTTCATGAACAACAGTTTGCCTGTAGGCCTTTTCAATGTCAGCACAAAGAATGAATTTATACTGCCTGCATCTTATCAAGATTGAAAAAAGAGAATTTTGTACGTTTGGTCCTACCATTAGTATATCATTGAGAGATACACCAGTGGAGGTTGGTGCTGACCCATCGAATACTACTCTTATTTTAGTTGATTCACTGCCTTCACGGAGAACAGCATGATGACCTAAGAAGTATCCGGGGATTGGATGTGGATCTGGAGAAATAGATAAATGATCTAGTTCTGCATACTCTTGGATGAATTGAACATATTGTAACTTTAAATCAGGATTGTTTCTGAATCGCTTTTCTAAGCTAAGTAATCGTTTTTTAGCTACTTTGTATGAATCACCTAGTTTGTTCGGACTTTGTTTTAGTGGAAGTTTAATACAAAATCTTCCTTGTATCTAAAATGATGGTATTTGCAATGAAATGTTCTTCACACTGTATATCTTCATTGTTTCTAATAGATTTGGATGGTAATTCTTCTAATTCCCAAAATTTTGTAAGAAGTTTATCAATTGCAAGTTCTTGTTGGGGTATGAATTTTGTTTGTGTTTGCATGGGTGAATGAGAATATGATTCAACGCTATGGGGTTGAACGGGTGAGTGTTTGTGTGATTGTATACATACATTGACTGAGGAATCAATGCATGTGTTTGTTGGGAATGATTGATAAGATGATTTCATGCATGATTTGACTGATGAATCAATGCATGGGTGATTTGTGGATTGGCTGGGTGAATGTTTGATTAATGCATTAGTTGCATGCCTGATGGAACGCTTGGGTGGTTCACTGATGGAACGCTTGGGTGGTTCTCTGATGGAACGCTTGGGTGGTTCGCTGATGGAACGCTTGGGTGGTTCGCTGATGGAACGCTTGGGTGGTTCGCTGATGGAACGCTTGGGTGGTTCGCTGATGGAACGCTTGGGTGGTTCTCTGATGGAACGCTTGGGTGGTTCTCTGATGGAACGCTTGAGTGGTTCTCTGATGGAACGCTTGAGTGGTTCTCTGATGGAACGCTTGGGTGGTTCGCTGATGGAACGCTTGGGTGGTTCACTGATGGAACGCTTGGGTGGTTCGCTGATGGAACGCTTGGGTGATAGATCAAATGATTGATTGACTATATGAGGGTGTGACTGTATGTCAGATTGATTGTGTATGTTTTGATTGGATGCCTTTGTAAGGTTGATTTCTAGACTGTATTCTAGATTGCTTGAATGACATATGGCATGGTTGACAATATGTCTGTCTGTTTGTAATGTTGGCTGTATGTTTAACAGTTGTTTCATTGTTGTATTGTGATTGAGTGTGTGCTCTGTTTGATAAATGATTGAGTTGCTTGTATTTAGCTGAGCTAGCATGAAGAGGATCAGTTACTAACCAGCCCAAGAGTGTGTTGACCAGTTTAGGTTTTTTAGGTCCTAAGGATACAATCTCAGGGAGTAAAATGTCCCAAAAGATTTCTGAGCTTAACAGTATATCAATTTCAGCCGGTTCGTGGAAGTTAGGATCAGCTAATGTTATATTGTTTGGTATGTTGAGTCTCTTCCTGTCTATGGGAAATTGTGGTAAAGTACCTGTGACTTGTTCCATTACATAACAAGGCACATGAGCTTGATATGAACTGTTCAATGATTTGATTTGTATTGATGTTGTGTTTAAAGGTTTGTTGCAAGAAATATTTCCTATCCCTGCAATGGTGTTAGGATCTGCAGATTCAGTTTGTAATTGTAAGGTTTGTGTGAGATGTTTGGAAATGACTATAGCTTGGCTTCCATTGTCTAAAAGAGCGCGTGCTTTGACTTTCACTTTAGTAGCAGGATTCTCAACTTCTATGACTGCTGTGCATAAATTAGAACCACTGTGATTATGTTGGGAAAAGTTTACAAGTTTTTCAACCGATTTAGATGAATTTGGTGTTGAGCAGATTAATGTGTTGTGACCCTTTGTATTGCATAATCTGCAAGGACCTGAGAGACAATCTAAAGTAGAATGACCCTTTCTTAAGCAGTTTTTACACAACATTTTGTTTTTAATTTCCTCTAATTTTTCATTTAGTGGTTTGTTTTTGAATATATTGCATTCATAAATGCGGTGAGAACCTTTGCATATACTGCAAGAAGATTGTGGAGTGTTTGAGCTCACTTTGACCAAGTTGTGTGATTTTAGTGTAGAATTTTGTTTGTTATTGGAACCTGACCATAATGTAGTACGAGGTTGAATTGGTTTCTGTGAAGTTTCATTTTTGTTTCGATGGATAGCTTCTAAAACATCTGCACGATCAGTTAAAAATTTTGTGAATTGATCTAGGGTAGGCATTTCGTTGAAACTGTTTCTAAGTTCTTCCCACTTTGTAAGTGTTTTTGCATCAAGTTTTGCTGATAAAATATATATGATTATGATGTCCCAATGATCGGTTGGTTGTCCTAACGAAGCTAATGCTCTTAGATTTTTTAGTACATGGTCTATCATGTATCGCAAAGAGTTTTCCGTTTCATGACTTGGTTGTATGTTAAATATTGCAGACAAATGTTGATTTATTAGCACACGTTTATTGTCATACCGTTCACAAAGTAAGTTCCATGCATGTGTATAGTTAGCCGATGACACTTCGAGGTTTGAGATAACTCGAGCTGCCTTTCCTTCTAGATATGATATAAGGTAATGGAATTTGTGGATATTACTGATCCTCTCGTTGCTATCTATAAGTGCTAGGAAAGCATCTCGGAATTGAGCCCAACAGAAATAATCACCGTTGAATTTTGAGATTTCAATTCGAGGTAATTTGAACATTGTATCATTAGCTTGATTACATGTATGAGAACATGCTGCTTTAGGTTCCTTTTTTGTCTCAAATTGAGTGTTTGCACGTTCTAATATTATTTTGGCATGAGCTATGCAACTAATTATGTCATGCTCTATGATATCCCTCTCATCTATTTCCGTGTCTAGGTCGTCCGCATTGAGAATCTCAATTTCAGATTGAATGCTGTCATATCTATTTGCTAAGGATTCAAATTTGTTTGTTTTTAAACTAAGTTCAGCGAATTCGAGAGTGCTGATTTCTGTCTTGTCAATTAATGATAGATAATTCTTAAATTTAGTAATTTGGCCTTTGATGGAGCTACGTTTTGTGGTTAATTCTCTGTATGAAAGTTTTTTGTCTGTCATGATTATTTTAAATTGAAGGTATCAGAATGGATAATGACTACCTAAGCAAATTAGACTGTTAAAGTATGATTTGTGATATGACTTAGCTGCACATTGTTGGATAGCTTTCTCACTCGCCGCTTGAAGCACTGAATTGTCCCGGGAGCTGCGATGGCACCGACACCAAGCCGCGCTGGACCGATGACGAGCCGCGATCGCACTGATAGGTACCAAACGCCACGGTGAGTTTACGGGAATTTCGCTGCCGCGATGCCTGGAATTTGCAATTTGCAGTGTTATAGTAGGATGATTTGGGTTTTTGGAAGGGAAATATTGAGGATGGAGCACTTATCTTGGATTTTCGTGGGTAGTTTTGAAGACGCCGCGATAGAAAAAAATGCAGTCTTGATCTCTGCAATCTTGATGATCTTGAGGAATAGATGATTTTTCTTGCTTTCGTATGGTTTTTCTTGAGGTGATGTCTGGTTTTCGGCCAGCGGCGGGTTTCTCCTGCGATGTCACGTCTCTTGAGTCGCCAAAAAAATTTATGTAGAAGCTTGTTATGATTTCTACATTGGACGTGATGAGGATGTTCCTGCAGCTGGTGATTTTGTTGAAGGAAAATACTTATGTTGGTTACACAATTTACTGTATTGAATATAGAAGGTTTTACAATTTCGTGGTTTCTTGATTGCCGTTGGATGCGAAAGTGAAGTCTGAATTTATATAAAATAAGTGAGGTTATGTGTCATTTGGAAAAAAAGTACGGCCAAAGAATCTGGTACGCGGACGGAAATGTACCGCCATGCTTATGCATTTTTGCCAACAATTTGGTCGCTGCGATCGAGCCGCGACAACAACTATTACATCAAAATTAAAATTAATAGTAAATCAATGAGTATACGGGTAATAACTGTCTGTAATACATAATGAATATAAATAAATTAAATAAATTTATTTTTTAGACATCCAAAGTGGACGTCAACTTTTAAAACTTTTTGATGTGAGTACTTTGCTTATTGTATACCTACTATACAAACCAAGATAGAGATTTTAAGTATTGAAAGCTCAGATATCAATTCAAAATATCACTCACTTTGCAAAAGTCAAAAGAAGAACACAGTTAAGGATGATTACTCAGAACCAGCTTATTAACCTTCTATATCAGAATAAATGTAAGAAAATATGTGGTTCTTTGTAAAAAGTTGGTTTATTATTCCTTCTCTGAATATGATAACTGATAGGCAAATTACCTGGTGACATTACATTTTACAAGGAAAAAAGAATAAGGCCTTATAGAGAGATGAATTAGGAAGTTTCTCGATGGCGAGTTCCTTGTTTAACCGTACCAGTTTTAGAAACTTTTGCAATCTATACTAATAATATTATAAAGCTGAAGAGTTTGTTTGTTTGTTTGTTTGAACGCGCTAATCTAAGAAACTACTGGTGCGAATTGAAAAATTCTTATTGTGTTGAATAGACCATTTATCGGGGAAGGCTTTAGGCTACTACTATTCCACGCGGACGAAGTCGCAGGCACCAGCTAGTTATTCATATGGAGTGAAAAAGTAGATGGTAAATTATGTAAATAAATATTTTGGGCTATTTCACACAGTGCCATCAAGCCTAATACGAAGAAATCATAACTAGATAACGATGGTAAGAGTTACCTTGTAAATTTCAGAAATAGTGTCACCAATTTTCGTATCTCGAACCTCTGTTTACATTATGAGTTTTTATTGTAATAAAACCCTGAGCTTGTCATATTTAAACAAAGTATTATTCAATAATTGCAATAATAAAAAAAATCTGATAATTAACATTTTAATCCACATTCCACACCATCAAATTTGCCTTTCCTTGTATTATCCGAGCGATTTAGCTCAAAATATCCCTAAATGTTTCAAAGCGAGTGTTTAATAATTCTAAACCAATATATCTCTAATTACTCGCTCATTAAGCTAGTTCCGACAAGCTGCATCGTATGCAAGTTCTATTTGAATTATATACATATCCTCGCTCGTATGTGAACAAACACACTAGATCGGGATGGACTTTCAATAAATTATAACGAATACTTATATGATAAATGAAGTTTTTGTGTGTTTTTTTTAGTTTCTACACTTAATTCCTGCTTATATTAGATAGCATTTGGCATTTATAATATTTAGTCAGAGTCACTCTTTGCTCTAGTTGGATTATCGGTTGGAAAATGTTTGAAACAGACAACACTGTTTAGTACGAGTAAACCTACCACGAAAGTATCAGTAGACTTTATTGATAGTGGATTTCATTTGAAAGTGAGTAAAGCGTGTATTAGTTTTATAATACCAGAAATAGTACATTGTTACCCTAGGGGTGAAAGTAACTTATTCAGTCCCGAGACGGGGTTTGGCGCCCGAACGCAGTGAGGGTGCCAATAGTTCGAGGGACTAAATAAGTCTTTAACCCGAGGTAAACACTGTGCTTTTCATTACAAATGCGAGGAAAGTAAAAATAAAAACATGAATTAGCTAAAGAAAATATGAGTAAATTTTATTTTACCACCCAAGTCAAAACAAAGATACCTCAAATCGTATGATGATTTTCCACTACCGCTTTAGCCTCTTCTTTTATAAAATAAGGCGTTAAATTTATATTAAAATCAGATGAACTCATTTTATAGGTACAAAATCTCTGCTATACGTATTGTGACGTAGAACCTCTTTGAATGTAGGTGTAAGAACTATTTGGTTAAATGTAGGTATAGGAACTCTTTTGTTTTTGTAAAGAAATTAGTAGAGTTCAAGATAACTCTGCGCGCGGATAAAATTGGAACTAAAATGTTCTGATTGCAATTTGCATCAGAGGCCAATTCTTGGCATAAGTGCTGCCGCCAGTCGCGCGCAGAGTTTTTACATGTTAATTTGACAGCTGTCAGTTGAAAGCGATTCTCCATTCTCCATTGATCTCCATCAGTACAATGTACTGATGGAGATCAATGGATTCTCCCTAGGGATGAAAAGTATTACTTTCAACCTGCTCCTCAGGCAACTTCAGACCTACTTTCAGAGTATGAGTAATGAAAAATATATAACACTCGGGTCACGGAACTCATTCACTATACATTTCTTATTTTAAGTATTTTTACAAGTTATTTTTAAGAGGACAAAAACTTTCTAATTTACTATGGACTAGTACAGTATTTTATGAAACAGGCGAGCTTAAATTCAATTTCTCATATTTAACACTAAAACATTACTCAGTACAAGCCTTATACTTAACTATCATATTTGCATAATATATCCCACCTGAATTTTCATGCGAAAATGCTAAACAATTTAGCAACAAACTTTGTTCCATCGTACATTACCAAAATGCCGACCTGCATAATAATAGCAAATCTTACAGGTTTAATGGTAAGCAGTGTATCATCATACTTTTATGGAAAAATAAGGTTTGCTGATATATTTCTTTGTTGGTATGCAGCTCGATGTTCAAAAAAATGGAACCAAAGGTTTTAATTATGTTAATTTTTATATATGTTTAAGATTTTTATAGTCTGCCGTATCTTGTCAACCAATTACTTTTATTTTTACATAATAATATTTAAGAATTACTTTTCAGTACCTCTGAATACAATACACAGTAGTATTATATATTTATAATGCTCAATACTCGGAGTATATTTTATGTTGAAACCTTTATGAGATTCTCCACAACCATCGTATAAACGAAATATGTTCAAGAGGTTACATGTTATTAGGCTATTTTATCTTTAGATTTTCAAATAATTTCGTATAACACAGACATTTTAATTTAACACATTTCTGTATATATTATAATTTATTTCTTTTGACTACTTTATTACAACTATTGAATGTCAGACGCATGCGTTTCGAAATATCTAGACGCCAAAGTTGACCACTCTTATACGGAATTACTTTAAAAAGTAGAGTTAAACAGGTTTGCCAATATTCACCATATATGTAATGTTATCCAATACTTTTATCAATTTTAGTTTTAGTGCAAATTGTGCATTCAATCGAATCAATCTTATTTTCGCTAAGCGAGCGCAAAACGGCTACAGCTAAAAATGTGTGCTTTACTTGACTGAAGCAATATTACAGTGCTTAACTTCAAGACTGAAGCATATACAGTACAGTCAAGTCAGTCACAATACAGGTACTAATTTAAAAAAAAACAGTTTGTTTTATTTTTTCGTACCGTACTGACCCCAAAAGCCTCCACCCCAGTCACCAATCACAGCTTGTTCCGTGGAAACCTTCTAATTATGCCGACTAATTGCAATACATGAGAATAATTGAATTTTTATGAGCCTCTGATTGCCGGAAGAGCGTGTCGTGATGAAATACGACCCAACATTATATTCAATAGACTCATCATTAGAGCTAAAACGATCCAATATATAATTGATACAAAAAATATTAATAATTGTAAATAAATAATTTTAATTTAACTTTCATTAGTAATTAGTTTTTTTTACTTAAATTTATATTAATGTTTGACGAGATATTATTCATGCCAGCTTATTATGAATGTAATAAGTTTATTCTTTATGTTAATATTCTTTATGTTGATAAATGATATATATCTATATAATACACTTAATTTGAGAACATGAATAACATCAAAATTGTGACTTTTATTATTTTTTGCCTTTATGATTTTGGCGTGGCCATAGTAAATAAGAAGTCCCTAAAATGACTTTAGTCACTTAAAATCCTGCCGTATTAAACATTTGGTAAATCAAGTTTGTATGCACTAGTGGCCTCACATTGTTATCCAATTAAGAGAAATGTAAACTATGAACCAGTCACTTAAGGCGCATAGACAAATCTTGCTCCAATAATAATACTGTGATAAATGAGGCAAAGTATTTGGTATCAAGTATCATCAAATAATGACGGGTCTCCATTTATTTTGTCTGTGTGTGGCCAAATGTTCTGTTGACGGTACATTTTCTAACATGATATGGATCAGGGAAAATAATTATAGGATTACGTGCTTGTAATATCAAATTAGGGGTTTTAATTTCGGATGGTCATGCAATTGGTTGTCAAAAGGTAAATGCTTGGAGAAACCGTTAAAAGATTTAATGTTGAAAAAAATATTTATATGAGAATTTATGACTTATTTTGTCAAACGTTTGGAATTAAGTGTGGATATTCGCACCTGGCAGTTACAAGACCAAGGCTGAAAGGTAAGGCGTGGTGGCTGGTAATCCAAAATATGCAGGTTCGAATCCTACCTATTATTTTCGCTCTTTTTCCAATAGATTTTTACATAATAAAATTGTAACCATTAACCGGATAGATGTATTATCGTAGAACATCTACGGCTCTACGCGCCACCTACGATTCGTACCAAATTGCTACGATTCTTTAAATCAGGTAAAAAGTTAACTGACTCAAGTAAAAGCTTTATTGTAATTTCCCGAAGCTCTAAAATCAAAATTAAACGAGTAATATTATGTTGTTCCTATGATCAAAGCTGACAAGCAAATATATAGGTACAGCTTTGAGATACCTAAAAGCAGTAAGCACAAACCAGTTTCCAACCCGATTACTCAAGACCTGTAGTTTCTGTAGTCAAGAATGTGTTCCTTTGAGCTAATCTTTTAAGAACCAAACTGTGGAGGAAGGAGAGCTTCTAGCACAAATAGGTATTAGAAAGGAAACAGCCAGTAAAGTAATGTTAAACGTTTGACCTGAATGTTGCTGAGAACTCTTTGAAAATAGTAAAGGTTTTTATATACTTACAGTGATACGACCACTTCGATTGAAATTAATTTAGTTTTATGAACACCAAATGATATTTTAATGATGCAAAAGCATACACTTAGGTACGTATTATTATGTGAAATTACTAGGGCTACCATCTTATACACTGAAATCAATGAGTTTTATCTTTTTCATACTTCCAAATCTGTCTTTTAGAATAGAAAGATAAACTGTGCAACTACATATTTCTAGTATCAGGTTTATGTTTAAAATAGGGTGGTCCATAATTACTAAATTTTATTTGTAAAAAAAAGTCGTATCGTACCGCCTAGAGAATAAAACTCCATTATATCAACAACAAAAGCAACAAACTCCAGTGAAATGCATCGCAATCGAATTTCCGATGCATTGGTTAGTTGATTCAATTAACTGCATGTGGTGAGGTTAGTTTCACTCTTGGTTTAACCAATTACCTGCGGAAATAACAACACTATTATATTATAAGCAACACTCGACCACAATTCTGATGTTCTTGGTCGGATATAGTTGTGATACACGTTCACTTTCTAAGTTGCTAATATGGGAAATAGATTTGTTGAATGTGAAATTTTTATTAAAAATTTTGTTGATTTCTTCTAATGGTACAAGTGTACGTTTAAGCTTATAAGTAGACGGAAATAAGACAGAATTTATGTATTAGCTAATTATAGTCTCTAACATTTATATGATAAGACAACAAAGAAAAACAAGCCCTGAAGAATTCTAAAGTTGGTCACATTCCATAACACTCCATAACTTCACGCCTTAAACTGATTGGAATAAAAAAATAGGTTTCTTTTTAACCGTAAGTCTCAAACCAGTTATTTGGCCAGTAACAAATAACAATTCAACAAATCATTCCACGAATTGCCCTAAAACCTCGATTAAACTCCAAAAACGAAGCAGAACAAATAGCTTTGAACCGGCTTGCGTCTGTTTGAACTGAACGGCTAGCATAGTTACAATAGAATCGGAAATTATTCCACCTTATTTTAGAGTTTTGTTTTAAAATACTCATATGATTATGTTCATAAAACTGGACCTATACTTAATATATAATATGAAAAATGTATAAAAAATTCAAAATAGGCTGGTCGTGGAGTTTGCCTTTTATAAAATACTAGCTATGCCTGCGACTTCATCCGCGTGGAATAGTTATTTTGGGCATCATATTTATTTTTGCAAACAACCTCTTCAACTTTATTAATTATAGCTACTTGTGCTACGCTGTTACGTTCACGAGTAAACCTCTCGAGCGCCCAGAGCACACCCTTATGTGCAGAAAAAAAATTTGCCGGGCATATAAGGGTGTGCGCTTGCGTAGTGCTCTGATTCGCCGACATTTTGTTACGTTTCTTTTCCTTCAAACTCATGACTGACGTATTTATTCCATCAAGCACATCAAACTCTGCTTGATTCAAATAACTTTTTGCGCAAGTTGGAACGAAAAAATGAATAAAAAAGTAAAAAATGACAAAGTTAGTTCCGCGCAAACGGCAAATATGGCGGGTGGATTATTGCGTCATCCTTTTGTTTTTATATGATTTTTAATGTAAATATTGCATTTTGAGTGTGAAAAAGTTTATGATATGAATGTCTGGATATATTGTGAGTGATTATAGTGTGTTTTGTAACTGGATGTGTAATTGTTAACAAAATATGATGTCGAAAAGTGAGTAGTGAAGTAGAGTGCAGAGTTCAGAGTAGTGAAGAAATCATAACCGCAATTTACAATCATCATAAAATCTAAATGTGAGTATATCTCATTATTTTGGCATTTGCGAGAAATCAGAAATTTCATAAGCAAAACAATGGTGTACTAATTATATATCGTTACCTGTGAAACATAGCTTTAAATTAGTATTTTCTATGATGACACCGACAAGTTTGATTTTTTACAAAGAGGGCGGACATTTCGGCAACATATTTTTTGTGTACGCGGGACGCGCCACGGGTTTAAACCGTTTTCGCAGCGCACGCAACGGAAGCTCTCAAAGATGAATAATTTTCCACGTTTTCCCAGTTTTTCCATTATTTCTTCGCTCCTATTAGTTGCAGCGTGATGTGATATAGCCTAAAGCCTTCCTCGATAATTGGTCTATTCAACACAAAAAGAACTTTTCAATTCGCACCAGTAGTTCCTGAGACTAGCGCGTTCAAACGAACAAACAAACAAACTCTTCAGCTTTATAATATTAGTATAGATTTGAAAAATAAATGATAAAGGTTATATGGTTTTAATATGTTTTTTAACATGATAATTAACTTACTCGTGTTTAACAATGAATTCTTCTTCTAGGCAAGCACGCTAGATCGTATACAGCAATGACGAGATCAGGCGAGTTGTAGTCAAGCGTGAGCCTATCAAGTGCAAAAAAAATCTTCCCACTTATAACTTGAAACCGTAATAGCAGAATCGAAACACACAAGAAACACATGTAAAAATGGTGATTCACTTTGCAAATGCTAGCTTTGAACTGGCGTGTTCAGTTTTTTGCCTTCGTGGAAACAAGCACTGAAATGAATGTTAAGTAGCTCTGCACCATCTTTCATCCATTGACCAGCTTTAAAAATATGGCCCTGTCTTTGCAGTGTGCTTGTGGAAATTATCGCTTTGCTTTTGGGCTGAGTGCTTTCCAGTTTTTATGAAGCTAAAGCGATTATTTGGGGAAAGTATACAACGTACGACATAATAATAACACAAATAATGTGTTCTGTTCAAAATATAATGAGCGTATATGAACTGTTGATTGATTAATCTAGTGTTAGTATCACAGCCATAATTATAGTAAATGGCCGCTATTTGTTTAGCAAAAAAAAAGCAATTAAAATTAATGGTTAATCGAACTTACCTTAAGTGAAGTTCGACCATAATTATACGAGACGACGTTACATGCGAAGAGATTTCTTTATTAACTATGTAGTCTCACTTCTGTTTGTACTAGGCGTCACACTTTTTAAAGCTGTGAAAATAAAAACACAAAAAAAAAACTTTTGAACAAATGTCACTGTCAATGTCGCGCCTGTAGCGCCGTCCGCCTGTCAAACCTCATTATTTTTAGAGTCTAACCATGGAGTACTAATATAATGCTCTGCTAGCCATCTCTCGTTTGTGCTATTTAACAATACACGAGTTAGTCAATGTTGTTGACATTTACAGGGTCCGGGTGGGACTTTAAATCTATTCGCATGTAACGTCTAAATAGGGCTCAAGTAGACTAACTAACCAAGTGAAAAAGACATGAAAGTAGATATCATGGCTTACTAGGCAAATATTAAACGATCATTATGCCGTTGGCAAAAATTACGTATAAATAATAAGTTGTAACTTCCAGTCTATTGTGAATGCATCCATATTATAGGCCACAGAAACTCATTTCTAGCATATGCCATATTATATTCCATTTTGTTTTAAGCCGTGTGGCAAATAAACCAATGTCAGGAACCTTAAAATTTTAGTTAATTTATCAA
Organism: Macaria liturata; assembly: GCA_964023185.1. NCBI lineage: Eukaryota > Metazoa > Arthropoda > Insecta > Lepidoptera > Geometridae > Macaria > Macaria liturata. The sequence goes on from OZ026806.1 coordinate 10,419,926, forward strand.
ATATATATGTAATAATAAGTTAGTAGTAGTAATCTCAACATTTATGTTTAAATGCTTCGACCTCTTAATCTATGAGTCTTATAATATGTCAAACAAAAATTAATGAATTTTCTTTAATTACACCACTGTCAGATTGTTCTGACCACATGTATACTTCAATGCCTCAAGATGTCGATCACCGTATTATATAGATTTTATTTACAATACATTGCCCGCCTTTAGGCTGCTTTCAATTGTAGAATTATACTTTGTTGTACTTCGCATCATTTCAAAATCCATTGACTCGTTTCCCTTTACAATACACGTCCAATTTATTAGAAAGACACATGAGAAACTCACAAAAATAACCGTATACCAATAAGTATTGGATTATATCTATTCAAAAACATTGTTTTCTCTCGTAATCAATTTTGGATTAAATTTGCGTAATAACTGCATATATGTTTAATCGCAAATAGCGCAGAGCTACAAATTTATCGACCTATTTCTCTAAATGAAATATGTCTGCTCAAGGAGTATCAGACATTTATCTGCCGGCAAATTTAGAATAACATTTTGTGAAGTTGTCTCAAAGCCATAAACTGAAAACTGAAGTGAGTTTCATTTATTTATAACAAGTTTATTGTTTTAAAAGTGCTTTCTGAGCAGGTATTGTGAGTAAATTATTCCTAACATGGCAGGTAAATATACAACCAAAGATAAGACTTTAGTCTTTGCGATAAGACCTTATAGGTTTAATTAGTTTTATAAAAACTACAGGCATTTGTGATGAAACTGAAAGTAAAATCAAGAATGAAACTCGTAAGTTAAATCTTAAAATACCAATCTAGGTACTAAGATGTACATGACAAAAATGTGAATATTTCAAAAAAAGATCGTTATATCATTTGTTGAAAAAAAAACTATATTTACGATCTATTCGGTATAGTTTTATAAAATATATAAGATTGTACCATTGATCTCCATCAGTCTTGTACTGATGGAGATCAATGGATTGTACCAAGAAAATTAAAATCGATGATGAATAAATGCAGTAAGATTGCTTGGTAGGTTAGTAGTTGCACTAACCTTTATCCTTTGAGCTGGTTGATGAATTGCTTAGTTTTTGTACCAAACGTCGAATTTTCGACGTTATTTTAAAATTCCGATGCGCTCTCTCGATTTACCACTTGAACACTTGAAATAAACACTTTCCTCCACGAAAAATTCAAATAGTAAAATTCAACGAAATTTATGATGTTGCGACGCCCGCACACAAGAAATGAATGAGGTTTGACAGGAGGACGGCGCTACAGGCGCGACATTGACAGTGACATTTGTTTAAAAGTTTTTTTTTTGTGTTTTTATTTTCACAGCTATAAAAAGTATGACGCCTTGTACATACAGAAGTGAGACTACATAGTTAATAAAGAAATCTCGAGCATGTAACGTCGTCGTAGTATAATTGTATGTTTAATACTATTTCGAAAATAAAACAATAATTTATTTTCTTTATGTTTATCTTTTCAAATGCTCTTGACAAATCTTTATTCATTAGATTCATGAGTGTGACTTAGAAGATTTTTTCCGTAATCGTGAGAAACAGACGAGAAATCAGCAAAGCAAGTGCAGTGAGAGTGCAAGATCTGTTTTAAGACCTCATCCAATACCCCAGATACGATACCACTAATGGAATTGATACCGAGATTACTCAACGAAACTATTACTTTAAATAGATACCGCATTAACTTTCATGTTTTCATCTCTATGTAATTAAAAACTTGTGATTGGTTATTTATTTAATTTGTGTTTGTTGAGGATTTATTTTTCCTTATATTTTGAATCATTTTGTACAATTAGCCTGTGTTAAAATAAGCTACTTATGAATATGAAAAATTGAGTACAAGAGTTCACGAGTAGAATAGAATAGAATAGAATATATCTTTATTGTACACCATAAAACATAGAAATAACAAAAAAGGAAATAGGCTTAAATATATTAAAGAAGTAAAGAATTTCATAAGTTTTAAACAAATAATATATAAAGTACTTACGACCAAAACCGCCCTCCTAAAAAATTAGTAAAAAGATTAATAATAAAATTGTAATTGTAAGAATGTCAATAGACTCCCCTGCTCGTACACTTACTCATATTGGTGCTGATATTTACTGAAGTTTTTATCTAATGTCATCAAATCAATATTATCAATATATTTTTACAGTATCTACAAGGTGCATTCATTGGTGGAAGCTTTCCGCCGGGATTGTTTCGTAACAAGCCGAAGTTGATGGTTGCATTTCATATTTGAAGCGCCCGAACTTTTAGATTAACCAAAACAGTTCGGAAATATTCTCAACTCTATCGGAAATATTTCCAACACTGTTCGTCGGTGAAAATTATCTTCAATAAGTAGCTATGCGTTAATTTAGAGTAAAATTATTAACAAAACTCTGATATTAACAAAAAGTTATGAGGGCTTCGAAAGGTTGTTGAGAGTAATGATTCAGGATTTATTTTTGTGAGTAATTCTGGTCATTTGTACATGAAAGCCTGAAAAGTTAAAATAAAGTACCTACGTAGAGGTATATCAAGTAAAATTAAATAATTACTTGACGTTTATTCTCATGTTATAGGTATATACATGAAACATATTAAACAATCCACTTCAGTACACAGATGTTTTCAAAAACTAATAGTAGCGAGATAAACTAAAAACAAGTATAAAGTTGATAATAAAAAACTTATATTCATAAATTTAAATTTCCGATATGCATGAACATTGTACATTATAATTTTAAGTCTTGTTAATAAAAACCTAGCCAATTTTCCTATAGTTGCGTACCACTAACCGTTCTGAACGCTTTCGAGCTTCAAGTTCCCAGTAAGGTGAAACTTTTGAACTCTGAACTTGCAAACTACTTCCTGTTGTAATTCTGAGAGACGATACTTTGTAGATCACACACTTACAAAGGATGTAGGTATGGGGAAATTCCTAGTATGATAGTCTGTGTGGAATACCTTTACTGTCAGAGACGGTATGTTCATCAAGAAATTGAAAAAGTTAAGTGTTTGAAAATATCAAAGCTCAGTACGACATATGGATATTTGGCTTCATTGGTAAAATAGAGACAAGAAAAATCGTTCAACTAGTTTTTGGGATAATAAATCATAAATTTCACTAGTTTGCCGAGAAATTAACTATTTTACCTGCATAAAAGAACTATAATACTAATATTAAATAAATTTTCATGAATTTAATAAACTATGCAAAGCTTAGGCTTCACTGCTATCAAATAGAAATTAGGATTAGCGTACTTGTGCAGTAGATCAAAGGCTACCGGCCACTGCGTCGGCCATTGCAGTAATCTATGGAGGGACAGATTATACCGGGATAGGAGGGAATTAGCGGGACGTGCGCGATCACCCGGACACTGCGGACCGAACGACTTTGTATAGGCTTTGATGTAAGGTTAAAGGTTATTAACGATTTCCTTTAAAGGTGGCATTTATAGACAAAAACTAAGATAATTTAGTAGTAATTGGCTTATGCCGTTTTGATTGTTATTAAATAAATAAATAGTCCATAACCGGTTTTAATGGTGGCTTCAGGTAAGGCAAAACCAAGATATTTTGTGCTATTTGAAATATGAGAAATAAAATCAAATTTTCTCGAAGCTTTGCTTCTTTTATAATAAGTAAATTGCTAATATACCAAATTATGTATAAAAAAAACTCACACTAGAAGGACTATTTAGTCACTAAATATTGAGAACAATACAAAAATACAGAAGAATTTGTAGAAACTACAATGCAGATACAGACATTTTGACAAAGCCACTATAACACAACAATTCCCATATAAATCCCTTGTCAACTATTAAAACCATAATCCCTTTCACAAATAATATCCGATCCCTCATATCAATATCCTGTCGCTAGGGTTGTCCCCCGGGACAGCGGCCACTTCTAGTGAAGTCAGTCCTGCTTATTTTCGCGGGACGCAAGGCTTCAACTTTGTATTCCCCGAGCGGAACAACCCTAAAATCGACGACATTTCATTGAAATAGATGTCTCATAAATGTAAATAAAATCGGGCTGGAAACTTAGAAGATTTAATGTATACAGCAGCACCCTCTGGTGAGTTGTCACCGTAACTCATAGCTAAAAATATGCACCAATCAAACATCAGCACATCATAGACCGCATCAAAATCCGAATAGTCGTTTTGGAATTAGAGGTAAAATTGGTTTGCATAAACTTAATTGTTTTGTTGGATTATTGTTTTTTTCTTAAATATTTTTTAAGTCAAATGACAAAAAAAATGGGTGACACCATTATTTTGAAACAATCCTTATCCTTCGACAAAAACGGAATGATTGAAATCGGTTCATAAATAACGGAGAAGTTGCGTAACAAACCAACAACAATACTTATTTTTGAAGTTGGTTAATAAGTAATTTGTATTTCTCACAACCAATCAATCGCTTCTCAAATTTCAGCTATTGTTTCCTAATTATTTTTATTTTATGATTATGATGTATTATATATTTACATGGTAAAATAAGTAAATATGTGCTGCCCTCTAGTTTCTTTTGTCAGTGCTAAAATTGAGTTTGCCATCAATTATGCACGCCGGGTACTGGCCCAACTACCAATATCTATTAGGTTTGGGAGACGAGAGTTTCAAACAGAGGGCAATCTTTGAATAGCTACTAGAACCTACTGGAACGAATTGATTCAAAATTATTTTTATTGAAATACTTGTGGATTGGCAGGCCTTGTTTTGAGATAGATAAAGTAAAGCCCTTAGGGCGGCTTGATCAACTCTCGACACCAGAGCTGGCTACTCTCATTCAATAAGAAGAAGTAAGTGTGTACCTATACTTTCTGTGACCTCGTGAGTATAAAATAATTATTTCATACTCTGCATGCAGCAAGGAAGAACCATACAGACTGTAGACATACCATACTTCCTTTAATATACGTGTATAAAAATTAGCCTGATCATTTGTTTGACCACTGAATTACAAGCAACAAATAAATAATATCTGAAATCTGAAAGCTGACTCCATATTTAAAAACGACTTTTGATTAGCTTCTCAAACGAGCTACAAGCATTTCACGTTCATAATAAGCAAAGTAAACTGAAACTTGTACTAGAAATAGTACTTTAAATTTTAAACTGCAGCACAATGAGTACGGCACTGCTTTGAGAACAAGATGTCGGGAAACTATTTTAATATTGTAGCATGTTCTCATTCTGCTGTTTATTGTAAAACCTGCATTTGAGAGCTAGAAACTCATTTTGTGAGTTGAGCTTTTATTTGTTGTTTAGACAGAAGCGAATCATATATTATACGCTTCTAAGCTGGATTTTTTTAACGATACGAAAGGAGGCAATAGGTATATGTACACATAATTGCTTAAATGTACGGCTTTTTAAAGCGTAAAAAACAGCATTCCTACGTTTTTTCATTGGTCTCTTGTTGGAGCATACCTATCTGTCTGAATGGGAACTTATTTAATTTACATTCTTATCCTCCTCCTCGCGTCGTTTTCCTCGGTGCTGAGGGTCGTGACCCCCGCCACAGTTCATCTTCTCCCGCACGATCTTGCGCCATGGACTCCAGTCATTTGCCGTGTGGATGGCTTTATACTTTATGTACACGAATTATAATTATTTTACTGACTCTTATTTTAATAGATGACGTTACAGTAATGTCTTTTATTAGTAGTCTTAAAAGATAAAGTCAGAGAAAATTATGTTCAAAAGCACATAAAAGTAGCATGGTAGGTATAAAACTTTTCACTCAAACTTATAAAATTCTGTATTCATTGCTCATAAACATATTTTACAGCTAATGTATATAAAGTTGGAATAGTTTAGTGCTTTAATTAGGTATTATGAGTACCTAGTTTTGCGACAGATATTTTTATAGACGCTTGCTAAGCATGCATCGAAGACTTAAATTTATATTATTTAAGTTTATCTTTTTTGTAGCTTTATATTTTTCGTCTGCCGTGTTGTTAAGGAGCAGTGAGCTCTGGTGGTGGTAGTTTCAAAGATGATAAGAGCCAAAACGTATTCAACGTCTTTTGTATCCATTGCCTATATCTTTTGTAAAACATTGTACCTACATATAATCATACGCCATTGACAATAGTCTGTCTAAGATATAACTAATATACTTAAACAAAAGATATCATGATAAATAACAAAATTTACAAAAAAAAATAAAAAATTACTTACAAAAATTAATATATGATTATCATAATATTCTGTCTCTTATATCTGTATTATGTGTCAGGAAACTGTAAAAAGTTTGATTCATAAATTATTTTATTTTATCCTATTAACTTTTCCACATTAAAATTTCCACTTAAAATTTATTTCGTAACGTTCAACTATGCACAATATAACCAAACCAAATTCGATGCGCCCATTATAAATCATTAAATTAATTATTCGACAGATAATAACGAGCGATTCCGATAGCGATTACAACAAATGAAATGTAGTTATGTCATTAAAGTTTGCGGCAACCAAACTTAATTAATAGGCGACCTAATCATACTGCGGATTTGTCACGGATCATAGTGGATTGGGAAGCAAAACCATTGTTAATGATATGCTAGTTATTACGGAAAAAAATATTTACGCACATGAAATTATTTGAAGTAGAAATAAAATTGCAGTCACAATTCTTATCAATCACAAGTCTTATCATAAAAAGGTGATAAAACCACCTAGTTTTGATACAATTATGTAATCGAATAAATGGCGACACAACGATAAAACCATAACCGAAGATCGTAAAAAAATCTGGAACGCCTAGTATATAATTATAACTGCAATTAAAACTTAATAGCTTAGGGTGTAATATAGGAATAGTGAATTCCAAACAAATTTTCTCATTGCAAATAAATACCATGAGTTTTTTTTCTTTGTACTTAGTTTGAAAAAGCGCTTATCAAATAAGTATTCCTGATTAGTTACTGCAGTGTTAATATTTTACACGTCGAGTCGGGTTAGTAAACAACTAGGCCAATGAGAGCTTGAATTATTTATGGATTCGAGACAATAGCCGCTGAATACAAATAACAATTCGTTTTAGCGTTCTGAAAAAGATAAATTACGAACTGACGAAATTTCTTAACCACTTAGGTTTAGAAATTTCTTCAGTTGGGGCTACTCGTAAAACCAATTTAAAAAAGAAAACCATTCCATTTTTGACTGTCATATAAAAAAAACTCTACAAATAATATTACATCGTCGTTTCCACTGATAAATAGAATCAACTATTGGGATATAATTGCAATGAAAATATTAACCTGAATTTGAATTTGTCTGTAATTTTATCTAGTAAGTATATAGATCAACAAACATCTTATATCAAAGTAAATTTAAAAGACCATGAAAATACCGCAATAATTCTCATTATAAAATTGTGTCACAGCGCCATCTACCAAACTATCGCCGCTCCATCCCATCGCGAGGTAATATCCCGGTAATAATTACCGTTTCGCTCGCTAGATGGCGCCGCGCCGTGTGCGCAATTTCCTTGTAATATCCGAACGGGTCGCGGCTGCCGCGGATATCCGAATGTACCCGCTATCTACCAGCCCGGATGATAATGGGAAAGTGCTTTTGGTTATCTCATTTCATTTTAAATGTTTTTTTTACTGAAAACTAGCAGAACTACATCAGCATATTGTGATTATAATAATTTGAGTGATTGTGTTAACTGTGTTTCATCGTACATTTTCGGTACCCATACCCACAAAATTTATATCACGTAATAAAAATTAAAGTACACAAATACATAGGTACCTAAAAAGCTCGTGTACCTACATATGAAAAATTCCTTACAATCATAATACGTGATAAGCTTAAAGTAGCTTGAGCTTTAGATATTTGCTGGCAAATTGGAAAAATGTAACAAGCTCTATATTTCAGCTCCTGTTACAAAACCTTCGTTATTTGTTTTAGTTGCACTAAAGTAAGAAATTACAATACATTTTCATTAGACTGTGAGACAACACTACTTTATAGCACTATAAAAGTTTATGTATTATTTCGTTGTATATATTCGTTATTTTTATTTCAAGACATTATCATACGTCGAAGCAGCCATCTTTAAAGCCTTTTAAAAGATCATTTAAGTCGTTTCAAATTTAAAATTCCACTCGTATTTTTGAGATGAGACATCTATAAAGTTTATGTAATTGCCCATTAAAATTCTACACATTTCAGTCGGCTTGTAATAAAACACATATTTCAGACTTGTAACATTTTAATCGCTTTCAAGAGTTACGAACAATGGCATTTTAATTTTAGCTTATTTTCTGTATCAGACTGTTTGTAAAGTAACATAGGCTTAAGACATTATGAATTTGTTTTGGAATATTTTTAACCCTTAAAAGCGTGATTTTTTAAATTTATTTTTAATTATAATTTTCTGGTTTATTATGGTCTATTATTAACCACAGTATTATTGTATACCACAGGAAACATACTTTTAAAAAATCTAGCGTCGCACTGAAGGCGCTAAAAGTTAGAAAAACCCTATGTCGCATATACGCTATAATGTGCGCTCATCGTACTGCAACATGCATGGGGAAATAGGTAATAAATAAAAATTATGAATGAATGTGAAAGATACACTTTCCTCTCTGTTAAACCGAATGGTAAAATTTATAATGACAGTCAACTCATCCATTCAAAACATTACCTAGAAGTTCATGGGTCCAATTTTTTATCAACTGTTTTGTTTTCATGAGATAGGCTCACGCTTGCCTACAACTTGCCTGATGTTAAGCAATGTTTATAATCTACGATCTAGCACGCTCGCTTAGAAGAAACCGAATGTTTGTTCAAGTAGATAGATAACAGGAAGCACGCGTTATCTTATACCAAGAAAGAGAAGAATACATTTCCTTAAACCATGATAAAAATTGCTCACCATCTACCAAGTTGTGGTAAATGATTTATAAAATAACTTAATCTTCTTACCGCCCAGACTAAAACACTTAAATACCAGTAAAAACAAGTACCATCCCAAAACAGAGCTAGTTAAGGCAGAAAATTCTAGAATGTAGTCCTATTTCCATCAATTATACGTATTCCGTACATTGGCGCGGCCTCCGAGAGACGTGATCTGTGTGTAGAGGATCTTATTACAGCTAACTAGTTAATTTCACAGGTTTTACCCTTTCTATTGCTAATTAAATGTTATGGGCTGAAGTTTGTGATCATGGGCAGGCATTTGTCTGATTATACTGTGATTTATGTTGAGTCTATCTGTCTTTGTTAAAGTTACTGAAAAACCTGAATACCGATTCGAGCGAAAACAAATTAAACTTAATTTTATAACTTAATTGACCTTAATTAACATACTTAATTAACTAAAATGAAAATTCTTTGCTTTCAAAATATAGACACAGAATGAGTTATAAAAAAATCTATAACTACGGGCAGCTTGATGAACTCTCGACTACAAAGTTGACCACTCTCATTCGATAAGAAGAAGAAAAAGACTTCAACTACCATACTAATTAATAAGCATGTGCTAATTGCTCCGACATTGGTCACACGTGCGAGGGCGTTAACCACCTCAATGGTGATAAATCTCTTCCTTAAGACTAGTTTTAGGTTAACGGATACGTAGAAAAATCCGCAAAATAATTACCTATCTCAGCTGTAATTTTTATGAGGCACGTGTTGACTTATTTCTCCAAGTTATATCGTAAGATAACATAATGAAAACTGATCATTTTCAATATGATTAAGTTCTAATAAAACTAGACCTTAACTATTTTGGAAATAGTAGATTATTTTGTTACAAAAAACTAGCTCTGGATCATTTTTGGTGCAATATATGTAATATATATGTAATATATATGTAGACACACTATTTCATAATTCCGACACACATTTACATTATAAACTGTTATAGTGAACTTATTTATTATAACGCGCAATGCACCAACTCTATCCTATATTTTCCTAAGTTTCGTGTAGATAAACGCTACAATGCTGGCTAATTTGCAAGCGATTCATAATATAAGCAATGTAAATAAGCTAGTTCTAGCTGTACTGAGCCTGCTATTACCTGGTAATGTATTCTGTAACTTCCTTCAGTTTGCTATTAACATGGGTTTAAGGCCTAAATACAGGCTCAAACTTAGTCTGCCTGAAGTAGTCAACACATATTATAGGCATTTAGGTATTAAATAATAGATGTTATTATTATAATGTTATGAACACTAAAATCCTAGGTGTTGAAGTTTACATACGAATTTTAGCACAGTTATATTTCAGTATCTTTAGGAACTGGGAATTAAAGTGGTCATATGTTTGCCAATTAAGACGCTGATTTTAATTTCTATGTTTTTGTTTTGTATTGTTTTTTTTATATGTGGTGTTTTAATAAAGTATTTATTTATCTATCTACTTAAATATTTTATTTTATTTGTATACATATAATTAAAGATATTGATCGTTATCCATATTTGGTGCAAAAATAATAAATATTAGAAACAGTGGAACTCTTTTATTTCCTATATGCTTAAAGTTTAGATGTAATCTTATCCTACGATAACATTTGCTAAAATATCTAACGGTTTTAAATATTCGTATATAAATGATCCTTAAACCTTATTCTAAAAGTATAAAGCTGTCTAATTAAGCCGGTAGCGGTAGTATCGCGGCAATAATTTATTTTTATCTAGAACCGTCCGAAAGTGGAAATCTTTTAGAAAACGGAACTGTTCCGAATTAAGTCTGGTCTGCTATAAATAACTCAGGCTTGTACTAAGCAGGAATAAATCAGCTCGGGGAAGGAAATTAGCGCACCTTGTTTAGGTTTTACGGTGAGAACTAGGTTTTAGCTAACCAGCTAAGCTGTAATTGGATTTGAAACGTATTTCTTACCAAGGGTGCGGTGCGATAACAACAGTTTGAAAATGTATGCTATTCAAAACATTTAAAAATGTGAACTTCACTACAAGATTACAATAACTTGTTTTACATAGTTTGGAAATCAGGTATTTACTTCTTATGCGTTATTGAAAACTTATAGTATTAATTAAAGCAGAACCTCATTGGAAGAAATCTATAACCATCTTTCAAAAACCAAGATCCTATAAAAATATCTCAAGTAAATTAGCTATCACCTTCATCTCTGAGCATCTAAATCACCAGTCAATTTTCAAGTAAATGACCGGCAAGGCTTCCATAAATCTCGGTGAAAATAGCAAAATGGCCACTGACGGGTAGACGGTCCTGCTTCCATCCATTTGCATACAAATTGCAGCCGCGGCCTAAATCGCGTTTCATGAAATAAGTACCACGGTAAAGTTTGAAACTAACATTTTACAGTAAACAGTGTCTTTATCACGCGGTAATGGCGCCTTCAACGAGGGAACTGCTTTGTTAAACGGGCTCTTCTTGGGGCTTACTTACTGATAACCCCGCCAGAAGTCCTGGCATGGTGAGAGGATTTACTGATCTTTGGAACTTTTTGGTGTCGTAAAAAAGTTTGTTCTTGTTGGTGGTTGATTACAAATTGCATATTTTTAGGCAAAAATGAGGGATAATTTTAGGTAATTTCATAAAAGGGAGGTAAATTTTACAGATGTGAACGTATATCGCCTGTGCATAGTGCATAAAATAAAAAAAACGCATTTAATTGTCATGATGAAAAGTAGGAAAGGCCACCAGATTGAGTTTTAATAAATATTTAGAAAATAAGGTTAAATTAGTTCAACGACTCTATAGGCGTGGTAGAATAGTTAAAAACACGTAAGCTACAAAAACCTGGACTTCTTAGATAGTAGTACCTACATTTAGTTACTTATTTACTTAATTAACCAGACCACAATACACAAAAAGCTGGTAATAATTCCATGAGAGTTGTCTCCGAGCCTCCGTAAGCCCTCAAACTCAGTAAACTTAGTTTTATAGCACTCCACAACTTATATAAGGCTATTATGCGGTCTGTGCCGCCCCCTGCTGTGACAAACGCGAAAATACAATTTGAAAAGTTTATAAACCGTTTTTTACACTTCTGTTTACTTATGAAATGTACCTAGATAAGTTGTATGTTAAAACGCAGACTGCTGCATCTGTTTTAAATGGTATGAACTATTTAGTGATGGTGCAGTGATTATTTTAAAATGAGTGTTTTACATTCACGATTTGTGACTGGGGTGATAAATTGAAGATAATTGATATTTTTAGCATTATGCAAAAATATCATACCTTCATTTTATTTTTTTAAGAACTTCTTCTTATCGAATGAGAGTGGCCAGCTCTGATGACGAGAGTTTATCAAGCCGCCCTAAGGGCCTCTGACATGGTAAGGACTAATAAATATGCTATATAAAATACCTCGTATGACCAAAATACAGAACTTAATACTCACGTTTTCAATTTTCTTTCAGCTATTTATTCCATCTAAGTGAAAGAAGTACAATCACACTGAACTGCGGTCATTTTTAACTGTTCACTCGAAGTACAGAAACTTCCATCTATATTGGTCCGTAAATCCTGCGACTGCCATCTTGAATGCTTTCTTTGTGGAAAGTTGCCACTCCACAACTGCAATAACACAAATATATAGATCAGAATTGGAAATTTACGGGTAAGTCGCTTGTGTAAGGGGAAAAATTGTAAAAACGGTACTGTATCTTATTATAGTCTCAACCAACAGTGACGCCAAGTAAGTCTGTTTACGCATAATAACATCTTGCTAAGATATGTAAATGAATTAATATGCAAAAAATAATACATAAGAATCATACCTGTTTTACAATATTCAATGGCATAATTTATGTAAAGGACCCTTCGTTGAATCATTAGTTTCTAAAACGAGTTTTGGAAGAACCAAACGGAACGGCTTGAACTAAAGATGATATATTTTTTTCTATCGTAAATTTTATCTAAAGTAATCTAATGCTATATCAGATACTAGGTATGAATGTTTGATTTGTTGTACATTCCTTATAAAAGTATATCTATGTTCTTATCCAAGTTTCTGCAAGATACTGTAGCAATACATCCAAACTCCGGCAAAGTTTTGATAGCAGTGACTAAGTGACTAAGTATTTATTGGTACTCGAACAAATACTGAGGCTTGAAACTTAAACACTAAATATGAAATTTAAAAACTTTTGATTCCTAACTATGTTAACCTGTTATTAACTAATTTATTAACCTAACCCTCATTTGTAATTTTACTATATTGCTACATAACTAAATAACATGTATAACGGGAAGACGTTGGTATCCGGGATACAGATATTTCTCGTCCGGACGCCAACACACCGCGTGCAACTTTGAAATTAGATTATAAATATTATCTTTTCTTAGTTTTTAAGTACCTATTGTATAAAACCAATAAAAAAAAATTGAGTTTGAGTTTGAGTTTGAGCATGTTTTATAACGGATCCTTTCATGGGTCGAACTAGGGCTTACATATAGCTGTTTCCTTATACATATATTTATAAAGTATCAAATACTTCTAAGAACTTTTCTTTACCGTATATTTTACGAGAAAAAAAGCAAGTTTAAATTTCCGACCAAATTGATATCAATCACAAAGTTTAATAATATACGAGTATATATCAACAGTAAGGTATTTTAAATTATTTTATAAATTACGGAGGATTAACTAAGAAATAATAAATTTGTTTATATTATTCATGTCCGCGTTTACAGAATAATACATTAAATAAATAAGTCACATATTTGTCAAAAATGAGTAATCATTACTCATTATAACATAAATGTTGGTTTAAATTATAAAACACATTCTAAGTCCCGATAAGAGTGTGCCAACTGTGGCGACATCTAACTGCTATTTATAACTGCGATAAAAGCAAGGCTCATGTTAGGAAAGCGTGTTTTATGCTAACCCTAGTTATAATAGTTCCATGAAATGCAGAGATTAACTTGATTATAATTATTAAATTAAATACCAAATAATATTATGCTTAAAGTTTAACTTTTGTTAGATTACAACCAAGTTCCCAAGACTCGCACTAAGCGTTTTGCTTCCACTGTTATAGTGTGAACTGCTAAATTATGGAACTCCCTGCCTGACTCCCTGTTCACCGCAGAATATAACCCTGCGATCTTCAAAGCGAGAGTGAATCGAATTTTACTGGGTGAGCACTCTCTATCCTAGACTGTAATGTTTGCTTACCATCAGGCGAATTACGGTTAAGTGCAAAATCATTCCTTGTCAAAAAAAAACAATAGATAGATACATACATCGTAACAAATACTTCACTCATTTCCCGGCAGTGTCTCTGTTTGTATATAGACGGGATTATTGGTTGGGACCAGGGATCAATCAATGTACATGGATCTCATTACCTATTACGGTAGAAGAGTGGCGGAACTTGTTTTTTTTTATTTTTTTATTTGATAATTAACGAAGACGAACCACGGAAAGTAGATATATAATATATAATATAATATATGTAGTTTTTTTTAAGTTTACATTTGAGTTAGTAAACTACGAAGTACCAATAAAGTGATATTCTCCTTACAGGTCGGAAATTTACTTTGCTCTTAACCGTGATTTATGTTTGATACAAAGTGCATCGGCTAATAGGCAATCAACTCGCTACGAGCCAAATGACATAAGTAGCAATTTGAAAAATTAAACCAACTTCTTTCGACGTACACACAATGACACTTTCGGAAATGTCCAAATATATCGGAACAATTCAGATAAACTTTTACTATTCCTTGTTGGCTAACTTAAAATACAAACTAATCTAATACCAAACAAATTGTAATAACAGATTTCCGAAACTTGTCGAGCTAATTTTTCGACGTAATTTTTGACGTAAGTGCTAGTCGGTTATTACAACTAAATTAAATTGTAATAATTTTACAAACCCATTTTTTGTTAGCTTTGACCGATTTGCTTTGCAGATTGCACTAAAAGCAGATGTATTATGTTTCTTGTCGTGGAAGTGAACTCTCTATTAAGTGCTTCTACTCTAGTTTTGTTCTAAATTCGGTCTCTGTTTTTGGTTATTAGGTATTTTTTTATGAAAGTGACGACATCATATAAGAAGGTCATTATATAGATCGAGTAAAGGAAAAGGCGAAAAAGTAACTAAAAGTCAAGAAATTGGCTGAAGACCAGGAAGGATAGCGCATGCTCCACAGACAAGGGCCCTTAAACTCACGATGATGATGACTATATCATAAACATACAAGTCAAATTGATATCCTTCTGATTTTATAAATCGGTTAAAACAGCATCCATTAGGATATTGCCGTGTGGTGAGGGCCATCGGGCGGCCAATCACCGGCCGAATTTGGGGTTTTGATGAAATTGAGGCATTCGCTCAACTCTGGGATTAGGTCGTTGACTTTGAGCAAATTGGGAGCCGAAATGTTATCGAAGTTTCTAGAACTTTGAAACTGAGATGGAACTGTTGAGTTGATTTATTTTTATATCTACCTATTTAATTTTAAAACAAGTTTTGTGAGTTATTTTAACAATAACTTTTTGTAGTTATGTAAGTACTTCTAAACAGTTTCAAAATGAACAGTGACATTACGGTAAGACTCTTCCGTAGGTCGGACAATACTTTTAAAAGTAGGTCACTTGGCAGGTATATTATAGTACTGCACTAGATAAAGAAAGTCAGCTGCTCTGCGGGCAGGATGTTAGCTCTGGACACCAGAGCTCGCAACTCTCATACGAAATTACCTACTTATAGCTTTGTTAAAAAGTAAAAATTTGTAGGTATTAACATTTAAATGTAACATATTCTTAAAAAATAAAATTAAAAAACAAATCACATTAAAATAAAATAACTACTTTCTCTGTGATTAAAAGAACCTCGTCTTAAAATAAAAGTCGAAATGATGCATTTCTATAAAATCCGATTCCCACTAAATTCTTTACTTGTCCATAAAAAGCGATATCTTTGACATTTGATTGGTGCAATAAACCCGCCAATGGCTGGTAAACATCTACTACCGACCAGGTACAGGCATTACTAGATAGAGCAGAATATGAACAGAAATACTACTCGTATTAAGATATGTTTTGAACGAGCTATAGTTTATATGATACATAATTGTTCAGTTGACAATATTGATTACATTTTCTGTATGATTAAGCCGATTATGATGCATTATTTCTTACAAGGAACATTTACATAGCTAGCTTATTGAAGCAGTTACCTTATCTAATTTTGCACCTATATTTTTAAGTGTTGAGTATTCTTTTATATATAATCTATTATGTAGCATTTACATTAATTATAGCTTAATTTTAAGGCATTCATAATAAAACGGTAGCACAATATAGTTTCCAAATAAACAATTAAGTAATATCAAGTTACTAAGTTTTTTTTAACGAAACAACATTGGTTTCTCTGCAGGATATAATATACTCCGATACTTCAGTTTGGTACAGAGCTGTAAAAACTTAAGTGCGATATTAAAGCTAAGCTTCAGGGAATAACGGACGTATTGCCGATATTACTAGGCAGAGGTTCGAATCTGCTAAAGTAGGCTTATTTATTTAATCTTTTTTTTACTAAAACATTTAAACTTCTTAAACAACTCAACTACTTTTAACAGTTCATTAATTAATCTATTTTAGTCACATATATAATTAACTACTACTACTACTGTTACTACTTTTTAATTTTTTAGATGATAGAACAAAATATATTTAAAACTTGTATGAATTTTAATAATAAAATTATTTATGATTGATTTTTAAATATTATTACTCAGAATATTTTAAATTGGTTTGTAGTGTTTTAGTATGTACTTTGACAATATTTTTAAGTAATATCTCGTAGAAGTGTAGAACTGAGCAAATATTAAATACAATTTCTGCTCCGAAAAATTGTGGAGACAGCTACGAATTTTTTACATGTATTTTTAATGTAATGACTTATGAAACCCCTAAATATAGGTATAGATAAGTTTGTTATTTAAGTAATAGTACATTGTTACCCTAGGGGTGAAAGTAACTTATTTAGCCCCGAGACGGGGTTTGGCGCCCGAACGCAGTGAGGGCGCCAATAGTTCGAGGGACTAAATAAGTCTTTAACCCGAGGTAAACACTGTGCTTTTCATTACAAATACGAGGAATGTAAAAATAATAACATGAATTAGCTAAAGAAAATATGAGTAAATTTTATTTTACCATCCAAGTCAAAACAAAGATACCTCAAATCGTATGATGATTTTCCACTACCGCTTTAGCCTCTTCTTTTATAAAATCAGGCGTTATATTTATATTAAAATCAGATGAACTCATTTTATAGGTACAAAATCTCTGCTATACGTATTGTGACGTAGAACCTCTTTGAATGTAGGTGTAAGAACTATTTGGTTTAATGTAGGTATAAGAACTCTTTTGTTGAATGTAGGTATAGGAACTCTTTTGTTTTTGTAAAGAAGTTAGTAGAGTTCAAGATAACTCTGCGCGCGGATAAAATTGGAACTAAAATGTTCTGATTGCAATTTGCATCAGAGGCCAATTCTTGGCATAAGTGCTGCCGCCAGTCGCGCGCAGTGTTTTTACATGTTAATTTGACAGCTGTCAGTTGAAAGCGATTCTCTCTAGGGATGAAAGGTATTATTTTCAACCCGCTCCTCAGGCAACTTCAGACCTACTTTCAGAGTATGAGTAATGAAAACAACTTTAACTAACCGTGGCTTATCCAAGGTAGTTTTGGTACCTATAGAAAGTTTATACTAAATCTTTGCCAAACATACAGGCATACACTTTCACACTTGCAAAATTGCGCTTGTACAATATTACTGTGATATTTATATAAGAAAGAGACCATTGTCCAGGACCGGAACAGTATAGGCAACAGAAAGTAAAAGGGATCGTAAGCCATGGTGATAAGAGATGGAAACCATATATGAAACTCTGGACAAATAAATAGTGTTTTTCCGCTGCGACTGTTCCTTGACCGATTTCAAACAACAAACTTGATGGTTTTTAGGTGTGTTCCTCCATATTACACCGCCACACCTCTCCTCCTAACCAAAGTGGCCTCCGTGGCTCTCAAGATCATACCAACACCGCACCTTGCGTCTTCAAGTTGTGTAGTTCTCCTTCGGCAAGATATTCTCGTCGACACGTCCATATATAAAACTACCAAACGTTTCAAAACCTTTACCCACTATCCGTCCACAGCGTGTGAGCGAGTAGCAGCTCCGTGGAAGCCTTACTTTGCGTGTAAGTCGCGAGCACTCTGTCCGCCGCGATAACAAGCCTGCACGTCCGCCTGCATTTGACTCGCTTTAAGGCTATGCCGCTCAAACTTATACCAGATATGGATATATTTTTCTCATACTTTCGCTAGAGATGCTGTTTTTCTTTGTTAGTATTGTACGTGATTCCTAGGTCCTATTGGGATGCCTTGGATAAAAACTAGTTTAGTATGGCGTGAGTGGACTGTATTTATGTAAGTATATATGTACTGATTGCGCGTGCGGTGCGATAGCCGGGTATCGACGTTCTGCCGGCGCGCGTGCTGCCACCTGTCGGCGTTGGCGGAAACCTCCCTGGTTGGACGTCGACCTGTCCCGCCGTTATGTTGGCAGCGGGATGTGACGCTCCAACAAGTATTATATTTGTATCTGGATTAAATGAAGACAAAATGTGTGGATCATCTAATATCATAGCTTATTATGTATTGTAATAGAACTGTGTCAATCGTGTAAGCGAGTGTCAAGTATAAAAAAAGTTAACTTTCCTCAGGTATTGGTAAATGTCTAGGTTTCCTGAAAACGCTAAACTGAGCGCAATTAGCCAGTATTCAATTTCAAAGGATTTTATGGAAATTGTATATTTACAATTCGCTTAGAATATAATGTTCATTGCATTAATGACACTGTATGCCTAACTCACAAGCCCTAAGTACGGTGCAAATTAACGACAATAGTGTTAGCCAGTTTATAATAAAATTATAGTACATTAGATAACTGATAGTAGAGCTCTTGACACAAGTTTGAGAACCCCTGCCCGCGGCTTTCACGCTCGCGTCTCAGCTCCGCAAATATAGCAATATTCGAGTCGAGTGAAGCATATTAGCCGTGATATTTGCAATGTTTGCTGCACTGAATGAAACTTGTTGCCAAATTTATATAGACATTGTGTTACTTACTGATTAAAAGATTTTCTTTGGAGGATCATTCCAGTGTAATTAGTGTGTCTGTAGTTTTATGCTGAATCTTGATGTGTAAAACTCCAGAGTCACGGCAACTGGAACAAAGAAATTATTGATTGGTATCTGGCAAGGTATTATTCCAGTATTTTCTATGAGATAACTGTACTGTACAGATCAATTTATTTAAACAATTCAAAAACATACTAAATTTTTAAAGCCTACCAAGTTTTTACACGTCCGTCAGCAAACCACAGCACGAGGAAATTCAATTCCCAAAATGAAATTACTTCAACCACAAATTAGAGTTGAACGTTTGACAGGTCACGTGATGGGCCGATTTCAATCAGAACTGGAACGTGGCAACCCTACCCGCCGCTCAATCTGGAGGAACGTGGCAACCCTGCTTGCAATCCAATTTCGAAGGTGGAGCAAAACTGCTTGCATATGCATACCAAATGTGGGATTTTGAAAGCACTTGATCGATTTCTAGCTTAATTGCTGCGGTAAGTGCTCTTTGAATCAGATTTGAGCTAAAGGTATTTACTCTTGACAATTGATTTCGAGCAAATATTATGGTTTATGAAGACGATGAAACTTAACCTGATAAAACCAGATGTAGCTGTAAAGGTACGTATTGCTAGATTCTAGGTAGTATGCAGACTATCCAGACAAGGAGATATATTGTTACCGCATGTAGACTTGCGTTTTACTACAGACTGTCTGATGGCAGCACTGTCAAATACTAAGCATTCAATTTTATTCAGATTTAGTGACGTGTATCAAATGTTTAATAAATTACTATGACTAAAAGTAGTGTTGGCTTCACGGTACTCAAATTGAAAGAGGGGTTAACAATACTAGCACCACCAAATGTACCTAAGTATCATCCATAACGTAGCCTTGCATCACATTCTTATATTTTTAGCAATATAATCAACAATTCTTATTTACTTTTTTACCAACAAATATCTCCAGATGTTATATTTGGTCACCCATGCAAGGACTGACAGAGACGCCCGTTATCTCTGGTCCTCCTTCGAATATTTGATTGAGAGAGCTGCGTGCTTCAAATAGTTGTTAACCATAAATAAGTGCTTGGTAAACGGACTCCATTGTCAGCAGACAAAGCGATCTGGAGAGCCCTGGATGGACGCATAGTGATGGTGTGCTTATCGATAATATTACGTCATATTACAGACATCATTTATTCAGAATCTCTTATATCCGCGTGAGTGTATCCTTGTATGTGTGCCACACCCGCTTATTTTAAACGTATCTTGAAGTTAATTGTGTTTTAAACAAAATATAACTATTTTTATTTATTCAATAAACTATTATCATATTATTCCTCGTACTAAAATATAACCATCCCTGTTCTTTTTACTTCCCCTATATGTATGCCCCACCCGCCCCAGGCTACAAATTCTCTGGTATCATATATCGACATCTCGAGTCCCATAACTGTCCCATCCCTGCCCATCGAGTAGTGATAGCGCGGCGATTGAATAGCCATTGTGTGTGTACACAGGGAATATTACACAGATACGTCTTACTACCATAAATTGACTGATTTTGAGATCTCACATTTAAATAAATCATTCCATGAAACATGACTTTTATTATTTATTATTATTAATAAACATACACTATACTATACATAACTAAGTACTCACTCACAACACAAACGACATACTAACCAAAATTACCTTCACAAGGAAAGGAGACGGCTCTATAGTACAATGTCTGTGTGCGTGCGATAAACTGCGGCGCGTGAATCAAGTGAGCGATGAAAGAATGGCGACTTTAATGTCCCTCCACGGCTGAGGAGGTAGTGTGAGGAGGTGGAGTGCCACTTGGAGGAGGTGCAGGGCGGTGTGATAACATCACTGTGGTGACAACATGTGCCAAAAATGCTTGATAGATATATAGGTATATAGGTAGATGTTACATCTTTAATGCACACCAAACAATAATAAAAACTTAAAGAAACTAAAACTAATTGATAGGAGGAACCAAGCTCGTCCGTTCCAAATACAAGCAACAAGACTTTGAAATTCAAATTGAGTGGCATGTTAGTCGCTATGAGAAAAAAGTACGTATAAGAGTAGAAAATTATGGTTGCTCTGATGTCAAGAATTAAAACTGAGATTACAGTGTACCCCGGATCACATAAATGCTTGTGTGTTTGGTAGCAAAATAAGTACTTATTAAAATGTGAAACTTTCTTTTTCATCTGGTTCACACATAAGGGGCCATACCACACAAAGCCTTGTCATTAAAATGCATGTTCAATAATAAAATATTTTTAGTTATTACTGTTCAGTTGTTATATTTAAATAAGCTACATGATTGAAATACGCATTTTAAATAGAAAACACATCACAGTATCTCATTATTATTCCATTAAGTCAAGAAAATCCAACAAATAATTACTTAACACAAATATCGTTGAAAAAACGTATCAATTGAAATCCTTTCCAATCCCATTATATGCCCTGAAGGATTCCTGTATCGTAAAATCTACAAAGTTCCAAGCCTGTATAACAAATCTAAAACTCAGTCATGTTGAAAACCTGACGTATATGTATACAAGGTTCTCTTAAATGGACTTAAACCAGTGTGTGTACATAGTTTGTACAAACAAACACTTGATCTAATTAAACCAATGAGAATTAACTTATAAAATATCGGACCATTCAAATGCAGTTACTGACAAACTTTCCTACTAAATATGTCTTTTTTACATGAGATAGACTCACGCTTGACAACTTGCCTGATGTTAATCAACGTTGTTATCAACAATCTTGCGCGCTTACCAAGAAAAAACCGGTTTAAATGTCTAAATGTGTTTAAGAAATGTGATGCAAGTGGGTCTAAGACATTCCTCTTATTTAATTAACATTAGTTATATTAAGCTATCTAATGAATTCTTCTAGGTTTCAATTATTGCGATAGTGGTGCCCTCCGATCTGACACTAAACGTCATCACATAATGCCATTTAAAGTCATCATCATCATCATCAGCCTAATGAGACCCACTGCAGCCTCCAGTATAGGCCTCCTCCCTCTTACGCTAATACTCCGTCTTGCGTTGTTCTTGCCCAGATGTTTCCTTCTAACTTTAAAGTAATACAAAGTAATACTGAAGTACTTTGGTATTATTTTGTCTTCTCCAATGTGTCTGTACAAGTAGTACCCCGCGTCAATATTTGAAAAGCGCCAAAGAAAATATATCGGTTTTGGAGCAAGGATAAACATACGGACTCGGGTGACATTTAGCTCGGATTTATAGGGATTAAGGGAATACCACTCCCCGAGGATACAGCGAGCACAATTTATACTTATTTTAAGAAATGATTTATTTGCTATTGAGGATTTTGGTACGTTTGCGTTGATTTGTTAAACTAAGCAAAATTTTTATTTTTATTTGACTTGGGTTAATTTATACTGAAGATTTTCAAAATGACACTGGTTAAGCGCCTTGTTTATTACTTTTGTTAAGGTATTAGATAAACAAGTATAAAAATTTTCACTATGTATGTAATGTTAACCGGCTGTGTTTAAAATACTTAATATCTAAAGAAAAAAAACATAGTATTTCAACTTACATTCCATTCCAAGTTCTTTCAAACTGTGGTCAAACCAAGGAACAAATTGTTATTACCTAATACACTAACACGATTGGCTATCGTTACGAGCTTCCGGTAGCCTTCGTAAACCTGAGTCGTTACTCGTTACCGACCGGAAGTAGTCATCGTTATGTGTCGTTACTAACGAAACCACTCCGCTTTGTAAGTGGTTGTAAAACCATATTTTTTACTTTGAAAGTTCATTAAAAATAGCCATGTAATAGCTTGATCCTTGAGAAATTCGTTTGAAAGATAAAGTGAGGTGTGGATTAGATAATGATTTACTCGTATACTAATTTGATTTTAAGGAATGTTGTTCTTTACAGCTCTTTTGCTTTTAATTATATGCTAAATGCGCGGAAAACATAAAAATGACACTGTTATTACCTTCTGTAGTATTGTAGTGATTCCTCATAACAGCTGAAGTAAGTGACTCTCGCAGATTCAAAAAAGTTCTATTGAACAGATAGATGACACATATCTGCGTCCATGTGTACTTTCTGTAACAAATACAAATTTTGCCAGAATAAACCCAATTAGTACTTAGATTTAAATCTTACATGTAGCAGTACAAGGTGGTATTACATGTAGCAGTACAAGGTGGTATTCCATACCATACAACAATACATTACACGTAAATGAGAACATGTTTATTAACTGTTGTAAGCACTAAGCAGTAATAACCACTAACATATTATGTTAGTGGTTATTTATCTATCTATCAATCATAGAATAAAACTAAACCCCAGCAGTTTTAAAACTGTATAATTTTCGTAGATTATTTCCGCTTCTCTGATAAGCCTTCTTAAAATAAGACATCTAACTTTCATCTTAGAGGTAATATTTTTGTGAATTAAGTGATAATCCAAAAATATTTGCAAGTACCAGTTAACATCCGCATCCTTGGAAGAGCAAAGATTAACGCAAAGCATTTACTTTGCTTTCATAAGATTTTATTTTACGCTTAAAACCTTTCGTTTATCTCTTAAACATGGCTCGAACTAAAGTCTCAAAAGATTTACGTAGCTTTTCATGAGGAAAACTCTTGGAAAATTGTAGTAATCACCTTATTCTAGCATCTCGCGGGGTTTTGCTCTCAAAGTGGTGGCACAAAGCGGGTGTAGTTAGGAATCATAATGGTTTACCTAAATCTTTAGGGAGGATTTTGTGAACTGTACCTATACATAGTTAGCACTGAGATATTCTATACTTGCGTATTGTTAAGTACTACACACATCACTCGCAGGTGGAATCTGGCTGAAACTGGCACAAGGCATTATTAAGAGAGAGGCAGTGGGATGAAACTTGCTGTGGATGATGATGGTTACAAAAATAGAAACGCCTTTGTAATATTGAACCATTGAAACTTTTTTATTATTTATACTTACTTCCATTGTGCTGTATATTTCTTCTACCTCCTCGCGTCGTTGTTCTCAGTGCTGAGGGTCGTGACCCACCACAGATCATCTTCACTCGCACGATATTACGCCATCGATTCCGGTCTTTTGCCGTGTGTGCTTTACTGAAATGAATAATTTACTATTTTTATTAATAAGCCCATTTTTTGTATTTACCCAGGATACAGAATCATCTTGTCTACAACTTACAATAATAAAAAAATATATAATACAATATAAAAAAAAGATAATAATGAAAAAATATATATTTAAAATACCACTCGTACAACTGAGTGAGTAAAAATTTTAAACTGTTTGGTGTAGGTACTTAAGCGTAATCAATGTATTATTTATTATTATTTTTTGTATCTATAGCTTGATTTCTATCTCATACGCTCCAAAATGCCTTACAAGTTTGCTCGGCAATTTCCTTATGACACTCAGTTTGGTTGCAAAATAACTCCAGAATAACTTCGTCACATCGCGTCCCTGGGGAATGTCCCAAAACATTATCTTGTTTATATCACGTTTATATCTCGGCAGTAACTTGGTGATATAACGGTGTGCTGTTACTGAACAGTTACTGGTGAGATTTGGGGATTTATGGAAGTGGGTAATGTTGCAGAAGCGGTCGTAACTTAGTTGAAGGCTGTAGGATTTGTACATATTTATAATAGGTAGTTAAAATGTATTGTTCACTTTTTGAGATTGATCGATCTAAGATTCAGGCAAAACTTACATACAATAACTTAATTTTGTCTCTTATACTCTTCGCTTATACTACATACAGCGGACTGTCTCCTATGGTTTCCAATTAGTTACTGACTACGCACTATTATCATATATTTTAGACCTCAGAAGTGTGGTACCTACTAAAATAAACCAAACAGCTGCATATATATAAAAACTAATAAAAAAATATTACATCTAATAAAATCTGTAAGTATTACCATGCAGAATTTCATATCAAATAGCAAAGTTTCGCTTAATTTATAACTTCTACAAAATAAATAGCACACATCTAGTACAAAATTAACGTCGCGGTCGTCGTGCTACAAATAACATGCATATTTGGTACCTACCATATTTGCAGAACAGTAGATACAAATTTCCATATTGTAATATAGGGAGGAAACATTAATAAAGATTCCCGGGACAGTAGATAGCTCCTTGATACCAGACTACAAGGTATACCTGATAACATTCCGGAGACGTCGACAGGAAAAGACTACCTCTATCTTTGATATAGATTGTGCATTAGAAATCTCGTTTGTTTTTTTATAGCCTGATTTTAATTTTTAACTGTGATTGGAAGTAGCACATTATTAAATAACTACTTACAATACAAAATATTATAACAAAATTATAGTAAAAAATAAAAATCCTTGGATTTTTTTTAAAGGATTCAATAGTCTCATAAGCTTGCGTAATTAAAATGAAACAAGACAAAAAGTCTGATCTCATTAGTGTCTGAAGGATAATCTGGAGAAGAACAAACCAAGGAAGGGGGTTTTGTCGTAAAAGAGAGCCCTAAATCTTTCTGTGGTTTCTATAAACTGATGGCGATGACGTTACTTGTAAACGCAATAGAAATTAAAAAAGAAATCTGCTCCCGAATTTCATCGATAGGTATATGCACAGAAGTCGACTTGATAGTGTAACAATATAAATGGTTAAGTGAGTAAAGTTGTCGTTACATGCGTTTGTCTGTAGCTGTGTAATAGAGTAATCTGTGTATATTTAAATGATCTGCATCGCCAAGCGATAATGACACGGCAGTGCCGCAGCGAACGGCCATGCCTCTGTCAGCTGAACATTATCTTGTCAGGGCCTACTCGATACGCGATACTACTATTTTTTTATAATAGCTTAGCTACTTATTTTATTGTAGACCCATGATGAAGTAAAAATATTTTGAAATAAAAATTCAAATTGTAAGCGAAATATATGTGTACGGATGGATTAAACCAGCCGTTTGTGGTGAAATCACATGGCAATATTTGAAAAATTGGGTACTAAATCCTCCCTAGTATCCTAAAGAGTACCTAGTAACAAAGAACAAGCCTGACGGAAAAAGCAAAAAAGACAACCTTAGTTTAAAAATAAATATGCTCACGTTATATATGTACCTATAATTTCAGAAATTTCTGTGATTTTAATACGTTTAAAATACTATTTAAATACTTTATAAATTTTCGCACGCTTACCAAAAACTTGAAGCTCGAAACCATCTATTCTATGAAAATAAGCAAACCTGGTGTCAATTTTGCCATGCCAACCACTACGATCCTGTTAAATTTTCGCTCGCCTATCTTCCAAGCAAGCACACATTGCAGACAAGCATTAAACAAGGAAGATCAGGCGAGTAAACTGATACCAGTGCAGGTCTCACTACCCTCTACTACGGATGACTATTAATGCTTAAGGTGAAGGTACGTTGATAGGTAGATATAGATAGCATCTTGGAACTTTACGCGCATGTGGTAGATTCTATAGGGTAACTAAAAATTATTGGCTGCATCTTTTAAATTAAAAACCACGTCTATTATAATTAATTATATCTAGAGGCATGTGTATACAAAGAAATAAAAAAATGCATTTTTATGTAGGTTTACGTATAATTTCGCAGGGATTTCCCGGTGATTATTCAAATGCATATTGGACAGTAAAGTGTAAATAGAGTATTACGGTTAAATGTACTGTAAGTTAGTAAAATTAAAGAAGTATAAAACACAATAAACTCACCATACTTGTAAAATGTGACGTTGCGATGGATATCACTTTCCATTCTCTCCATTTGCGTCTCATCCAGCTATATTCAAATCTCAAAGGGAGTTGTACAAGAACTGTTTCGTCTTCATAGGAAGTTTATATTTTTAATATTTGACTCTCAGCGCTTTGTTTCTTTTGTGTTATGTAACATCTTGAATAGACCTGAAAGTAGACTTAGTTCATTATTAATTATTTCAATTCATCAAAATGTGGAATTCTATTCAAAGGTAGTTTTCATAAATTTATCTTACAATCTATAAGATACCTACCTAAGTATTTCTGGTAGCTGTTGGTATTTCTTACTATTGAGACGAGAAAATCTTGTTCAAAAACATCTCCTCAGTCGTGACTAATTTAAACAATACATTCAAAGAAGCCTACGCAAAAACACTAATAAGATCCAACATTTCCCGGCCAGATATAATAGTAAAAAGCTTTTTTTGTAAAAGCTTTTTTGCTTGATATCGTGGGATTTTGGCTTGAAATATAATTTTTGTGATTAAATTTTCCGTGTGTGATGTACGCTCGAGCTCGAGGTTCCCGTGTCAGGTGATCCAGTTACTGTGTCCAATTATTTTAAATCGGACCAGAAAAGGATATGACCGCAGCACGCACATAATATTTTTTTAGTGAGTTAGTAAGTATATTACTGGTCCTTTTGGAAATTCATAATAACAGCTTAAAAGTATTTCAAGTAATGGGTAACTTGGTTATACTTCTGAGGTCGCTTTTAATTCAAAGTTGAGTTTTTATGGCACAACTTCAGTATTTCCTTTGAAAGAGTAGGTATGTCATTATTTTTTTGTCTTGGTGAGGTTTTTATAACGTGTTCCTTTTATACAAAAGTTAGGCCCACAGTACTAGATAGGATAGAGTATTAATTATCAAGTTTGACTAACCTTGGATTACAAAGTATCTAGCAGTAGAAGATTTGAAAACATTCTGGGCTGCTTGACTTGTCGTTCACGAGGTAATTTTTATATATACCTACTTACGAGGTAATATGTGAAAAAGAACTAGTTTATTTTTAATAATTTGACAGCTATCACTTGAAAGCGATTCTCCCTAGGGATGAAAAGTATTACTTACATCCCGCTCCTCAGGCAACTTCAGACCTACTTTCAGAATATGAGTAATGAAAAAAAAATAACACTCTGCTGAACAATGATTAGTTATCTATCTCTCAGTGATGTGATACAATAAAATTCATCACCGTCCATCACAAATAAATCGAATGAGGGTAGTAGGTATATAAAGTTCTTGATTGATTTTAGAAGGATTTTAGCTATTTTAGTTACTCCTAGCGCCATCTTAGTATGTCTAAGTAAACGAATATTTTATAGTTATTACTGCCATCTAGGCAACTACATGTAAAACAAAAAAGTCTTAAGCATTAACAAAACGCCAAGGATTTTTTATTTCATCCCTCTCTTTCCCTCTATTATTTCCATGCAAAACAAAACGCTTAATATCAGCTGTTCTGTTAGTCAGTGTCGTGTCGTGTGTCATTTTATATCTGTTAAAAGGCAAGGGCTATTCGTACAGAATTAGGGATACCATATTTAAAAAATACTATTTTTATACCTGACAACACCAAATATATGAATTTTTTTATATAGCAATAATTATTTTTAGAATTTTTGTTTATGGTAATTATTTAATTATTTTAATAATTATTTTGGTTATTTCACCGTTGGATTATTCACTAATTTAAAGACTGAACCCCAACTGGCGTAGAATTTGTTTCCAAATTTGGTTGAAAATAAATAAGTATCTTTTTATATTGCTACTCCATTTCAGAATAGTTTTTCAAAAAAAAATCTACTTGTTTCACTGGTTCATCAACTATACGACACTATGGCCTCTGCTGCTCATAACTTCATAAGGTAAATTAGTTCTAACCTAATCATATTATTCATCATCCTAATCGCTATTTTGTACCTCAGGATCCCATAAACCTAAAGGTTATATCTATACCATCTAACAAACATTTTACCTTGCCAAACAGGTACCTAAGCATTTTTCGCATTTCATGTTCAGTAATTAGAAAGTATAGGTAAATATTAAAATCTTTCGAGATGGCTGGATACAACCTTATTCCTGTATAAACCAATAGTTATATTTTTAGATATCTACATTATGTGATTAAATCTCAATAAATAATATGTTACTACACTATTTATCATAGATTGTTGAGAGGAACCAGGTAGGTATGTGTAATTAATAAACATACCTACCTGGTTCCCCATAGGGTGATTTGCTTATGTGTTGGTGTGTGTACACTCATATTCCAGTAATTTAAATAAGATATTTAATGAAATCAGAAGTAATAGAACAGTTAGAGTAACTGTGTTAAGATATTTATTACCTAATAGTTTCAGCTGCTTTCATTCCAATAATTTATTCACGTGTTATTTTATTACAGGTTGGCGTAACTCCTGAAACAGCGTGTGGTATGTTAACAATAATTGACCATTATAGTTTCACTCTGACCATCTATTTATCTGTCCAACTAACAGCTAACTTCTACATTTATAAATTATTTATGAAATTTGGTACCATGTATATGAAAATGGCATACATGTGAAGTAAACGTTTTGATAAAATCTATATGAGTTTATTAATTCCTTATGTGTGGAGTGTCTGGGAATATGGAGCTGGTGCATAAGTGAGAGTGTATTTGACTTGTTAATAATGCACTAATCTACTAAACATAATCATCTGTGGTAAAATTAACCAGCTTTTTGTGTTATGGGTTCTAATAATTTTTAATAATAATATACTTAAATGCATGTGAAGTTTATAGCATGTGTGTTTTTTATAGATCCCAGCACAGCACTGCTTAAGAAAGGTATGAAGTTTAGCTCCTGGAATGACTTAGCTGAATCATTTGAAAATTATTTAAGATCTAATAATAGCACAATAGTTGTCATTAGTTCCTATCCAACCATATCTGCATACAACAGACTTAACAAAACCAATTTACCACTTGAGTTAGGTTATCAGTCTGTCCGTTTTTCTTGTGCACATGCCGGTTCTCACCAAAGTGTATCCACTGGAGCTCGCCCTTTACAAAGAAGTGCAAAGATAGGTTGCCCAGCTCATGTAAATATTGCTTACTATTCAAGATTAAAATCATTTGTAGTAACAGATTTATCAGATGATCATTTTGAACATCCTGTTGATCAAAACACTTTTGATCAATATGCAATCAATAGAGGTGTACACAGTGTAGACCATCTTGTACCCCGCATTCAAATAGTTGACTCTAAAATTCTGATTAACAAACACAAACAGTCAGCTCAGCCAATTAAAGACAACATTTCTACTTTTGTGAAATACAATACTGAGGCCAATAAAAGATTGAAATTGCATGACAGTGTGAGAAACTAATTGGTCAACTCGTTCAGCATTTTCTTCGGGTATCGGTCAGAAACGGCGAAACATTTAAGTTGGGTTGCTCGTGTCTGCTTTTCGAGTTATTGCTTTACTGCTACTCATCCTTTCTAAGTGTGTATTGCATTATGTAATTTTCAGTTAGATTCATGAGTGTGACGGCATGGCATGATGATTTTCTAACAGACGAATGTGTGGTTGTATACATAGCTGAAAGGATGAATGTTTGTGTAACTCCGCCTCAATTTATGTTAATACACGAAAGTTTTTTTTACTAATATTTTAAACCTTTATTGCTTTTATTCATTATAAAAATGGCAAAATTAATTCTAGATGATAGATATTCTATGTATAAAAATCATCTAGTATTAATTATATATAATATTAATTTAAAAAAACTTTTCGTGAATCTTAGCATTAATGATGCCGGTCCTAAGCCCGGATAAAGGAGGAAGGCACAAAGCTCGTGAAAATATTTTCTAGATAATTGCCATTTCGATAACCGACACTATCAATTCTATTTGTTTGTGTTTTTATGTAATATTGTCAAAATTGTACACATACTATAAATGGTATGTACCTCTAAGTCTCTCCGTTGTCATTCCTGAATCGGCGCGCCGGTCCAGTAATTACTAACGGGACCGCCTAACGAATAGTAATGGTGAATTCAAGGTCTAGTTATCCCCCTAAGCAGTACCTACCATATAACTGTCACGTGGTCACAAACAAAAGGGATTTCCTATTTCCTACTTATTCGTTAGGAGGTCAGCCCCTTAGTATTTATGTATATGTTACAGCGAAAGTAATAAATCCAGATATTATATATACTATCCAGCTATTATAAATAATATCATATCAATTTAGACAAAGTGACAATTGAGACAGAATTAATCACATTAACTAGCTATTTTATAAAATATCTTGGAAAACTTGGATAATGTAATAAAAAAGTAAGTTAAAGGTGAAAATTATATTTTTTTATTTAAATTTTCCTGAAGCATAAATATGTAGTAACAATTTAGTCTCATTTTAAATAGTTATTGTAATATTATATTTCATTAATTTTAAAATAATATATTCATGTTAATTAACATTGTTTATAAAAATTAACATTGATTATTGGATTTAAATTGTATGTTAAAAAATAAATTCCTTGCTCAATAGCCATAAGACAAAACTAATAAAACACAGATCAATACGAGTAATTTAACATTGCTTAGTAAAATTAAAATGGTTTACAAATCAATACGAGATGTATTTGGTATCACTCCTTAACAACTACAATATTAATATATTTAAAAACAACTGGCATGAAAATACAATAAAATGATTATTATTTATTCTTACAAGTAAGGCTTTTATGACATTTTGAGTTACACATGAGGGTTGACTTTTTACATTTGCATCTATTAAAAACGCATTCCCCAGTACAGTTGCAATGCTGAAATCCTTGGTCACCAAGATGTGACTCTTTCTTTGCACATTCTCGGATAGTAAATTCAATATCAACTGTAATAAACGTATTCTTCACATGAGGAGCGCGCGCAGCAGCGCACCTGGAGTGCGCGCAGTAGCGCACCAGGCAGGCGCGCAACAGCACACGAAGAGTGCGCGTAAGCCCCTGGTCTTGGATCTAAACATTCAGTGCCTTCACCATCATTACCGTTTTCTGAGGACAAAGGCAAAAATTATTCAAAAAACCCACTGTATGTAACCGTAACCAAGTACCGTTAATTTGTTAGTTTTTGTTAATCAAACAAGACTACTCGTCCTTCTCAAACATCCAATCCACGAGCTGGCCAATGCTCACGGATTAAAAGTTCAAAATGGAATATGTTACAAACATGCAATAAACCTCGGTATGGGCCCCTACCGAGGGAAAACTACACCGGGGCAGGGGCCGTGTAATCACCCGGTGACTTTTCGTGAAGCGAAAAGATTTCGCACCAGGGGCAGAGTGCTTGATCCCCTGTGACTCCCCATATGATGGGACAGCATCGCACCAGGAGTGCGCGCAGCAGCACACGGCGAGCGCACGCAGCAGCGCACCAGGAGTGCGCGCAGCAGCGCACCAGGAGTGCGCGCAGCAGCGCACCAGGAGTGCGCGCAGCAGCGCACCAGGAGTGCGCGCAGCAGCGCACCAGGAGTGCGCACAGCAGCGCACCAGGAGTGCGCGCAGCAGCATACCAGGAGTGCGCGCAGCAGCGCACCAGGAGTGCGCGCAGCAGCGCACAAGGAGTGCGCGCAGCAGCGCACCAGGAGTGCGCGCAGCAGCACATCAGGCGGGCGCGCAACAGCACACGAAGAGTGCGCGTAAGCCCCTGGTCTTGGATCTAAACATTCAGTGCCTTTACCATCATTACCGTTTTCTGAGGACAAAGGCAAAAATTATTCAAAAAACCCACTGTATGTAACCGTAACCAAGTACCGTTAATTTGTTAGTTTTTGTTAATCAAACAAGACTACTCGTCCATCTCAAACATCCAATCCACGAGCTGGCCAATGCTCACGGATTAAAAGTTCAAAATGGAATATGTTACAAACATGCAATAAACCTCGGTATGGGCCCCTACCGAGGGAAAACTACACACAACAAATCTAGGTCACGATCAGAATCTCATTAACAAAAACGAAATGAGGGTAGCGTCAACTCGGGACTCGAAATAAAAATGGACAGATCTTACTTTGGAAATATGTCTTTGTCCGTAGCAGGCTCACTGAACCGCTCGGATCACCAACCCGACGCGCTGGGGGAAGTTCACGAGCTGATGTCGTCAGCACCGAGCAGGAAACATGGAACACCCTGCGGCGTCTGGTCTCGTACCCGAAGTCTGCGGGCTCGAATCCCGGGGTGTGGGCGGAGACGCGGCTTTCGATGACCCTGGAATTCATCATACACCAACGTTAGGAACCGCCGTAGATTTGGGAGATAGATTTATAAAATCCTCCCGCACCTACATGATATATAACCCTTTTAATAACAACATGAGTGCGCACAATAGCGCAAGAGGAGTGCGTGCAGCAGCACACGAGGAGTGTGCGCAGCAGCGCACCAGGAGTGCGCGCAGCAGCACACCAGGAGTGCGCGCAGCAGCGCACCAGGAGTGCGCGCAGCAGCGCACCAGGAGTGCGCGCAGCAGCACACGAAGAGTGCGCGCAGCAGCGCATTTTGGCGGGCGCGCAACAGCACACGAAGAGTGCGCGTAAGCCCCTGGTCTTGGATCTAAACATTCAGTGCCTTTACCATCATTACCGTTTTCTGAGGACAAAGGCAAAAATTATTCAAAAAACCCACTGTATGTAACCGTAACCAAGTACCGTTAATTTGTTAGTTTTTGTTAATCAAACAAGACTACTCGTCCATCTCAAACATCCAATCCACGAGCTGGCCAATGCTCACGGATTAAAAGTTCAAAATGGAATATGTTACAAACATGCAATAAACCTCGGTATGGGCCCCTACCGAGGGAAAACTACACACAACAAATCTAAGTCACGATCAGAATCTTATTAACAAAAACGAAATGAGGGTAGCGTCAACTCGGTACTCGAAATAAAAATGGACAGATCTTACTTTGGAAATATGTCTTTGTCCGTAGCAGGCTCACTGAACCGCTCGGATCTCCAACCCGACGCGCTGGGGGAAGTTCACGAGCTGATGTCGTCAGCACCGAGCAGGAAACATGGAACACCCTGCGGCGTCTGGTCTCGTACCCGAAGTCTGCGGGCTCGAATCCCGGGGTGTGGGCGGAGACGCGGCTTTCGATGACCCTGGAATTCATCATACACCAACGTTAGGAACCGCCGTAGATTTGGGAGATAGATTTATAAAATCCTCCCGCACCTACCTGATATATAACCCTTTTAATAACAACAGGAGTGCGCACAATAGCGCAAGAGGAGTGCGTGCAGCAGCACACGAGGAGTGTGCGCAGCAGCGCACCAGGAGTGCGCGCAGCAGCACACCAGGAGTGCGCGCAGCAGCGCACCAGGAGTGCGCGCAGCAGCGCACCAGGAGTGCGCGCAGCAGCACACGAAGAGTGCGCGCAGCAGCGCACCTAGAGTGCGCGCAGTAGCACACCTTGGCGGGCGCGCAACAGCACACGAAGAGTGCGCGTAAGCCCCTGGTCTTGGATCTAAACATTCAGTGCACTTACCATCATTACCGTTTTCTGAGGACAAAGGCAAAAATTATTCAAATAACCCACTGTATGTAACCGTAACCAAGAACCGTTAATTTGTTAGTTTTTGTTAATCAAACAAGACTACTCGTCCATCTCAAACATCCAATCCACGAGCTGGCCAATGCTCATGGATTAAAAGTTCAAAATGGAATATGGTACAAACATGCAATAAACCTCGGTATGGGCCCCTACCGAAGGAAAACTACACACAACAAATCTAGGTCACGATCAGAATCTCATTAACAAAAACGAAATGAGGGTAGCGTCAACTCGGGACTCGAAATAAAAATGGACAGATCTTACTTTGGAAATATGTCTTTGTCCGTAGCAGGCTCACTGAACCGCTCGGATCTCCAACCCGACGCGCTGGGGGAAGTTCACGAGCTGATGTCGTCAGCACCGAGCAGGAAACATGGAACACCCTGCGGCGTCTGGTCTCGTACCCGAAGTCTGCGGGCTCGAATCCTGGGGTGTGGGCGGAGACGCGGCTTTCGATGACCCTGGAATTCATCATACACCAACGTTAGGAACCGCCGTAGATTTGGGAGATAGATTTATAAAATCCTCCCGCACCTACCTGATATATAACCCTTTTAATAATACCAGGAGTGCGCGCAATAGCGCACGAGGAGTGCGTGCAGCAGCACACGAGGAGTGCGCGCAGCAGCGCACAAGGAGTGCGCGCAGCAGAACACCAGGAGTGCGCGCAGCAGCGCACCAGGAGTGCGCGCAACAGCATACGAGGAGCGCACGCAGCAGCATACGAGGAGCGCGCGCAGCAGCACACGAAGAGTGCGCGCAGCAGCGCACCTGGAGTGCGCGCAGTAGCGCACCAGGCGGGCGCGCAACAGCACACGAAGAGTGCGCGTAAGCCCCTGGTCTTGGATCTAAACATTCAGTGCCTTCACCATCATTACCGTTTTCTGAGGACAAAGGCAAAAATTATTCAAAAAAACCCACTGTATGTAACCGTAACCAAGTACCGTTAATTTGTTAGTTTTTGTTAATCAAACAAGACTACTCGTCCTTCTCAAACATCCAATCCACGAGCTGGCCAATGCTCACGGAATAAAAGTTCAAAATGGAATATGTTACAAACATGCAATAAACCTCGGTATGGGCCCCTACCGAGGGAAAACTACACACAACAAATCTAGGTCACGATCAGAATCTTATTAACAAAAACGAAATGAGGGTAGCGTCAACTCGGGACTCGAAATAAAAATGGACAGATCTTACTTTGGAAATATGTCTTTGTCCGTAGCAGGCTCACTGAACCGCTCGGATCACCAACCCGACGCGCTGGGGGAAGTTCACGAGCTGATGTCGTCAGCACCGAGCAGGAAACATGGAACACCCTGCGGCGTCTGGTCTCGTACCCGAAGTCTGCGGGCTCGAATCCCGGGGTGTGAGCGGAGACGCGGCTTTCGATGACCCTGGAATGCATCATACACCATTGTTAGGAACCGCCGTAGATTTGGGAGATAGATTTATAAAATCCTCCCGCACCTACCTGATATATAACCCTTTTAATAACAACAGGAGTGCGCACAATAGCGCAAGAGGAGTGCGTGCAGCAGCACACGACGAGTGTGCGCAGCAGCGCACCAGGAGTGCGCGCAACAGCGCACCAGGAGTGCGCGCAGCAGCGCACCAGGAGTGCGCGCAGCAGCGCACCAGGAGTGCACGCAGCAGCACTCGAAGAGTGCGCGCAGCAGCGCACCTGGAGTGCGCGCAGTAGCACACCAGGCGGGCGCGCAACAGCACACGAAGAGTGCGCGTAAGCCCCTGGTCTTGGATCTTATTATTCAGTGCCTTTACCATCATAACCGTTTTCTGAGGACAAAGCAAAAATTATTCAAAAAACCCACTGTATGTAACCGTAACCAAGTACCGTTAATTTGTTAGTTTTTGTTAATCAAACAAGACTACTCGTCCATCTCAAACATCCAATCCACGAGCTGGCCAATGCTCATGGATTAAAAGTTCAAAATGGAATATGTTACAAACATGCAATAAACCTCGGTATGGGCCCCTACCGAGGGAAAACTACACACAACAAATCTAGGTCACGATAAGAATCTCATTAACAAAAACGAAATGAGGGTAGCGTCAACTCGGGACTCGAAATAAAAATGGACAGATCTTACTTTGGAAATATGTCTTTGTCCGTAGCAGGCTCACTGAACCGCTCGGATCACCAACCCGACGCGCTGGGGGAAGTTCACG
Source organism: Macaria liturata (assembly GCA_964023185.1). Taxonomy (NCBI): domain Eukaryota; kingdom Metazoa; phylum Arthropoda; class Insecta; order Lepidoptera; family Geometridae; genus Macaria; species Macaria liturata. Next base: position 10,456,689 of record OZ026806.1, read on the forward strand.
AGCTGATGTCATCAGCACCGAGCAGGAAACATGAAACACCCTGCGGCGTATGGTCTCGTACCCGAAGTCTGCGGGCTCGAATCCCGGGGTGTGGGCGGAGACGCGGCTTTCGATGACCCTGGAATTCATCATACACCAACGTTAGGAACCGCCGTAGATTTGGGAGATAGATTTATAAAATCCTCCCGCACCTACCTGATATATAACCCTTTTAATAACAACAGGAGTGCGCACAATAGCGCAAGAGGAGTGCGTGCAGCAGCACACGAGGAGTGTGCGCAGCAGCGCACCAGGAGTGCGCGCAGCAGCGCACCAGGAGTGCGCGCAGCAGCGCACCAGGAGTGCGCGCAGCAGCACACGAAGAGTGCGCGCAGCAGCGCACCTAGAGTGCGCGCAGTAGCACACCTTGGCGGGCGCGCAACAGCACACGAAGAGTGCGCGTAAGCCCCTGGTCTTGGATCTAAACATTCAGTGCACTTACCATCATTACCGTTTTCTGAGGACAAAGGCAAAAATTATTCAAATAACCCACTGTATGTAACCGTAACCAAGAACCGTTAATTTGTTAGTTTTTGTTAATCAAACAAGACTACTCGTCCATCTCAAACATCCAATCCACGAGCTGGCCAATGCTCATGGATTAAAAGTTCAAAATGGAATATGTTACAAACATGCAATAAACCTCGGTATGGGCCCCTACCGAAGGAAAACTACACACAACAAATCTAGGTCACGATCAGAATCTCATTAACAAAAACGAAATGAGGGTAGCGTCAACTCGGGACTCGAAATAAAAATGGACAGATCTTACTTTGGAAATATGTCTTTGTCCGTAGCAGGCTCACTGAACCGCTCGGATCTCCAACCCGACGCGCTGGGGGAAGTTCACGAGCTGATGTCGTCAGCACCGAGCAGGAAACATGGAAAACCCTGCGGCGTCTGGTCTCGTACCCGAAGTCTGCGGGCTCGAATCCCGGGGTGTGGGCGGAGACGCGGCTTTCGATGACCCTGGAATTCATCATACACCAACGTTAGGAACCGCCGTAGATTTGGGAGATAGATTTATAAAATCCTCCCGCACCTACCAGATATATAACCCTTTAAATAATACCAGGAGTGCGCGCAATAGCGCACAAGGAAGGCGTGCAGCAGCACACGAGGATTGCGCGCAGCAGCGCACCAGGAGTGCGCGCAGCAGAACACCAGGAGTGCGCGCAGCAGCGCACCAGGAGTGCGCGCAACAGCGCACGGGGAGTGCGCGCAACAGTGCACGAGGAGTGCGCGTAGCAGCGCACCAGGAGTGCGCGCAGTGGCGCACCAGGAGTGCGCGCAGCGGCGCACCAGGAGTGCGCGCAGCGGCGCACCAGGAGTGCGCGCAACAGCATACGAGGAGCGCACGCAGCAGCATACGAGGAGCGCGCGCAGCAGCACACGAAGAGTTCGCGCAGCAGCGCACCTGGAGTGCGCGCAGTAGTGCACCAGGCGGGCGCGCAACAGCACACGAAGAGTGCGCGTAAGCCCCTGGTCTTGGATCTAAACATTCAGTGCCTTCACCATCATTACCGTTTTCTGAGGACAAAGGCAAAAATTATTCAAAAAACCCACTGTATGTAACCGTAACCAAGTACCGTTAATTTGTTAGTTTTTGTTAATCAAACAAGACTACTCGTCCTTCTCAAACATCCAATCCACGAGCTGGCCAATGCTCACGGATTAAAAGTTCAAAATGGAATATGTTACAAACATGCAATAAACCTCGGTATGGGCCCCTACCGAGGGAAAACTACACACAACAAATCTAGGTCACGATCAGAATCTCATTAACAAAAACGAAATGAGGGTAGCGTCTACTCGGGACTCGAAATAAAAATGGAAATATGTCTTTGTCCGTAGCAGGCTCACTGAACCGCTCGGATCACCAACCCGACGCGCTGGGGGAAGTTCACGAGCTGATGTCGTCAGCACCGAGCAGGAAACATGGAACACCCTGCGGCGTCTGGTCTCGTACCCGAAGTCTGCGGGCTCGAATCCCGGGGTGTGGGCGGAGACGCGGCTTTCGATGACCCTGGAATTCATCATACACCAACGTTAGGAACCGCCGTAGATTTGGGAGATAGATTTATAAAATCCTCCCGCACCTACCTGATATATAACCCTTTTAATAACAACAGGAGTGCGCACAATAGCGCAAGAGGAGTGCGAGCAGCAGCACACGAGGAGTGTGTGCAGCAGCGCACCAGGAGTGCGCTCAGCAGCACACCAGGAGTGTGCGCAGCAGCACACCAGGAGTGCGCGCAGCAGCGCACCAGGAGTGCGCGCAGCAGCGCACCAGGAGTGCCTGCAGCAGCGCACCAGGAGTGCGCGCAGCAGCGCACCAGGAGTGCGCGCAGCATCACACGAAGAGTGCGCGCAGCAGCGCACCTGGAATGCGCGCAGTAGCACACCTTGGCGGGCGCGCAACAGCACACGAAGAGTGCGCGTAAGCCCCTGGTCTTGGATCTAAACATTCAGTGCCTTTACCATCATTACCGTTTTCTGAGGACAAAGGCAAAAATTATTCAAAAAACCCACTGTATGAAACCGTAACCAAGTACCGTTAATTTGTTAGTTTTTGTTAATCAAACAAGACTACTCGTCCATCTCAAACATCCAATCCACGAGCTGGCCAATGCTCACGGATTAAAAGTTCAAAATGGAATATGTTACAAACATGCAATAAACCTCGGTATGGGCCCCTACCGAGGGAAAACTACACACAACAAATCTAGGTCACGATCAGAATCTCATTAACAAAAACGAAATGAGGGTAGCGTCAACTCGGGACTCGAAATAAAAATGGACAGATCTTACTTTGGAAATATGTCTTTGTCCGTAGCAGGCTCACTGAACCGCTCGGATCACCAACCCGACGCGCTGGGGGAAGTTCACGAGCTGATGTCGTCAGCACCGAGCAGGAAACATGGAACACCCTGCGGCGTCTGGTCTCGTACCCGAAGTCTGCGGGCTCGAATCCCGGGGTGTGGGCGGAGACGCGGCTTTCGATGACCCTGGAATTCATCATACACCAACGTTAGGAACCGCCGTAGATTTGGGAGATAGATTTATAAAATCCTCCCGCACCTACCTGATATATAACCCTTTTAATAACAACAGGAGTGCGCACAATAGCGCAAGAGGAGTGCGTGCAGCAGCACACGAGGAGTGTGCGCAGCAGCGCACCAGGAGTGCGCGCAGCAGCGCACCAGGAGTGCGCGCAGCAGCACACGAAGAGTGCGCGCAGCAGCGCACCTGGAGTGCGCGCAGTAGCACACCAGGCGGGCGCGCAACAGCACACGAAGAGTGCGCGTAAGCCCCTGGTCTTGGATCTAAACATTCAGTGCCTTTACCATCATTACCGTTTTCTGAGGACAAAGGCAAAAATTATTCAAAAAACCCACTGTATGTAACCGTAACCAAGTACCGTTAATTTGTTAGTTTTTGTTAATCAAACAAGACTACTCGTCCATCTCAAACATCCAATCCACGAGCTGGCCAATGCTCACGGATTAAAAGTTCAAAATGGAATATGTTACAAACATGCAATAAACCTCGGTATGGGCCCCTACCGAGGGAAAACTACACACAACAAATCTAGGTCACGATCGGAATCTCATTAACAAAAACGAAATGAGGGTAGCGTCAACTCGGGACTCGAAATAAAAATGGACAGATCTTACTTTGGTAATATGTCTTTGTCCGTAGCAGGCTCACTGAACCGCTCGGATCTCCAACCCGACGCGCTGGGGGAAGTTCACGAGCTGATGTCATCAGCACCGAGCAGGAAACATGGAACACCCTGCGGCGTCTGGTCTCGTACCCGAAGTCTGCGGGCTTGAATCCCGGGGTGTGGGCGGAGACGCGGCTTTCGATGGCCCTGGAATTCATCATACACCAACGTTAGGAACCGCCGTAGATTTGGGAGATAGATTTATAAATCCTCCCGCACCTACCTGATATATAACCCTTTTAATAACACCAGGAGTGCGCGCAGCAGCACACCAAGAGTGCGCGCAACAGCGCACGGGGAGTGCGCGCAACAGTGCACGAGGAGTGCGCGCAGCAGCGCACCAGGAGTGCGCGCAGCAGCACACCAGGAGTGCGCGCAGCAGCGCACCAGGAGTGCGCGCAGCAGCACACGAAGAGTGCGCGCAGCAGCGCACCTGGAGTGCGCGCAGTAGCACACCAGGTGCGCGCAGCAGCGCACCTGGAGTGCGCGCAGTAGCACACCAGGCGGGCGCAGCAGCGCACCTGGAGTGCGCGCAGTAGCACACCAGGCGGGCGCGCAACAGCACACGAAGAGTGATTTGGAGATAGATTACACCAACGTTAGGAACAGCCGTAGATTTGGGAGATAGATTTATAAAATCCTCCCGCACCTACCTGATATATAACCCTTTTAATAATACCAGGAGTGCGCGCAATAGCTTACGAGGAGTGCGTGCAGCAGCACACGAGGAGTGCGCGCAGCAGAACACCAGGAGTGCGCGCAGCAGCGCACCAGGAGTGCGCGCAACAGCATACGAGGAGCGCACGCAGCAGCATACGAGGAGCGCGCGCAGCAGCACACGAAGAGTGCGCGCAGCAGCGCACCTGGAGTGCGCGCAGTAGCGCACCAGGCGGGCGCGCAACAGCACACGAAGAGTGCGCGTAAGCCCCTGGTCTTGGATCTAAACATTCAGTGCCTTCACCATCATTACCGTTTTCTGAGGACAAAGGCAAAAATTATTCAAAAAAACCCACTGTATGTAACCGTAACCAAGTACCGTTAATTTGTTAGTTTTTGTTAATCAAACAAGACTACTCGTCCATCTCAAACATCCAATCCACGAGCTGGCCAATGCTCACGGATTAAAAGTTCAAAATGGAATATGTTACAAACATGCAATAAACCTCGGTATGGGCCCCTACCGAGGGAAAACTACACACAACAAATCTAGGTCACGATCAGAATCTCATTAACAAAAACGAAATGAGGGTAGCGTCAACTCGGGACTCGAAATAAAAATGGACAGATCTTACTTTGGAAATATGTCTTTGTCCGTAGCAGGCTCACTGAACCGCTCGGATCTCCAACCCGACGCGCTGGGGGAAGTTCACGAGCTGATGTCGTCAGCACCGAGCAGGAAACATGGAACACCCTGCGGCGTCTGGTCTCGTACCCGAAGTCTGCGGGCTCGAATCCCGGGGTGTGGGCGGAGACGCGGCTTTCGATGACCCTGGAATTCATCATACACCAACGTTAGGAACCGCCGTAGATTTGGGAGATAGATTAATAAAATCCTCCCGCACCTACCTGATATATAACCCTTTTAATAATACCAGGAGTGCGCGCAATAGCGCACGAGGAGTGCGTGCAGCAGCACACGAGGAGTGCGCGCAGCAGCGCACCAGGAGTGCGCGCAGCAGAACACCAGGAGTGCGCGCAGCAGCGCACCAGGAGTGCGCGCAACAGCGCACGGGGAGTGCGCGCAACAGTGCACGAGGAGTGCGCGTAGCAGCGCACCAGGAGTGCGCGCAGTGGCGCACCAGGAGTGCGCGCAGCGGCGCACCAGGAGTGCGCGCAGCGGCGCACCAGGAGTGCGCGCAGCAGCGCACCAGGAGTGCGCGCAGCAGCGCACCAGGAGTGCGCGCAACAGCATACGAAGAGCTTACGCAGCAGCATACGAGGAGCGCGCGCAGCAGCACACGAAGAGTGCGCGCAGCAGCGCACCTGGAGTGCGCGCAGTAGCGCACCAGGCGGGCGCGCAACAGCACACGAAGAGTGCGCGTAAGCCCCTGGTCTTGGATCTAAACATTCAGTGCCTTCACCATCATTACCGTTTTATGAGGACAATGGCAAAAATTATTCAAAAAACCCACTGTATGTAAACGTAACCAAGTACCGTTAATTTGTTAGTTTTTGTTAATCAAACAAGACTACTCGTCCTTCTCAAACATCCAATCCACGAGCTGGCCAATGCTCACGGATTAAAAGTTCAAAATGGAATATGTTACAAACATGCAATAAACCTCGGTATGGGCCCCTACCGAGGGAAAACTACACACAACAAATCTAGGTCACGATCAGAATCTCATTAACAAAAACGAAATGAGGGTAGCGTCAACTCGGGACTCGAAATAAAAATGGACAGATCTTACTTTGGAAATATGTCTTTGTCCGTAGCAGGCTCACTGAACCGCTCGGATCACCAACCCGACGCGCTGGGGGAAGTTCACGAGCTGATGTCGTCAGCACCGAGCAGGAAACATGGAACACCCTGCGGCGTTTGGTCTCGTACCCGAAGTCTGCGGGCTCGAATCCCGGGGTGTGGGCGGAGACGCGGCTTTCGATGACCCTGGAATTCATCATACACCAACGTTAGGAACCGCCGTAGATTTGGGAGATAGATTTATAAAATCCTCCCGCACCTACCTGATATATAACCCTTTTAATAATACCAGGAGTGCGCGCAATAGCGCACGAGGAGTGCGTGCAGCAGCACACGAGGAGTGCGCGCAGCAGCGCACCAGGAGTGCGCGCAGCAGCGCACGAAGAGTGCGCGCAGCAGCACACGAAGAGTGCGCGCAGCAGAACACCAGGAGTGCGCGCAGCAGCGCACCAGGAGTGCGCGCAACAGCGCACGGGGAGTGCGCGCAACAGTGCACGAGGAGTGCGCGTAGCAGCGCACCAGGAGTGCGCGCAGTGGCGCACCAGGAGTGCGCGCAGCGGCGCACCAGGAGTGCGCGTAGCAGCGCACCAGGAGTGCGCGCAGTGGCGCACCAGGAGTGCGCGCAGCGGCGCACCAGGAGTGCGCGCAGCGGCGCACCAGGAGTGCGCGCAGCAGCGCACCAGGAGTGCGCGCAACAGCATACGAGGAGCGCACGCAGCAGCATACGAGGAGCGCGCGCAGCAGCACACGAAGAGTGCGCGCAGCAGCGCACCTGGAGTGCGCGCAGTAGCGCACCAGGCGGGCGCGCAACAGCACACGAAGAGTGCGCGTAAGCCCCTGGTCTTGGATCTAAACATTCAGTGCCTTCACCATCATTACCGTTTTCTGAGGACAAAGGCAAAAATTATTCAAAAAACCCACTGTATGTAACCGTAACCAAGTACCGTTAATTTGTTAGTTTTTGTTAATCAAACAAGACTACTCGTCCTTCTCAAACATCCAATCCACGAGCTGGCCAATGCTCACGGATTAAAAGTTCAAAATGGAATATGTTACAAACATGCAATAAACCTCGGTATGGGCCCCTACCGAGGGAAAACTTCAACAAATCTAGGTCACGATCAGAATCTCAGTAACAAAAACGAAATGAGGGTAGCGTCTACTCGGGACTCGAAATAAAAATGGAAATATGTCTTTGTCCGTAGCAGGCTCACTGAACCGCTCGGATCACCAACCCGACGCGCTGGGGGAAGTTCACGAGCTGATGTCGTCAGCACCGAGCAGGAAACATGGAACACCCTGCGGCGTCTGGTCTCGTACCCGAAGTCTGCGGGCTCGAATCCCGGGGTGTGGGCGGAGACGCGGCTTTCGATGACCCTGGAATTCATCATACACCAACGTTAGGAACCGCCGTAGATTTGGGAGATAGATTTATAAAATCCTTCCGCACCAACCCTTTTAATAACAACAGGAGTGCGCACAATAGCGCAAGAGGAGTGCGAGCAGCAGCACACGAGGAGTGTGTGCAGCAGCGCACCAGGAGTGCGCTCAGCAGCACACCAGGAGTGTGCGCAGCAGCACACCAGGAGTGCGCGCAGCAGCGCACCAGGAGTGCGCGCAGCAGCGCACCAGGAGTGCGCGCAGCAAAGCACCAGGAGTGCGCGCAGCAGCACACGAAGAGTGCGCGCAGCAGCGCACCTGGAATGCGCGCAGTAGCACACCTTGGCGGGCGCGCAACAGCACACGAAGAGTGCGCGTAAGCCCCTGGTCTTGGATCTAAACATTCAGTGCCTTTACCATCATTACCGTTTTCTGAGGACAAAGGCAAAAATTATTCAAAAAACCCACTGTATGTAACCGTAACCAAGTACCGTTAATTTGTTAGTTTTTGTTAATCAAACAAGACTACTCGTCCATCTCAAACATCCAATCCACGAGCTGGCCAATGCTCACGGATTAAAAGTTCAAAATGGAATATGTTACAAACATGCAATAAACCTCGGTATGGGCCCCTACCGAGGGAAAACTACACACAACAAATCTAGGTCACGATCAGAATCTCATTAACAAAAACGAAATGAGGGTAGCGTCAACTCGGGACTCGAAATAAAAATGGACAGATCTTACTTTGGAAATATGTCTTTGTCCGTAGCAGGCTCACTGAACCGCTCGGATCTCCAACCCGACGCGCTGGGGGAAGTTCACGAGCTGATGTCGTCAGCACAGAGCAGGAAACATGGAACACCCTGCGGCGTCTGGTCTCGTACCCGAAGTCTGCGGGCTCGAATCCCGGGGTGTGGGCGGAGACGCGGCTTTCGATGACCCTGGAATTCATCATACACCAACGTTAGGAACCGCCGTAGATTTGGGAGATAGATTAATAAAATCCTCCCGCACCTACCTGATATATAACCCTTTTAATAATACCAGGAGTGCGCGCAATAGCGCACGAGGAGTGCGTGCAGCAGCACACGAGGAGTGCGCGCAGCAGCGCACCAGGAGTGCGCGCAGCAGAACACCAGGAGTGCGCGCAGCAGCGCACCAGGAGTGCGCGCAACAGCGCACGGGGAGTGCGCGCAACAGTGCACGAGGAGTGCGCGTAGCAGCGCACCAGGAGTGCGCGCAGTGGCGCACCAGGAGTGCGCGCAGCGGCGCACCAGGAGTGCGCGCAGCGGCGCACCAGGAGTGCGCGCAGCAGCGCACCAGGAGTGCGCGCAACAGCATACGAAGAGCGCACGCAGCAGCATACGAGGAGCGCGCGCAGCAGCACACGAAGAGTGCGCGCAGCAGCGCACCTGGAGTGCGCGCAGTAGCGCACCAGGCGGGCGCGCAACAGCACACGAAGAGTGCGCGTAAGCCCCTGGTCTTGGATCTAAACATTCAGTGCCTTCACCATCATTACCGTTTTCTGAGGACAATGGCAAAAATTATTCAAAAAACCCACTGTATGTAAACGTAACCAAGTACCGTTAATTTGTTAGTTTTTGTTAATCAAACAAGACTACTCGTCCTTCTCAAACATCCAATCCACGAGCTGCTGATTAAAAGTTCAAAATGGAATATGTTACAAACATGCAATAAACCTCGGTATGGGCCCCTACCGAGGGAAAACTACACACAACAAATCTAGGTCACGATCAGAATCTCATTAACAAAAACGAAATGAGGGTAGCGTCAACTCGGGACTCGAAATAAAAATGGACAGATCTTACTTTGGAAATATGTCTTTGTCCGTAGCAGGCTCACTGAACCGCTCGGATCTCCAACCCGACGCGCTGGGGGAAGTTCACGAGCTGATGTCGTCAGCACCGAGCAGGAAACATGGAACACCCTGCGGCGTCTGGTCTCGTACCCGAAGTCTGCGGGCTCGAATCCCGGGGTGTGGGCGGAGACGCGGCTTTCGATGACCCTGGAATTCATCATACACCAACGTTAGGAACCGCCGTAGATTTGGGAGATAGATTTATAAAATCCTCCCGCACCTACCTGATATATAACCCTTTTAATAACAACAGAAGTGCGCACAATAGCGCAAGAGGAGTGCGTGCAGCAGCACACGAGGAGTGTGCGCAGCAGCGCACCAGGAGTGCGCGCAGCAGCACACCAGCAGTGCGCGCAGCAGCGCACCAGGAGTGCGCGCAGCAGCACACGAAGAGTGCGCGCAGCAGCGCACCTTGGCGGGCGCGCAACAGCACACGAAGAGTGCGCGTAAGCCCCTGGTCTTGGATCTAAACATTCAGTGCCTTTACCATCATTACCGTTTTCTGAGGACAAAGGCAAAAATTATTCAAAAAACCCACTGTATGTAACCGTAACCAAGTACCGTTAATTTGTTAGTTTTTGTTAATCAAACAAGACTACTCGTCCATCTCAAACATCCAATCCACGAGCTGGCCAATGCTCACGGATTAAAAGTTCAAAATGGAATATGTTACAAACATGCAATAAACCTCGGTATGGGCCCCTACCGAGGGAAAACTACACACAACAAATCTAGGTCACGATCAGAATCTCATTAACAAAAACGAAATGAGGGTAGCGTCAACTCGGGACTCGAAATAAAAATGGACAGATCTTACTTTGGAAATATGTCTTTGTCCGTAGCAGGCTCACTGAACCGCTCGGATCTCCAACCCGACGCGCTGGGGGAAGTTCACGAGCTGATGTCGTCAGCACCGAGCAGGAAACATGGAACACCCTGCGGCGTCTGGTCTCGTACCCGAAGTCTGCGGGCTCGAATCCCGGGGTGTGGGCGGAGACGCGGCTTTCGATGACCCTGGAATTCATCATACACCAACGTTAGGAACCGCCGTAGATTTGGGAGATAGATTTATAAAATCCTCCCGCACCTACCTGATATATAACCCTTTTAATAACAACAGAAGTGCGCACAATAGCGCAAGAGGAGTGCGTGCAGCAGCACACGAGGAGTGTGCGCAGCAGCGCACCAGGAGTGCGCGCAGCAGCACACCAGCAGTGCGCGCAGCAGCGCACCAGGAGTGCGCGCAGCAGCACACGAAGAGTGCGCGCAGCAGCGCACCTTGGCGGGCGCGCAACAGCACACGAAGAGTGCGCGTAAGCCCCTGGTCTTGGATCTAAACATTCAGTGCCTTTACCATCATTACCGTTTTCTGAGGACAAAGGCAAAAATTATTCAAAAAACCCACTGTATGTAACCGTAACCAAGTACCGTTAATTTGTTAGTTTTTGTTAATCAAACAAGACTACTCGTCCATCTCAAACATCCAATCCACGAGCTGGCCATGCTCACGGATTAAAAGTTCAAAATGGAATATGTTACAAACATGCAATAAACCTCGGTATGGGCCCCTACCGAGGGAAAACTACACACAACAAATCTAGGTCACGATCAGAATCCCATTAACAAAAACGAAATGAGGGTAGCGTCAACTCGGGACTCGAAATAAAAATGGACAGATCTTACTTTGGAAATATGTCTTTGTCCGTAGCAGGCTCACTGAACCGCTCGGATCTCCAACCCGACGCGCTGGGGGAAGTTCACGAGCTGATGTCGTCAGCACCGAGCAGGAAACATGGAACACCCTGCGGCGTCTGGTCTCGTACCCGAAGTCTGCGGGCTCGAATCCCGGGGTGTGGGCGGAGACGCAGCTTTCGATGACCCTGGAATTCATCATACACCAACGTTAGGAACCGCCGTAGATTTGGGAGATAGATTAATAAAATCCTCCCGCACCTACCTGATATATAACCCTTTTAATAATACCAGGAGTGCGCGCAATAGCGCACGAGGAGTGCGTGCAGCAGCACACGAGGAGTGCGCGCAGCAGCGCACCAGGAGTGCGCGCAGCAGAACACCAGGAGTGCGCGCAGCAGCGCACCAGGAGTGCGCGCAACAGCGCACGGGGAGTGCGCGCAACAGTGCACGAGGAGTGCGCGTAGCAGCGCACCAGGAGTGCGCGCAGTGGCGCACCAGGAGTGCGCGCAGTGGCGCACCAGGAGTGCGCGCAGCGGCGCACCAGGAGTGCGCGCAGCAGCGCACCAGGAGTGCGCGCAACAGCATACGAAGAGCGCACGCAGCAGCATACGAGGAGCGCGCGCAGCAGCACACGAAGAGTGCGCGCAGCAGCGCACCTGGAGTGCGCGCAGTAGCGCACCAGGCGGGCGCGCAACAGCACACGAAGAGTGCGCGTAAGCCCCTGGTCTTGGATCTAAACATTCAGTGCCTTCACCATCATTACCGTTTTCTGAGGACAATGGCAAAAATTATTCAAAAAACCCACTGTATGTAAACGTAACCAAGTACTGTTAATTTGTTATTTTTTGTTAATCAAACAAGACTACTCGTCCTTCTCAAACATCCAATCCACGAGCTGGCCAATGCTCACGGATTAAAAGTTCAAAATGGAATATGTTACAAACATGCAATAAACCTCGGTATGGGCCCCTACCGAGGGAAAACTACACACAACAAATCTAGGTCACGATCAGAATCTCATTAACAAAAACGAAATGAGGGTAGCGTCAACTCGGGACTCGAAATAAAAATGGACAGATCTTACTTTGGAAATATGTCTTTGTCCGTAGCAGGCTCACTGAACCGCTCGGATCACCAACCCGACGCGCTGGGGAAAGTTCACGAGCTGATGTCGTCAGCACCGAGCAGGAAACATGGAACACCCTGCGGCGTTTGGTCTCGTACCCGAAGTCTGCGGGCTCGAATCCCGGGGTGTGGGCGGAGACGCGGCTTTCGATGACCCTGGAATTCATCATACACCAACGTTAGGAACCGCCGTAGATTTGGGAGATAGATTTATAAAATCCTCCCGCACCTACCTGATATATAACCCTTTTAATAATACCAGGAGTGCGCGCAATAGCGCACGAGGAGTGCGTGCAGCAGCACACGAGGAGTGCGCGCAGCAGCGCACCAGGAGTGCGCGCAGCGGCGCACCAGGAGTGCGCGCAGTGGCGCACCAGGAGTGCGCGCAGCGGCGCACCAGGAGTGCGCGCAGCGGCGCACCAGGAGTGCGCGCAGCAGCGCACCAGGAGTGCGCGCAACAGCATACGAGGAGCGCACGCAGCAGCATACGAGGAGCGCGCGCAGCAGCACACGAAGAGTGCGCGCAGCAGCGCACCTGGAGTACGCGCAGTAGCGCACCAGGCGGGCGCGCAACAGCACACGAAGAGTGCGCGTAAGCCCCTGGTCTTGGATCTAAACATTCAGTGCCTTCACCATCATTACCGTTTTCTGAGGACAAAGGCAAAAATTATTCAAAAAAACCCACTGTATGTAACCGTAACCAAGTACCGTTAATTTGTTAGTTTTTGTTAATCAAACAAGACTACTCGTCCATCTCAAACATCCAATCCACGAGCTGGCCAATGCTCACGGATTAAAAGTTCAAAATGGAATATGTTACAAACATGCAATAAACCTCGGTATGGGCCCCTACCGAGGGAAAACTACACACAACAAATCTAGGTCACGATCAGAATCTCATTAACAAAAACGAAATGAGGGTAGCGTCAACTCGGGACTCGAAATAAAAATGGACAGATCTTACTTTGGAAATATGTCTTTGTCCGTAGCAGGCTCACTGAACCGCTCGGATCACCAACCCGACGCGATGGGGGAAGTTCACGAGCTGATGTCGTCAGCACCGAGCAGGAAACATGGAACACCCTGCGGCGTCTGCTCTCGTACCCGAAGTCTGCGGGCTCGAATCCCGGGGTGTGGGCGGAGACGCGGCTTTCGATGACCCTGGAATTCATCATACACCAACGTTAGGAACCGCCGTAGATTTTGGAGATAGATTTATAAAATCCTCCCGCACCTACCTGATATATAACCCTTTTAATAACAACAGGAGTGCGCACAATAGCGCAAGAGGAGTGCGTGCAGCAGCACACGAGAAGTGTGCGCAGCAGCGCACCAGGAGTGCGCGCAGCAGCACACCAGGAGTGCGCGCAGCAGCGCACCAGGAGTGCGCGCAGCAGCGCACCAGGAGTGCGCGCAGTAGCACACCAGGAGTGCGCGCAGTAGCACACCAGGCGGGCGCGCAACAGCACACGAAGAGTGCGCGTAAGCCCCTGGTCTTGGATCTAAACATTCAGTGCCTTTACCATCATTACCGTTTTCTGAGGACAAAGGCAAAAATTATTCAAAAAACCCACTGTATGTAACCGTAACCAAGTACCGTTAATTTGTTAGTTTTTGTTAATCAAACAAGACTACTCGTCCATCTCAAACATCCAATCCACGAGCTGGCCAATGCTCACGGATTAAAAGTTTAAAATGGAATATGTTACAAACATGCAATAAACCTCGGTATGGGCCCCTACCGAGGGAAAACTACACACAACAAATCTAGGTCACGATCAGAATCTCATTAACAAAAACGAAATGAGGGTAGCGTCAACACGGGACTCGAAATAAAAATGGAGAGATCTTACTTTGGAAATATGTCTTTGTCCGTAGCAGGCTCACTGAACCGCTCGGATCACCAACCCGACGCGCTGGGGGAAGTTCACGAGCTGATGTCGTCAGCACCGAGCAGGAAACATGGAACACCCTGCGGCGTCTGGTCTCGTACCCGAAGTCTGCGGGCTCGAATCCCGGGGTGTGGGCGGGGACGCGGCTTTCGATGACCCTGGAATTCATCATACACCAACGTTAGGAACCGCCGTAGATTTGGGAGATAGATTTATAAAATCCTCCCGCACCTACCTGATATATAACCCTTTTAATAACAACAGGAGTGCGCACAATAGCGCAAGAGGAGTGCGTGCAGCAGCACACGAGGAGTGTGCGCAGCATTGCACAAGGAGTGCGCGCAGCAGCACACCAGGAGTGCGCGCAGCAGCGCACCAGGAGTGCGCGCAGCAGCACACGAAGAGTGCGCGCAGCAGCGCACCTGGAGTGCGCGCAGTAGCACACCAGGCGGGCGCGCAACAGCACACGAAGAGTGCGCGTAAGCCCCTGGTCTTGGATCTAAACATTCAGTGCCTTTACCATCATTACCGTTTTCTGAGGACAAAGGCAAAAATTATTCAAATAACCCACTGTATGTAACCGTAACCAAGTACCGTTAATTTGTTAGTTTTTGTTAATCAAACAAGACTACTCGTCCATCTCAAACATCCAATCCACGAGCTGGCCAATGCTCACGGATTAAAAGTTCAAAATGGAATATGTTACAAACATGCAATAAACCTCGGTATGGGCCCCTACCGAGGGAAAACTACACACAACAAATCTAGGTCACGATCAGAATCTCATTAACAAAAACGAAATGAGGGTAGCGTCAACTCGGGACTCGAAATAAAAATGGACAGATCTTACTTTGGAAATATGTCTTTGTCCGTAGCAGGCTCACTGAACCGCTCGGATCACCAACCCGACGCGCTGGGGGAAGTTCACGAGCTGATGTCGTCAGCACCGAGCAGGAAACATGGAACACCCTGCGGCGTCTGGTCTCGTACCCGAAGTCTGCGGGCTCGAATCCCGGGGTGTGGGCGGGGACGCGGCTTTCGATGACCCTGGAATTCATCATACACCAACGTTAGGAACCGCCGTAGATTTGGGAGATAGATTTATAAAATCCTCCCGCACCTACCTGATATATAACCCTTTTAATAACAACAGGAGTGCGCACAATAGCGCAAGAGGAGTGCGTGCAGCAGCACACGAGGAGTGTGCGCAGCAGCGCACCAGGAGTGCGCGCAGCAGCACACCAGGAGTGCGCGCAGCAGCGCACCAGGAGTGCGCGCAGCAGCGCACCAGGAGTTTGCGCAGCAGCACACGAAGAGTGCGCGCTGCAGCGCACCTGGAATGCGCGCAGTAGCACACCTTGGCGGGCGCGCAACAGCACACGAAGAGTGCGCGTAAGCCCCTGGTCTTGGATCTAAACATTCAGTGCCTTTACCATCATTACCGTTTTCTGAGGACAAAGGCAAAAATTATTCAAAAAACCCACTGTATGTAACCGTAACCAAGTACCGTTAATTTGTTAGTTTTTGTTAATCAAACAAGACTACTCGTCCATCTCAAACATCCAATCCACGAGCTGGCCAATGCTCACGGATTAAAAGATCAAAATGGAATATGTTACAAACATGCAATAAACCTCGGTATGGGCCCCTACCGAGGGAAAACTACACACAACAAATCTAGGTCACGATCGGAATCTCATTAACAAAAACGAAATGAGGGTAGCGTCAACTCGGGACTCGAAATAAAAATGGACAGATCTTACTTTGGAAATATGTCTTTGTCCGTAGCAGGCTCACTGAACCGCTCGGATCTCCAACCCGACGCGCTGGGGGAAGTTCACGAGCTGATGTCGTCAGCACCGAGCAGGAAACATGGAACACCCTGCGGCGTCTGGTCTCGTACCCGAAGTCTGCGGGCTCGAATCCCGGGGTGTAGGCGGAGACGCGGCTTTCGATGACCCTGGAATTCATCATACACCAACGTTAGGAACCGCCGTAGATTTGGGAGATAGATTTATAAAATCCTCCCGCACCTACCTGATATAACCCTTTTAATAACACCAGGAGTGCGCGCAGCAGCACACCAGGAGTGCGCGCAGCAGCGCACCAGGAGTGCGCGCAGCAGCACACGAAGAGTGCGCGCAGCAGCGCACCTGGCGTGCGCGCAGTAGCACACCAGGCGGGCGCGCAACAGCACACGAAGAGTGCGCGTAAGCCCCTGGTCTTGGATCTAAACATTCAGTGCCTTTACCATCATTACCGTTTTCTGAGGACAAAGGCAAAAATTATTCAAAAAACCCACTGTATGTAACCGTAACCAAGTACCGTTAATTTGTTAGTTTTTGTTAATCAAACAAGACTACTCGTCCATCTCAAACATCCAATCCACGAGCTGGCCAATGCTCACGGATTAATAGTTCAAAATGGAATATGTTACAAACATGCAATAAACCTCGGTATGGGCCCCTACCGAGGGAAAACTACACACAACAAATCTAGGTCACGATCAGAATCTCATTAACAAAAACGAAATGAGGGTAGCGTCAACTCGGGACCTTAATAAAAATGGACAGATCTTACTTTGGAAATATGTCTTTGTCCGTAGCAGGCTCACTGAACCGCTCGGATCTCCAACCCGACGCGCTGGGGGAAGTTCACGAGCTGATGTCGTCAGCACCGAGCAGGAAACATGGAACACCCTGCGGCGTCTGGTCTCGTACCCGAAGTCTGCGGGCTCGAATCCCGGGGTGTGGGCGGAGACGCGGCTTTCGATGACCCTGGAATTCATCATACACCAACGTTAAGAACCGCCGTAGATTTGGGAGATAGATTTATAAAATCCTCCCGCACCTACCTGATATATAACCCTTTTAATAACACCAGGAGTGCGCGCAGCAGCACACGAAGAGTGCGCGCTGCAGCGCACCTGGAATGCGCGCAGTAGCACACCTTGGCGGGCGCGCAACAGCACACGAAGAGTGCGCGTAAGCCCCTGGTCTTGGATCTAAACATTCAGTGCCTTTACCATCATTACCGTTTTCTGAGGACAAAGGCAAAAATTATTCAAAAAACCCACTGTATGTAACCGTAACCAAGTACCGTTAATTTGTTAGTTTTTGTTAATCAAACAAGACTACTCGTCCATCTCAAACATCCAATCCACGAGCTGGCCAATGCTCACGGATTAAAAGATCAAAATGGAATATGTTACAAACATGCAATAAACCTCGGTATGGGCCCCTACCGAGGGAAAACTACACACAACAAATCTAGGTCACGATCGGAATCTCATTAACAAAAACGAAATGAGGGTAGCGTCAACTCGGGACTCGAAATAAAAATGGACAGATCTTAATTTGGAAATATGTCTTTGTCCGTAGCAGGCTCACTGAACCGCTCGGATCTCCAACCCGACGCGCTGGGGGAAGTTCACGAGCTGATGTCGTCAGCACCGAGCAGGAAACATGAAACACCCTGCGGCGTCTGGTCTCGTACCCGAAGTCTGCGGGCTCGAATCCCGGGGTGTAGGCGGAGACGCGGCTTTCGATGACCCTGGAATTCATCATACACCAACGTTAGGAACCGCCGTAGATTTGGGAGATAGATTTATAAAATCCTCCCGCACCTACCTGATATAACCCTTTTAATAACACCAGGAAGGCGCGCAGCAGCACACCAGGAGTGCGCGCAGCAGCGCACCAGGAGTGCGCGCAGCAGCACACGAAGAGTGCGCGCAGCAGCGCACCTGGCGTGCGCGCAGTAGCACACCAGGCGGGCGCGCAACAGCACACGAAGAGTGCGCGTAAGCCCCTGGTCTTGGATCTAAACATTCAGTGCCTTTACCATCATTACCGTTTTCTGAGGACAAAGGCAAAAATTATTCAAAAAACCCACTATGTAACCGTAACCAAGTACCGTTAATTTGTTAGTTTTTGTTAATCAAACAAGACTACTCGTCCATCTCAAACATCCAATCCACGAGCTGGCCAATGCTCACGGATTAATAGTTCAAAATGGAATATGTTACAAACATGCAATAAACCTCGGTATGGGCCCCTACCGAGGGAAAACTACACACAACAAATCTAGGTCACGATCAGAATCTCATTAACAAAAACGAAATGAGGGTAGCGTCAACTCGGGACCCTAATAAAAATGGACAGATCTTACTTTGGAAATATGTCTTTGTCCGTAGCAGGCTCACTGAACCGCTCGGATCTCCAAACCAACGCGCTGGGGGAAGTTCACGAGCTGATGTCGTCAGCACCGAGCAGGAAACATGGAACACCCTGCGGCGTCTGGTCTCGTACCCGAAGTCTGCGGGCTCGAATCCCGGGGTGTGGGCGGGGACGCGGCTTTCGATGACCCTGGAATTCATCATACACCAACGTTAGGAACCGCCGTAGATTTGGGAGATAGATTTATAAAATCCTCCCGCACCTACCTGATATATAACCCTTTTAATAACAACAGGAGTGCGCACAATAGCGCAAGAGGAGTGCGTGCAGCAGCACACGAGGAGTGTGCGCAGCAGCGCACCAGGAGTGCGCGCAGCAGCGCATCAGGAGTGCGCGCAGCAGCGCACCAGGAGTGCGCGCAGCAGCGCACCAGGAGTGCGCGCAGCAGCGCACCAGGAGTGCGCGCAGCAGCACACGAAGAGTGCGCGCTGCAGCGCACCTGGAATGCGCGCAGTAGCACACCTTGGCGGGCGCGCAACAGCACACGAAGAGTGCGCGTAAGCCCCTGGTCTTGGATCTAAACATTCAGTGCCTTTACCATCATTACCGTTTTCTGAGGACAAAGGCAAAAATTATTCAAAAAACCCACTGTATGTAACCGTAACCAAGTACCGTTAATTTGTTAGTTTTTGTTAATCAAACAAGACTACTCGTCCATCTCAAACATCCAATCCACGAGCTGGCCAATGCTCACGGATTAAAAGTTCAAAATGGAATATGTTACAAACATGCAATAAACCTCGGTATGGGCCCCTACCGAGGGAAAACTACACACAACAAATCTAGGTCACGATCAGAATCTCATTAACAAAAACGAAATGAGGGTAGCGTCAACTCGGGACCCTAATAAAAATGGACAGATCTTACTTTGGAAATATGTCTTTGTCCGTAGCAGGCTCACTGAACCGCTCGGATCTCCAACCCGACGCGCTGGGGGAAGTTCACGAGCTGATGTCGTCAGCACCGAGCAGGAAACATGGAACACCCTGCGGCGTCTGGTCTCGTACCCGAAGTCTGCGGGCTCGAATCCCGGGGTGTGGGCGGAGACGCGGCTTTCGATGACCCTGGAATTCATCATACACCAACGTTAAGAACCGCCGTAGATTTGGGAGATAGATTTATAAAATCCTCCCGCACCTACCTGATATATAACCCTTTTAATAACACCAGGAGTGCGCGCAGCAGCACACCAGGAGTGCGCGCAGTGTTTAGTATTGGCAATACTAAATTGTCACAAATGTCTTTGTTACTTAAATATGTCATTGTCAAAGCTCTCTTCCGTTTGCGACAGAACGCGGGTCGGACGCGTCTCTGTGGCCTTGCTATCAATCATGTAAAAAGTGAATTAATTAAACAAGTGAAGTGCATACGTGACTTTAATTGCTAACCTACAGGCTAACCCAATATCTAACACGCAGCAGCGCACCAGGCGGGCGCGCAACAGCACACGAAGAGTGCGCGTGAGCCCCTGGTCTTGGATCTAAACATTCAGTGCCTTTACCATCATTACCGTTTTCTGAGGACAAAGGCAAAAATTATTCAAAAAACCCACTGTATGTAACCGTAACCAAGTACCGTTAATTTGTTAGTTTTTGTTAATCAAACAAGACTACTCGTCCATCTCAAACATCCAATCCACGAGCTGGCCAATGCTCACGGATTAATAGTTCAAAATGGAATATGTTACAAACATGCAATAAACCTCGGTATGGGCCCCTACCGAGGGAAAACTACACACAACAAATCTAGGTCACGATCAGAATCTCATTAACAAAAACGAAATGAGGGTAGCGTCAACTCGGGACCCTAATAAAAATGGACAGATCTTACTTTGGAAATATGTCTTTGTCCGTAGCAGGCTCACTGAACCGCTCGGATCTCCAACCCGATGCGCTGGGGGAAGTTCACGAGCTGATGTCGTCAGCACCGAGCAGGAAACATGGAACACCCTGCGGCGTCTGGTCTCGTACCCGAAGTCTGCGGGCTCGAATCCCGGGGTGTGGGCGGAGACGCGGCTTTCGATGACCCTGGAATTCATCATACACCAACGTTAAGAACCGCCGTAGATTTGGGAGATAGATTTATAAAATCCTCCCGCACCTACCTGATATATAACCCTTTTAATAACACCAGGAGTGCGCGCAGCAGCACACCAGGAGTGCGCGCAGCAGCGCACCAGGAGTGCGCGCAGCAGCACACGAAGAGTGCGCGCAGCAGCGCACCTGGCGTGCGCGCAGTAGCACACAAGGCGGGCGCGCAACAGCACACGAAGAGTGCGCGTAAGCCCCTGGTCTTGGATCTAAACATTCAGTGCCTTTACCATCATTACCGTTTTCTGAGGACAAAGGCAAAAATTATTCAAAAAACCCACTGTATGTAACCGTAACCAAGTACCGTTAATTTGTTAGGTTTTGTTAATCAAACAAGACTACTCGTCCATCTCAAACATCCAATCCACGAGCTGGCCAATGCTCACGGATTAAAAGTTCAAAATGGAATATGTTACAAACATGCAATAAACCTCGGTATGGGCCCCTGCCGAGGGAAAACTACACACAACAAATCTAGGTCACGATCAGAATCTCATTAACAAAAACGAAATGAGGGTAGCGTCAACTCGGGACTCGAAATAAAAATGGACAGATCTTACTTTGGAAATATGTCTTTGTCCGTAGCAGGCTCACTGAACCGCTCGGATCTCCAACCCGACGCGCTGGGGGAAGTTCACGAGCTGATGTCGTCAGCACCGAGCAGGAAACATGGAACACCCTGCGGCGTCTGGTCTCGTACCCGAAGTCTGCGGGCTCGAATCCCGGGGTGTAGGCGGAGACGCGGCTTTCGATGACCCTGGAATTCATCATACACCAACGTTAGGAACCGCCGTAGATTTGGGAGATAGATTTATAAAATCCTCCCGCACCTACCTGATATATAACCCTTTTAATAACAACAGGAGTGCGCACAATAGCGCAAGAGGAGTGCGTGCAGCAGCACACGAGGAGTGTGCGCAGCAGCGCACCAGGAGTGCGCGCAGCAGCACACCAGGAGTGCGCGCAGCAGCACACCAGGAGTGCGCGCAGCAGCGCACCAGGAGTGCGCGCAGCAGCACACGAAGAGTGCGCGCAGCAGCGCACCTGGAGTGCGCGCAGTAGCACACCTTGGCGGGCGCGCAACAGCACACGAAGAGTGCGCGTAAGCCCCTTGTCTTGGATCTAAACATTCAGTGCCTTTACCATCATTACCGTTTTCTGAGGACAAAGGCAAAAATTATTCAAAAAACCCACTGTATGTAACCGTAACCAAGTACCGTTAATTTGTTAGTTTTTGTTAATCAAACAAGACTACTCGTCCATCTCAAACATCCAATCCACGAGCTGGCCAATGCTCACGGATTAAAAGTTCAAAATGGAATATGTTACAAACATGCAATAAACCTCGGTATGGGCCCCTACCGAGGGAAATCTACACACAACAAATCTAGGTCACGATCAGAATCTCATTAACAAAAACGAAATGAGGGTAGCGTCAACTCGGGACTCGAAATAAAAATGGACAGATCTTACTTTGGAAATATGTCTTTGTCCGTAGCAGGCTCACTGAACAGCTCGGATCTCCAACCCGACGCGCTGGGGGAAGTTCACGAGCTGATGTCGTCAGCACCGAGCAAGAAACATGGAACACCCTGCGGCGTCTGGTCTCGTACCCGAAGTCTGCGGGCTCGAATCCCGGGGTGTGGGCGGAGACGCGGCTTTCGATGACCCTGGAATTTATCATACACCAACGTTAGGAACCGCCGTAGATTTGGGAGATAGATTTATAAAATCCTCCCGCACCTACCTGATATATAACCCTTTTAATAACAACAGGAGTGCGCACAATAGCGCAAGAGGAGTGCGTGCAGCAGCACACGAGGAGTGTGCGCAGCAGCGCACCAGGAGTGCGCGCAGCAGCACACCAGGAGTGCGCGCAGCAGCGCACCAGGAGTGCGCGCAGCAGCGCACCAGGAGTGCGCGCAGCAGCGCACCAGGAGTGCGCGCAGCAGCGCACCAGGAGTGCGCGCAGCAGCACACGAAGAGTGCGCGCAGCAGCGCACCTGGAATGCGCGCAGTAGCACACCTTGGCGGGCGCGCAACAGCACACGAAGAGTGCGCGTAAGCCCCTGGTCTTGGATCTAAACATTCAGTGCCTTTACCATCATTACCGTTTTCTGAGGACAAAGGCAAAAATTATTCAAAAAACCCACTGTATGTAACCGTAACCAAGTACCGTTAATTTGTTAGGTTTTGTTAATCAAACAAGACTACTCGTCCATCTCAAACATCCAATCCACGAGCTGGCCAATGCTCACGGATTAAAAGTTCAAAATGGAATATGTTACAAACATGCAATAAACCTCGGTATGGGCCCCTACCGAGGGAAAACTACACACAACAAATCTAGGTCACGATCAGAATCTCATTAACAAAAACGAAATGAGGGTAGCGTCAACTCGGGACTCGAAATAAAAATGGACAGATCTTACTTTGGAAATATGTCTTTGTCCGTAGCAGGCTCACTGAACCGCTCGGATCTCCAACCCGACGCGCTGGGGGAAGTTCACGAGCTGATGTCGTCAGCACCGAGCAGGAAACATGGAACACCCTGCGGCGTCTGGTCTCGTACCCGAAGTCTGCGGGCTCGAATCCCGGGGTGTGGGCGGAGACGCAGCTTTCGATGACCCTGGAATTCATCATACACCAACGTTAAGAACCGCCGTAGATTTGGGAGATAGATTTATAAAATCCTCCCGCACCTACCTGATATATAACCCTTTTAATAACACCAGGAGTGCGCGCAGCAGCACACCAGGAGTGCGCGCAGCAGCGCACCAGGAGTGCGCGCAGCAGCACACGAAGAGTGCGCGCAGCAGCGCACCTGGCGTGCGCGCAGTAGCACACCAGGCGGGCGCGCAACAGCACACGAAGAGTGCGCGTAAGCCCCTGGTCTTGGATCTAAACATTCAGTGCCTTTACCATCATTACCGTTTTCTGAGGACAAAGGCAAAAATTATTCAAAAAACCCACTGTATGTAACCGTAACCAAGTACCGTTAATTTGTTAGGTTTTGTTAATCAAACAAGACTACTCGTCCATCTCAAACATCCAATCCACGAGCTGGCCAATGCTCACGGATTAAAAGTTCAAAATGGAATATGTTACAAACATGCAATAAACCTCGGTATGGGCCCCTACCGAGGGAAAACTACACACAACAAATCTAGGTCACGATCAGAATCTCATTAACAAAAACGAAATGAGGGTAGCGTCAACTCGGGACTCGAAATAAAAATGGACAGATCTTACTTTGGAAATATGTCTTTGTCCATAGCAGGCTCACTGAACCGCTCGGGTCACCAACCCGACGCGCTGGGGGAAGTTCACGAGCTGATGTCGTCAGCACCGAGCAGGAAACATGGAACACCCTGCGGCGTCTGGTCTCGTACCCGAAGTCTGCAGGCTCGAATCCCGGGGTGTAGGCGGAGACGCGGCTTTCGATGACCCTGGAATTCATCATACACCAACGTTAGGAACCGCCGTAGATTTGGGAGATAGATTTATAAAATCCTCCCGCACCTACCTGATATATAACCCTTTTAATAACAACAGGAGTGCGCACAATAGCGCAAGAGGAGTGCGTGCAGCAGCACACGAGGAGTGTGCGCAGCAGCGCACCAGGAGTGCGCGCAGCAGCACATCAGGAGTGCGCGCAGCAGCGCACCAGGAGTGCGCGCAGCAGCGCACCAGGAGTGCGCGCAGCAGCGCACCAGGAGTGCGCGCAGCAGCGCACCAGGAGTGCGCGCAGCAGCGCACCAGGAGTGCGCGCAGCAGCGCACCAGGAGTGCGCGCAGCAGCGCACCAGGAGTGCGCGCAGCAGCACACGAAGAGTGCGCGCAGCAGCGCACCTGGAGTGCGCGCAGTAGCACACCTTGGCGGGCGCGCAACAGCACACGAAGAGTGCGCGTTAGCCCCTTGTCTTGGATCTAAACATTCAGTGCCTTTACCATCATTACCGTTTTCTGAGGACAAAGGCAAAAATTATTCAAAAAACCCACTGTATGTAACCGTAACCAAGTACCGTTAATTTGTTAGTTTTTGTTAATCAAACAAGACTACTCGTCCATCTCAAACATCCAATCCACGAGCTGGCCAATGCTCACGGATTAAAAGTTCAAAATGGAATATGTTACAAACATGCAATAAACCTCGGTATGGGCCCCTACCGAGGGAAAACTACACACAACAAATCTAGGTCACGATCAGAATCTCATTAACAAAAACGAAATGAGGGTAGCGTCAACTCGGGACTCGAAATAAAAATGGACAGATCTTACTTTGGAAATATGTCTTTGTCCGTAGCAGGCTCACTGAACCGCTCGGATCTCCAACCCGACGCGCTGGGGGAAGTTCACGAGCTGATGTCGTCAGCACCGAGCAGGAAACATGGAACACCCTGCGGCGTCTGGTCTCGTACCCGAAGTCTGCGGGCTCGAATCCCGGGGTGTGGGCGGAGACGCAGCTTTCGATGACCCTGGAATTCATCATACACCAACGTTAAGAACCGCCGTAGATTTGGGAGATAGATTTATAAAATCCTCCCGCACCTACCTGATATATAACCCTTTTAATAACACCAGGAGTGCGCGCAGCAGCACACCAGGAGTGCGCGCAGCAGCGCACCAGGAGTGCGCGCAGCAGCACACGAAGAGTGCGCGCAGCAGCGCACCTGGCGTGCGCGCAGTAGCACACCAGGCGGGCGCGCAACAGCACACGAAGAGTGCGCGTAAGCCCCTGGTCTTGGATCTAAACATTCAGTGCCTTTACCATCATTACCGTTTTCTGAGGACAAAGGCAAAAATTATTCAAAAAACCCACTGTATGTAACCGTAACCAAGTACCGTTAATTTGTTAGTTTTTGTTAATCAAACAAGACTACTTGTCCATCTCAAACATCCAATCCACGAGCTGGCCAATGCTCACGGATTAAAAGTTCAAAATGGAATATGTTACAAACATGCAATAAACCTCGGTATGGGCCCCTACCGAGGGAAAACTACACACAACAAATCTAGGTCACGATCAGAATCTCATTAACAAAAACGAAATGAGGGTAGCGTCAACTCGGGACTCGAAATAAAAATGGACAGATCTTACTTTGGAAATATGTCTTTGTCCGTAGCAGGCTCACTGAACCGCTCGGATCTCCAACCCGACGCGCTGGGGGAAGTTCACGAGCTGATGTCGTCAGCACCGAGCAAGAAACATGGAACACCCTGCGGCGTCTGGTCTCGTACCCGAAGTCTGCGGGCTCGAATCCCGGGGTGTGGGCGGAGACGCGGCTTTCGATGACCCTGGAATTTATCATACACCAACGTTAGGAACCGCCGTAGATTTGGGAGATAGATTTATAAAATCCTCCCGCACCTACCTGATATATAACCCTTTTAATAACAACAGGAGTGCGCACAATAGCGCAAGAGGAGTGCGTGCAGCAGCACACGAGGAGTGTGCGCAGCAGCGCACCAGGAGTGCGCGCAGCAGCACATCAGGAGTGCGCGCAGCAGCGCACCAGGAGTGCGCGCAGCAGCGCACCAGGAGTGCGCGCAGCAGCGCACCAGGAGTGCGCGCAGCAGCGCACCAGGAGTGCGCGCAGCAGCGCACCAGGAGTGCGCGCAGCAGCACACGAAGAGTGCGCGCAGCAGCGCACCTGGAATGCGCGCAGTAGCACACCTTGGCGGGCGCGCAACAGCACACGAAGAGTGCGCGTAAGCCCCTGGTCTTGGATCTAAACATTCAGTGCCTTTACCATCATTACCGTTTTCTGAGGACAAAGGCAAAAATTATTCAAAAAACCCACTGTATGTAACCGTAACCAAGTACCGTTAATTTGTTAGGTTTTGTTAATCAAACAAGACTACTCGTCCATCTCAAACATCCAATCCACGAGCTGGCCAATGCTCACGGATTAAAAGTTCAAAATGGAATATGTTACAAACATGCAATAAACCTCGGTATGGGCCCCTACCGAGGGAAATCTACACACAACAAATCTAGGTCACGATCAGAATCTCATTAACAAAAACGAAATGAGGGTAGCGTCAACTCGGGACTCGAAATAAAAATGGACAGATCTTACTTTGGAAATATGTCTTTGTCCGTAGCAGGCTCACTGAACCGCTCGGATCTCCAACCCGACGCGCTGGGGGAAGTTCACGAGCTGATGTCGTCAGCACCGAGCAAGAAACATGGAACACCCTGCGGCGTCTGGTCTCGTACCCGAAGTCTGCGGGCTCGAATCCCGGGGTGTGGGCGGAGACGCGGCTTTCGATGACCCTGGAATTTATCATACACCAACGTTAGGAACCGCCGTAGATTTGGGAGATAGATTTATAAAATCCTCCCGCACCTACCTGATATATAACCCTTTTAATAACAACAGGAGTGCGCACAATAGCGCAAGAGGAGTGCGTGCAGCAGCACACGAGGAGTGTGCGCAGCAGCGCACCAGGAGTGCGCGCAGCAGCACACCAGGAGTGCGCGCAGCAGCGCACCAGGAGTGCGCGCAGCAGCGCACCAGGAGTGCGCGCAGCAGCGCACCAGGAGTGCGCGCAGCAGCGCACCAGGAGTGCGCGCAGCAGCACACGAAGAGTGCGCGCAATAGCGCACCTGGAATGCGCGCAGTAGCACACCTTGGCGGGCGCGCAACAGCACACGAAGAGTGCGCGTAAGCCCCTGGTCTTGGATCTAAACATTCAGTGCCTTTACCATCATTACCGTTTTCTGAGGACAAAGGCAAAAATTATTCAAAAAACCCACTGTATGTAACCGTAACCAAGTACCGTTAATTTGTTAGGTTTTGTTAATCAAACAAGACTACTCGTCCATCTCAAACATCCAATCCACGAGCTGGCCAATGCTCACGGATTAAAAGTTCAAAATGGAATATGTTACAAACATGCAATAAACCTCGGTATGGGCCCCTACCGAGGGAAAACTACACACAACAAATCTAGGTCACGATCAGAATCTCATTAACAAAAACGAAATGAGGGTAGCGTCAACTCGGGACTCGAAATAAAAATGGACAGATCTTACTTTGGAAATATGTCTTTGTCCGTAGCAGGCTCACTGAACCGCTCGGATCTCCAACCCGACGCGCTGGGGGAAGTTCACGAGCTGATGTCGTCAGCACCGAGCAGGAAACATGGAACACCCTGCGGCGTCTGGTCTCGTACCCGAAGTCTGCGGGCTCGAATCCCGGGGTGTGGGCGGAGACGCAGCTTTCGATGACCCTGGAATTCATCATACACCAACGTTAAGAACCGCCGTAGATTTGGGAGATAGATTTATAAAATCCTCCCGCACCTACCTGATATATAACCCTTTTAATAACACCAGGAGTGCGCGCAGCAGCACACCAGGAGTGCGCGCAGCAGCGCACCAGGAGTGCGCGCAGCAGCACACGAAGAGTGCGCGCAGCAGCGCACCTGGCGTGCGCGCAGTAGCACACCAGGCGGGCGCGCAACAGCACACGAAGAGTGCGCGTAAGCCCCTGGTCTTGGATCTAAACATTCAGTGCCTTTACCATCATTACCGTTTTCTGAGGACAAAGGCAAAAATTATTCAAAAAACCCACTGTATGTAACCGTAACCAAGTACCGTTAATTTGTTAGGTTTTGTTAATCAAACAAGACTACTCGTCCATCTCAAACATCCAATCCACGAGCTGGCCAATGCTCACGGATTAAAAGTTCAAAATGGAATATGTTACAAACATGCAATAAACCTCGGTATGGGCCCCTACCGAGGGAAAACTACACACAACAAATCTAGGTCACGATCAGAATCTCATTAACAAAAACGAAATGAGGGTAGCGTCAACTCGGGACTCGAAATAAAAATGGACAGATCTTACTTTGGAAATATGTCTTTGTCCATAGCAGGCTCACTGAACCGCTCGGGTCACCAACCCGACGCGCTGGGGGAAGTTCACGAGCTGATGTCGTCAGCACCGAGCAGGAAACATGGAACACCCTGCGGCGTCTGGTCTCGTACCCGAAGTCTGCAGGCTCGAATCCCGGGGTGTAGGCGGAGACGCGGCTTTCGATGACCCTGGAATTCATCATACACCAACGTTAGGAACCGCCGTAGATTTGGGAGATAGATTTATAAAATCCTCCCGCACCTACCTGATATATAACCCTTTTAATAACAACAGGAGTGCGCACAATAGCGCAAGAGGAGTGCGTGCAGCAGCACACGAGGAGTGTGCGCAGCAGCGCACCAGGAGTGCGCGCAGCAGCACATCAGGAGTGCGCGCAGCAGCGCACCAGGAGTGCGCGCAGCAGCGCACCAGGAGTGCGCGCAGCAGCGCACCAGGAGTGCGCGCAGCAGCACACGAAGAGTGCGCGCAGCAGCACACGAAGAGTGCGCGCAGCAGCGCACCTGGAGTGCGCGCAGTAGCACACCTTGGCGGGCGCGCAACAGCACACGAAGAGTGCGCGTTAGCCCCTTGTCTTGGATCTAAACATTCAGTGCCTTTACCATCATTACCGTTTTCTGAGGACAAAGGCAAAAATTATTCAAAAAACCCACTGTATGTAACCGTAACCAAGTACCGTTAATTTGTTAGTTTTTGTTAATCAAACAAGACTACTCGTCCATCTCAAACATCCAATCCACGAGCTGGCCAATGCTCACGGATTAAAAGTTCAAAATGGAATATGTTACAAACATGCAATAAACCTCGGTATGGGCCCCTACCGAGGGAAATCTACACACAACAAATCTAGGTCACGATCAGAATCTCATTAACAAAAACGAAATGAGGGTAGCGTCAACTCGGGACTCGAAATAAAAATGGACAGATCTTACTTTGGAAATATGTCTTTGTCCGTAGCAGGCTCACTGAACCGCTCGGATCTCCAACCCGACGCGCTGGGGGAAGTTCACGAGCTGATGTCGTCAGCACCGAGCAAGAAACATGGAACACCCTGCGGCGTCTGGTCTCGTACCCGAAGTCTGCGGGCTCGAATCCCGGGGTGTGGGCGGAGACGCGGCTTTCGATGACCCTGGAATTTATCATACACCAACGTTAGGAACCGCCGTAGATTTGGGAGATAGATTTATAAAATCCTCCCGCACCTACCTGATATATAACCCTTTTAATAACAACAGGAGTGCGTGCAGCAGCACACGAGGAGTGTGCGCAGCAGCGCACCAGGAGTGCGCGCAGCAGCACATCAGGAGTGCGCGCAGCAGCGCACCAGGAGTGCGCGCAGCAGCGCACCAGGAGTGCGCGCAGCAGCGCACCAGGAGTGCGCGCAGCAGCGCACCAGGAGTGCGCGCAGCAGCGCACCAGGAGTGCGCGCAGCAGCGCACCAGGAGTGCGCGCAGCAGCACACGAAGAGTGCGCGCAATAGCGCACCTGGAATGCGCGCAGTAGCACACCTTGGCGGGCGCGCAACAGCACACGAAGAGTGCGCGTAAGCCCCTGGTCTTGGATCTAAACATTCAGTGCCTTTACCATCATTACCGTTTTCTGAGGACAAAGGCAAAAATTATTCAAAAAACCCACTGTATGTAACCGTAACCAAGTACCGTTAATTTGTTAGGTTTTGTTAATCAAACAAGACTACTCGTCCATCTCAAACATCCAATCCACGAGCTGGCCAATGCTCACGGATTAAAAGTTCAAAATGGAATATGTTACAAACATGCAATAAACCTCGGTATGGGCCCCTACCGAGGGAAAACTACACACAACAAATCTAGGTCACGATCAGAATCTCATTAACAAAAACGAAATGAGGGTAGCGTCAACTCGGGACCCTAATAAAAATGGACAGATCTTACTTTGGAAATATGTCTTTGTCCGTAGCAGGCTCACTGAACCGCTCGGATCTCCAACCCGACGCGCTGGGGGAAGTTCACGAGCTGATGTCGTCAGCACCGAGCAGGAAACATGGAACACCCTGCGGCGTCTGGTCTCGTACCCGAAGTCTGCGGGCTCGAATCCCGGGGTGTGGGCGGAGACGCGGCTTTCGATGACCCTGGAATTCATCATACACCAACGTTAAGAACCGCCGTAGATTTGGGAGATAGATTTATAAAATCCTCCCGCACCTACCTGATATATAACCCTTTTAATAACACCAGGAGTGCGCGCAGCAGCACACCAGGAGTGCGCGCAGCAGCGCACCAGGAGTGCGCGCAGCAGCACACGAAGAGTGCGCGCAGCAGCGCACCTGGCGTGCGCGCAGTAGCACACCAGGCGGGCGCGCAACAGCACACGAAGAGTGCGCGTAAGCCCCTGGTCTTGGATCTAAACATTCAGTGCCTTTACCATCATTACCGTTTTCTGAGGACAAAGGCAAAAATTATTCAAAAAACCCACTGTATGTAACCGTAACCAAGTACCGTTAATTTGTTAGTTTTTGTTAATCAAACAAGACTACTCGTCCATCTCAAACATCCAATCCACGAGCTGGCCAATGCTCACGGATTAAAAGTTCAAAATGGAATATGTTACAAACATGCAATAAACCTCGGTATGGGCCCCTACCGAGGGAAAACTACACACAACAAATCTAGGTCACGATCAGAATCTCATTAACAAAAACGAAATGAGGGTAGCGTCAACTCGGGACTAGAAATAAAAATGGACAGATCTTACTTTGGAAATATGTCTTTGTCCGTAGCAGGCTCACTGAACCGCTCGGATCACCAACCCGACGCGCTGGGGGAAGTTCACGAGCTGATGTCGTCAGCACCGAGCAGGAAACATGGAACACCCTGCGGCGTCTGGTCTCGTACCCGAAGTCTGCGGGCTCGAATCCCGGGGTGTAGGCGGAGACGCGGCTTTCGATGACCCTGGAATTCATCATACACCAACGTTAGGAACCGCCGTATATTTGGGAGATAGATTTATAAAATCCTCCCGCACCTACCTGATATATAACCCTTTTAATAACAACAGGAGTGCGCACAATAGCGCAAGAGGAGTGCGTGCAGCAGCACACGAGGAGTGTGCGCAGCAGCGCACCAGGAGTGCGCGCAGCAGGAGTGCGCGCAGCAGCACACGAAGAGTGCGCGCAGCAGCACACGAAGAGTGCGCGCAGCAGCACACGAAGAGTGCGCGCAGAAGCGCACCTGGAGTGCGCGCAGTAGCACACCTTGGCGGGCGCGCAACAGCACACGAAGAGTGCGCGTAAGCCCCTGGTCTTGGATCTAAACATTCAGTGCCTTTACCATCATTACCGTTTTCTGAGGACAAAGGCAAAAATTATTCAAAAAACCCACTGTATGAAACCGTAACCAAGTACCGTTAATTTGTTAGTTTTTGTTAATCAAACAAGACTACTCGTCCATCTCAAACATCCAATCCACGAGCTGGCCAATGCTCACGGATTAAAAGTTCAAAATGGAATATGTTACAAACATGCAATAAACCTCGGTATGGGCCCCTACCGAGGGAAAACTACACACAACAAATCTAGGTCACGATCAGAATCTCATTAACAAAAACGAAATGAGGGTAGCGTCAACTCGGGACTCTAAATAAAAATGGACAGATCGTAGCAGGCTCACTGAACCGCTCGGATCTCCAACCCGACGCGCTGGGGGAAGTTCACGAGCTGATGTCGTCAGCACCGAGCAGGAAACATGGAACACCCTGCGGCGTCTGGTCTCGTACCCGAAGTCTGCGGGCTCGAATCCCGGGGTGTGGGCGGAGACGCGGCTTTCGATGACCCTGGAATTCATCATACACCAACGTTAGGAACCGCCGTAGATTTGGGAGATAGATTTATAAAATCCTCCCGCACCTACCTGATATATAACCCTTTTAATAACAACAGGAGTGCGCACAATAGCGCAAGAGGAGTGCGTGCAGCAGCACACGAGGAGTGTGCGCAGCAGCGCACCAGGAGTGCGCGCAGCAGCGCACCAGGAGTGCGCGCAGCAGCACACGAAGAGTGCGCGCAGCAGCGCACCTGGAGTGCGCGCAGTAGCACACCTTGGCGGGCGCGCAACAGCACACGAAGAGTGCGCGTAAGCCCCTGGTCTTGGATCTAAACATTCAGTGCCTTTACCATCATTACCGTTTTCTGAGGACAAAGGCAAAAATTATTCAAAAAACCCACTGTATGTAACCGTAACCAAGTACCGTTAATTTGTTAGTTTTTGTTAATCAAACAAGACTACTCGTCCATCTCAAACATCCAATCCACGAGCTGGCCAATGCTCACGGATTAAAAGTTCAAAATGGAATATGTTACAAACATGCAATAAACCTCGGTATGGGCCCCTACCGAGGGAAAACTACACACAACAAATCTAGGTCACGATCAGAATCTCATTAACAAAAACGAAATGAGGGTAGCGTCAACTCGGGACCCTAATAAAAATGGACAGATCTTACTTTGGAAATATGTCTTTGTCCGTAGCAGGCTCACTGAACCGCTCGGATCTCCAACCCGACGCGCTGGGGAAAGTTCACGAGCTGATGTCGTCAGCACCGAGCAGGAAACATGGAACACCCTGCGGCGTCTGGTCTCGTACCCGAAGTCTGCGGGCTCGAATCCCGGGGTGTGGGCGGAGACGCGGCTTTCGATGACCCTGGAATTCATCATACACCAACGTTAAGAACCGCCGTAGATTTGGGAGATAGATTTATAAAATCCTCCCGCACCTACCTGATATATAACCCTTTTAATAACACCAGGAGTGCGCGCAGCAGCACACCAAGAGTGCGCACAACAGCGCACGGGGAGTGCGCGCAACAGTGCACGAGGAGTGCGCGCAGCAGCGCACCAGGAGTGCGCGCAGCAGCGCACCAGGAGTGCGCGCAGCAGCGCACCAGGAGTGCGCGCAGCAGCGCACCAGGAGTGCGCGCAGCAGCGCACCAGGAGTGCGCGCAGCAGCGCACCAGGAGTGCGCGCAGCAGCGCACCAGGAGTGCGCGCAGCAGCGCACCAGGAGTGCGCGCAGCAGCACACGAAGAGTGCGCGCAGCAGCGCACCTGGCGTGCGCGCAGTAGCACACCAGGCGGGCGCGCAACAGCACACGAAGAGTGCGCGTAAGCCCCTGGTCTTGGATCTAAACATTCAGTGCCTTTACCATCATTACCGTTTTCTGAGGACAAAGGCAAAAATTATTCAAAAAACCCACTGTATGTAACCGTAACCAAGTACCGTTAATTTGTTAGGTTTTGTTAATCAAACAAGACTACTCGTCCATCTCAAACATCCAATCCACGAGCTGGCCAATGCTCACGGATTAAAAGTTCAAAATGGAATATGTTACAAACATGCAATAAACCTCGGTATGGGCCCCTACCGAGGGAAAACTACACACAACAAATCTAGGTCACGATCAGAATCTCATTAACAAAAACGAAATGAGGGTAGCGTCAACTCGGGACTCGAAATAAAAATGGACAGATCTTACTTTGGAAATATGTCTTTGTCCGTAGCAGGCTCACTGAACCGCTCGGATCACCAACCCGACGCGCTGGGGGAAGTTCACGAGCTGATGTCGTCAGCACCGAGCAGGAAACATGGAACACCCTGCGGCGTCTGGTCTCGTACCCGAAGTCTGCGGGCTCGAATCCCGGGGTGTGGGCAGAGACGCGGCTTTCGATGACCCTGGAATTCATCATACACCAACGTTAGGAACCGCCGTAGATTTTGGAGATAGATTTATAAAATCCTCCCGCACCTACCTGATATATAACCCTTTTAATAACACCAGGAATGCGCGCAGCAGCACACCAAGAGTGCGCGCAACAGCGCACGGGGAGTGCGCGCAACAGTGCACGAGGAGAGCGCGCAGCAGCGCACCAGGAGTGCGCGCAGCAGCACACCAGGAGTGCGCGCAGCAGCGCACCAGGAGTGCGCGCAGCAGCGCACCAGGAGTGCGCGCAGCAGCGCACCAGGAGTGCGCGCAGCAGCGCACCTGGAGTGCGCGCAGTAGCACACCAGGCGGGCGCGCAACAGCACACGAAGAGTGCGCGTAAGCCCCTGGTCTTGGATCTAAACATTCAGTGCCTTTACCATCATTACCGTTTTCTGAAAACAAAGGCAAAAATTATTCAAAAAACCCACTGTATGTAACCGTAACCAAGTACCGTTAATTTGTTAGTTTTTGTTAATCAAACAAGACTACTCGTCCATCTCAAACATCCAATCCACGAGCTGGCCAATGCTCACGGATTAAAAGTTCAAAATGGAATATGTTACAAACATGCAATAAACCTCGGTATGGGCCCCTACCGAGGGAAAACTACACACAACAAATCTAGGTCACGATCAGAATCTCTAACAAAAACGAAATGAGGGTAGCGTCAACTCGGGACTCGAAATAAAAATGGACAGATCTTACTTTGGAAATATGTCTTTGTCCGTAGCAGGCTCACTGAACCGCTCGGATCACCAACCCGACGCGCTGGGGGAAGTTCACGAGCTGATGTCGTCAGCACCGAGCAGGAAACATGGAACACCCTGCGGCGTCTGGTCTCGTACCCGAAGTCTGCGGGCTCGAATCCCGGGGTGTGGGCGGAGACGCGGCTTTCGATGACCCTGGAATTCATCATACACCAACGTTAGGAACCGCCGTAGATTTGGGAGAAAGATTTATAAAATCCTCCAGCACCTACCTGATATATAACCCTTTTAATAATACCAGGAGTGCGCGCAACAGCGCACGGGGAGTGCGCGCAACAGTGCACGAGGAGAGCGCGCAGCAGCGCACCAGGAGTGCGCGCAGCAGCACACCAGGAGTGCGCGCAGCAGCGCACCAGGAGTGCGCGCAGCAGCGCACCAGGAGTGCGCGCAGCAGCGCACCAGGAGTGCGCGCAGCAGCGCACCTGGAGTGCGCGCAGTAACACACCAGGCGGGCGCGCAACAGCACACGAAGAGTGCGCGTAAGCCCCTGGTCTTGGATCTAAACATTCAGTGCCTTTACCATCATTACCGTTTTCTGAAAACAAAGGCAAAAATTATTCAAAAAACCCACTGTATGTAACCGTAACCAAGTACCGTTAATTTGTTAGTTTTTGTTAATCAAACAAGACTACTCGTCCATCTCAAACATCCAATCCACGAGCTGGCCAATGCTCACGGATTAAAAGTTCAAAATGGAATATGTTACAAACATGCAATAAACCTCGGTATGGGCCCCTACCGAGGGAAAACTACACACAACAAATCTAGGTCACGATCAGAATCTCTAACAAAAACGAAATGAGGGTAGCGTCAACTCGGGACTCGAAATAAAAATGGACAGATCTTACTTTGGAAATATGTCTTTGTCCGTAGCAGGCTCACTGAACCGCTCGGATCACCAACCCGACGCGCTGGGGGAAGTTCACGAGCTGATGTCGTCAGCACCGAGCAGGAAACATGGAACACCCTGCGGCGTATGGTCTCGTACCCGAAGTCTGCGGGCTCGAATCCCGGGGTGTGGGCGGAGACGCGGCTTTCGATGACCCTGGAATTCATCATACACCAACGTTAGGAACCGCCGTAGATTTGGGAGATAGATTTATAAAATCCTCCAGCACCTACCTGATATATAACCCTTTTAATAATACCAGGAGTGCGCGCAATAGCGCACGAGGAGTGCGTGCAGCAGCACACGAGGAGTGCGCGCAGCAGCGCACCAGGAGTGCGCGCAGCAGAACACCAGGAGTGCGCGCAGCAGCACACCAGGAGTGCGCGCAACAGCGCACGGGGAGTGCGCGCAACAGTGCACGAGGAGTGCGCGTAGCAGAGCACCAGGAGTGCGCGCAGTGGCGCACCAGGAGTGCGCGCAGCGGCGCACCAGGAGTGCGCGCAACAGCATACGAGGAGCGCACGCAGCAGCATACGAGGAGCGCGCGCAGCAGCACACGAAGAGCGCGCAGCAGCGCACCTGGAGTGCGCGCAGTAGCGCACCAGGCGGGCGCGCAACAGCACACGAAGAGTGCGCGTAAGCCCCTGGTCTTGGATCTAAACATTCAGTGCCTTCACCATCATTACCGTTTTCTGAGGACAAAGGCAAAAATTATTCAAAAAACCCACTGTATGTAACCGTAACCAAGTACCGTTAATTTGTTAGTTTTTGTTAATCAAACAAGACTACTCGTCCTTCTCAAACATCCAATCCACGAGCTGGCCAATGCTCACGGATTAAAAGTTCAAAATGGAATATGTTACAAACATGTAATAAACCTCGGTATGGGCCTCTACCGAGGGAAAACTACACACAACAAATCTAGGTCACGATCAGAATCTCATTAACAAAAACGAAATGAGGGTAGCGTCAACTCGGGACTCGAAATAAAAATGGACAGATCTTACTTTGGAAATATGTCTTTGTCCGTAGCAGGCTCACTGAACCGCTCGGATCACCAACCCGACGCGCTGGGGGAAGTTCACGAGCTGATGTCGTCAGCACCGAGCAGGAAACATGGAACACACTGCGGCGTCTGGTCTCGTACCCGAAGTCTGCGGGCTCGAATCCCGGGGTGTGGGCGGAGACGCGGCTTTCGATGACCCTGGAATTCATCATACACCAACGTTAGGAACCGCCGTAGATTTGGGAGATAGATTTATAAAATCCTCCCGCACCTACCTGATATATAACCCTTTTAATAACAACAGGAGTGCGCACAATAGCGCAAGAGGAGTGCGTGCAGCAGCACACGAGGAGTGTGCGCAGCAGCACACCAGGAGTGCGCGCAGCAGCGCACCAGGAGTGCGCGCAGCAGCGCACCAGGAGTGCGCGCAGCAGCACACGAAGAGTGCGCGCAGCAGCGCACCTGGAGTGCGCGCAGTAGCACACCAGGCGGGCGCGCAACAGCACACGAAGAGTGCGCGTAAGCCCCTGGTCTTGGATCTAAACATTCAGTGCCTTTACCATCATTACCGTTTTCTGAGGACAAAGGCAAAAATTATTCAAAAAACCCACTGTATGTAACCGTAACCAAGTACCGTTAATTTGTTAGTTTTTGTTAATCAATCAAGACTACTCGTCCATCTCAAACATCCAATCCACGAGCTGGCCAATGCTCACGGATTAAAAGTTCAAAATGGAATATGTTACAAACATGCAATAAACCTCGGTATGGGCCCCTACCGAGGGAAAACTACACACAACAAATCTAGGTCACGATCAGAATCTCATTAACAAAAACGAAATGAGGGTAGCGTCAACTCGGGACTCGAAATAAAAATGGACAGATCTTACTTTGGAAATATGTCTTTGTCCGTAGCAGGCTCACTGAACCGCTCGGATCTCCAACCCGACGCGCTGGGGGAAGTTCACGAGCTGATGTCGTCAGCACCGAGCAGGAAACATGGAACACCCTGCGGCGTCTGGTCTCGTACCCGAAGTCTGCGGGCTCAAATCCCGGGGTGTGGGCGGAGACGCGGCTTTCGATGACCCTGGAATTCATCATACACCAACGTTAAGAACCGCCGTAGATTTGGGAGATAGATTTATAAAATCCTCCCGCACCTACCTGATATATAACCTTTTTAATAACACCAGGAGTGCGCGCAGCAGCACACCAAGAAAGCGCGCAACAGCGCACGGGGAGTGCGCGCAACAGTGCACGAGGAGTGCGCGCAGCAGCGCACCAGGAGTGCGCGCAGCAGCACACCAGGAGTGCGCGCAGCAGCACACCAGGAGTGCGCGCAGCAGCGCACCAGGAGTGCGCGCAGCAGCACACGAAGAGTGCGCGCAGCAGCGCACCTGGAGTGCGCGCAGTAGCACACCAGGCGGGCGCGCAACAGCACACGAAGAGTGCGCGTAAGCCCCTGGTCTTGGATCTAAACATTCAGTGCCTTTACCATCATTACCGTTTTCTGAGGACAAAGGCAAAAATTATTCAAAAAACCCACTGTATGTAACCGTAACCAAGTACCGTTAATTTGTTAGTTTTTGTTAATCAATCAAGACTACTCGTCCATCTCAAACATCCAATCCACGAGCTGGCCAATGCTCACGGATTAAAAGTTCAAAATGGAATATGTTACAAACATGCAATAAACCTCGGTATGGGCCCCTACCGAGGGAAAACTACACACAACAAATCTAGGTCACGATCAGAATCTCATTAACAAAAACGAAATGAGGGTAGCGTCAACTCGGGACTCGAAATAAAAATGGACAGATCTTACTTTGGAAATATGTCTTTGTCCGTAGCAGGCTCACTGAACCGCTCGGATCTCCAACCCGACGCGCTGGGGGAAGTTCACGAGCTGATGTCGTCAGCACCGAGCAGGAAACATGGAACACCCTGCGGCGTCTGGTCTCGTACCCGAAGTCTGCGGGCTCAAATCCCGGGGTGTGGGCGGAGACGCGGCTTTCGATGACCCTGGAATTCATCATACACCAACGTTAAGAACCGCCGTAGATTTGGGAGATAGATTTATAAAATCCTCCCGCACCTACCTGATATATAACCTTTTTAATAACACCAGGAGTGCGCGCAGCAGCACACCAAGAAAGCGCGCAACAGCGCACGGGGAGTGCGCGCAACAGTGCACGAGGAGTGCGCGCAGCAGCGCACCAGGAGTGCGCGCAGCAGCACACCAGGAGTGCGCGCAGCAGCACACCAGGAGTGCGCGCAGCAGCGCACCAGGAGTGCGCGCAGCAGCACACGAAGAGTGCGCGCAGCAGCGCACCTGGAGTGCGCGCAGTAGCACACCAGGCGGGCGCGCAACAGCACACGAAGAGTGCGCGTAAGCCCCTGGTCTTGGATCTAAACATTCAGTGCCTTTACCATCATTACCGTTTTCTGAGGACAAAGGCAAAAATTATTCAAAAAACCCACTGTATGTAACCGTAACCAAGTACCGTTAATTTGTTAGTTTTTGTTAATCAAACAAGACTACTCGTCCATCTCAAACATCCAATCCACGAGCTGGCCAATGCTCACAGATTAAAAGTTCAAAATGGAATATGTTACAAACATGCAATAAACCTCGGTATGGGCCCCTACCGAGGGAAAACTACACACAACAAATCTAGGTCACGATCAGAATCTCATTAACAAAAACGAAATGAGGGTAGCGTCAACTCGGGACTCGAAATAAAAATGGACAGATCTTACTTTGGAAATATGTCTTTGTCCGTAGCAGGCTCACTGAACCGCTCGGATCTCCAACCCGACGCGCTGGGGGAAGTTCACGAGCTGATGTCGTCAGCACCGAGCAGGAAACATGGAACACCCTGCGGCGTCTGGTCTCGTACCCGAAGTCTGCGGGCTCGAATCCCGGGGTGTGGGCGGAGACGCGGCTTTCGATGACCCTGGAATTCATCATACACCAACGTTAAGAACCGCCGTAGATTTGGGAGATAGATTTATAAAATCCTCCCGCACCTACCTGATATATAACTCTTTTAATAAGGAGTGCGCGCAGTGGTGCACCAGGAGTGCGCGCAGTGGTGCACCAGGAGTGCGCGCAGCGGCGCACCAGGAGTGCGCGCAACAGCATACGAGGAGCGCACGCAGCAGCATACGAGGAGCGCGCGCAGCAGCACACGAAGAGTGCGCGCAGCAGCGCACCTGGCGTGCGCGCAGTAGCGCACCAGGCGGGCACGCAACAGCACACGAAGAGTGCGCGTAAGCCCCTGGTCTTGGATCTAAACATTCAGTGCCTTCACCATCATTACCGTTTTCTGAGGACAAAGGCAAAAATTATTCAAAAAACCCACTGTATGTAACCGTAACCAAGTACCGTTAATTTGTTAGTTTTTGTTAATCAAACAAGACTACTCGTCCTTCTCAAACATCCAATCCACGAGCTGGCCAATGCTCACGGATTAAAAGTTCAAAATGGAATATGTTACAAACATGCAATAAACCTCGGTATGGGCCTCTACCGAGGAAAAACTACACACAACAAATCTAGGTCACGATCAGAATCTCATTAACAAAAACGAAATGAGGGTAGGGTCAACTCGGGACTCGAAATAAAAATGGACAGATCTTACTTTGGAAATATGTCTTTGTCCGTAGCAGGCTCACTGAACCGCTCGGATCACCAACCCGACGCGCTGGGGGAAGTTCACGAGCTGATGTCGTCAGCACCGAGCAGGAAACATGGAACACCCTGCGGCGTCTGGTCTCGTACCCGAAGTCTGCGGGCTCGAATCCCGGGGTGTGGGCGGAGACGCGGCTTTCGATGACCCTGGAATTCATCATACACCAACGTTAGGAACCGCCGTAGATTTTGGAGATAGATTTATAAAATCCTCCCGCACCTACCTGATATATAACCCTTTTAATAACAACAGGAGTGCGCACAATAGCGCAAGAGGAGTGCGTGCAGCAGCACACAAGAAGTGTGCGCAGCAGCGCACCAGGAGTGCGCGCAGCAGCACACCAGGAGTGCGCGCAGCAGCGCACCAGGAGTGCGCGCAGCAGCGCACCAGGAAAGCGCGCAGCAGCGCACCAGGAGTGCGCGCAGCAGCACACGAAGAGAGCGCGCAGCAGCGCACCTGGAGTGCGCGCAGTAGCACACCAGGCGGGCGCGCAACAGCACACGAAGAGTGCGCGTAAGCCCCTGGTCTTGGATCTAAACATTCAGTGCCTTTACCATCATTACCGTTTTCTGAGGACAAAGGCAAAAATTATTCAAAAAACCCACTGTATGTAACCGTAACCAAGTACCGTTAATTTTAATTTGTTAGTTTTTGTTAATCAAACAAGACTACTCGTCCATCTCAAACATCCAATCCACGAGCTGGCCAATGCTCACGGATTAAAAGTTCAAAATGGAATATGTTACAAACATGCAATAAACCTCGGTATGGGCCCTTACCGAGGGAAAACTACACACAACAAATCTAGGTCACGATCAGAATCTCATTAACAAAAACGAAATGAGGGTAGCGTCAACTCGGGACTCGAAATAAAAATGGACAGATCTTACTTTGGAAATATGTCTTTGTCCGTAGCAGGCTCACTGAACCGCTCGGATCACCAACCCGACGCGCTGGGGGAAGTTCACGAGCTGATGTCGTCAGCACCGAGCAGGAAACATGGAACACCCTGCGGCGTCTGGTCTCGTACCCGAAGTCTGCGGGCTCGAATCCCGGGGTGTGGGCGGAGACGCGGCTTTCGATGACCCTGGAATTCATCATACACCAACGTTAGGAACCGCCGTAGATTTTGGAGATAGATTTATAAAATCCTCCCGCACCTACCTGATATATAACCCTTTTAATAACAACAAGAGTGCGCACAATAGCGCAAGAGGAGTGCGTGCAGCAGCACACGAGAAGTGTGCGCAGCAGCGCACCAGGAGTGCGCGCAGCAGCGCACCTGGAGTGCGCGCAGTAGCACACCAGGCGGGCGCGCAACAGCACACCAGGCGGGCGCGCAACAGCACACGAAGAGTGCGCGTAAGCCCCTGGTCTTGGATCTAAACATTCAGTGCCTTTACCATCATTACCGTTTTCTGAGGACAAAGGCAAAAATTATTCAAAAAACCCACTGTATGTAACCGTAACCAAGTACCGTTAATTTGTTAGTTTTTGTTAATCAAACAAGACTACTCGTCCATCTCAAACATCCAATCCACGAGCTGGCCAATGCTCACGGATTAAAAGTTCAAAATGGAATATGTTACAAACATGCAATAAACCTCGGTATGGGCCCCTACCGAGGAAAAACTACACACAACAAATCTAGGTCACGATCAGAATCTCATTAACAAAAACGAAATGAAGGTAGCGTCAACTCGGGACTCGAAATAAAATTGGACAGATTTTACTTTGGAAATATGTCTTTGTCCGTAGCAGGCTCACTGAACCGCTCGGATCACCAACCCGACGCGCTGGGGGAAGTTCACGAGCTGATGTCGTCAGCACCGAGCAGGAAACATGGAACACCCTGCGGCGTCTGGTCTCGTACCCGAAGTCTGCGGGCTCGAATCCCGGGGTGTGGGCGGAGACGCGGCTTTCGATGACCCTGGAATTCATCATACACCAACGTTAGGAACCGCCGTAGATTTGGGAGATAGATTTATAAAATACTTTCGCACCTACCTGATATATAACCCTTTTAATAACAACAGGAGTGCGCACAATAGCGCAAGAGGAGTGCTTGCAGCAGCACACGAGGAGTGTGCGCAGCAGCGCACCAGGAGTGCGCGCAGCAGCGCACCAGGAGTGCGCGCAGCAGCACACGAAGAGTGCGCGCAGCAGCGCACCTGGAGTGCGCGCAGTAGCACACCAGGCGGGCGCGCAACAGCACACGAAGTGTGCGCGTAAGCCCCTGGTCTTGGATCTAAACATTCAGTGCCTTTACCATCATTACCGTTTTCTGAGGACAAAGGCAAAAATTATTCAAAAAACCCACTGTATGTAACCGTAACCAAGTACCGTTAATTTGTTAGTTTTTGTTAATCAAACAAGACTACTCGTCCATCTCAAACATCCAATCCACGAGCTGGCCAATGCTCACGGATTAAAAGTTCAAAATGGAATATGTTACAAACATGCAATAAACCTCGGTATGGGCCCCTACCGGGGGAAAACTACACACAACAAATCTAGGTCACGATCAGAATCTCATTAACAAAAACGAAATGAGGGTAGCGTCAACTCGGGACTCGAAATAAAAATGGACAGATCTTACTTTGGAAATATGTCTTTGTCCGTAGCAGGCTCACTGAACCGCTCGGATCTCCAACCCGACGCGCTGGGGGAAGTTCACGAGCTGATGTCGTCAGCACCGAGCAGGAAACATGGAACACCCTGCGGCGTCTGGTCTCGTACCCGAAGTCTGCGGGCTCGAATCCCGGGGTGTGGGCGGAGACGCGGCTTTCGATGACCCTGGAATTCATCATACACCAACGTTAAGAACCGCAGTAGATTTGGGAGATAGATTTATAAAATCCTCCCGCACCTACCTGATATATAACCCTTTTAATAAGGAGTGCGCGCAGTGGCGCACCAGGAGTGCGCGCAGCGGCGCACCAGGAGTGCGCGCAACAGCATACGAGGAGCGCACGCAGCAGCATACGAGGAGCGCGCGCAGCAGCACACGAAGAGTGCGCGCAGCAGCGCACCTGGAGTGCGCGCAGTAGCGCACCAGGCGGGCGCGCAACAGCACACGAAGAGTGCCCGTAAGCCCCTGGTCTTGGATCTAAACATTCAGTGCCTTCACCATCATTACCGTTTTCTGAGGACAAAGGCAAAAATTATTCAAAAAACCCACTGTATGTAACCGTAACCAAGTACCGTTAATTTGTTAGTTTTTGTTAATCAAACAAGACTACTCGTCCTTCTCAAACATCCAATCCACGAGCTGGCCAATGCTCACGGATTAAAAGTTCAAAATGGAATATGTTACAAACATGCAATAAACCTCGGTATGGGCCTCTACCGAGGGAAAACTACACACAACAAATCTAGGTCACGATCAGAATCTCATTAACAAAAACGAAATGAGGGTAGCGTCAACTCGGGACTCGAAATAAAAATGGACAGATCTTACTTTGGAAATATGTCTTTGTCCGTAGCAGGCTCACTGAACCGCTCGGATCACCAACCCGACGCGCTGGGGGAAGTTCACGAGCTGATGTCGTCAGCACCGAGCAGGAAACATGGAACACCCTGCGGCGTCTGGTCTCGTACCCGAAGTCTGCGGGCTCGAATCCCGGGGTGTGGGCGGAGACGCGGCTTTCGATGACCCTGGAATTCATCATACACCAACGTTAGGAACCGCCGTAGATTTTGGAGATAGATTTATAAAATCCTCCCGCACCTACCTGATATATAACCCTTTTAATAACAACAGGAGTGCGCACAATAGCGCAAGAGGAGTGCGTGCAGCAGCACACGAGAAGTGTGCGCAGCAGCGCACCAGGAGTGCGCGCAGCAGCACACCAGGAGTGCGCGCAGCAGCGCACCAGGAGTGCGCGCAGCAGCGCACCAGGAGTGCGCGCAGCAGCGCACCAGGAGTGCGCGCAGCAGCGCACCAGGAGTGCGCGCAGCAGCGCACCAGGAGTGCGCGCAGCAGCACACGAAGAGAGCGCGCAGCAGCGCACCTGGAGTGCGCGCAGTAGCACACCAGGCGGGCGCGCAACAGCACACGAAGAGTGCGCGTAAGCCCCTGGTCTTGGATCTAAACATTCAGTGCCTTTACCATCATTACCGTTTTCTGAG
This sequence comes from Macaria liturata, assembly GCA_964023185.1. Lineage (NCBI taxonomy): Eukaryota > Metazoa > Arthropoda > Insecta > Lepidoptera > Geometridae > Macaria > Macaria liturata. The sequence goes on from OZ026806.1 coordinate 10,501,289, forward strand.
GACAAAGGCAAAAATTATTCAAAAAACCCACTGTATGTTACCGTAACCAAGTACCGTTAATTTGTTAGTTTTTGTTAATCAAACAAGACTACTCGTCCATCTCAAACATCCAATCCACGAGCTGGCCAATGCTCACGGATTAAAAGTTCAAAATGGAATATGTTACAAACATGCAATAAACCTCGGTATGGGCCCCTACCGAGGGAAAACTACACACAACAAATCTAGGTCACGATCAGAATCTCATTAACAAAAACGAAATGAGGGTAGCGTCAACTCGGGACTCGAAATAAAAATGGACAGATCTTACTTTGGAAATATGTCTTTGTCCGTAGCAGGCTCACTGAACCGCTCGGATCACCAACCCGACGCGCTGGGGGAAGTTCACGAGCTGATGTCGTCAGCACCGAGCAGGAAACATGGAACACCCTGCGGCGTCTGGTCTCGTACCCGAAGTCTGCGGGCTCGAATCCCGGGGTGTGGGCAGAGACGCGGCTTTCGATGACCCTGGAATTCATCATACACCAACGTTAGGAACCGCCGTAGATTTTGGAGATAGATTTATAAAATCCTCCCGCACCTACCTGATATATAACCCTTTTAATAACACCAGGAATGCGCGCAGCAGCACACCAAGAGTGCGCGCAACAGCGCACGGGGAGTGCGCGCAACAGTGCACGAGGAGTGCGCGCAGCAGCACACCAGGAGTGCGCGCAGCAGCGCACCAGGAGTGCGCGCAGCAGCGCACCAGGAGTGCGCGCAGCAGCACACGAAGAGTGCGCGCAGCAGCGCACCTGGAGTGCGCGCAGTAGCACACCAGGCGGGCGCGCAACAGCACACGAAGAGTGCGCGTAAGCCCCTGGTCTTGGATCTAAACATTCAGTGCCTTTACCATCATTACCGTTTTCTGAGGACAAAGGCAAATATTATTCAAAAAACCCACTGTATGTAACCGTAACCAAGTACCGTTAATTTGTTAGTTTTTGTTAATCAAACAAGACTACTCGTCCATCTCAAACATCCAATCCACGAGCTGGCCAATGCTCACGGATTAAAAGTTCAAAATGGAATATGTTACAAACATGCAATAAACCTCGGTATGGGCCCCTACCGAGGGAAAACTACACACAACAAATCTAGGTCACGATCAGAATCTCATTAACAAAAACGAAATGAGGGTAGCGTCAACTCGGGACTCGAAATAAAAATGGACAGATCTTACTTTGGAAATATGTCTTTGTCCGTAGCAGGCTCACTGAACCGCTCGGATCACCAACCCGACGCGCTGGGGGAAGTTCACGAGCTGATGTCGTCAGCACCGAGCAGGAAACATGGAACACCCTGCGGCGTCTGGTCTCGTACCCGAAGTCTGCGGGCTCGAATCCCGGGGTGTGGGCGGAGACGCGGCTTTCGATGACCCTGGAATTCATCATACACCAACGTTAGGAACCGCCGTAGATTTGGGAGATAGATTTATAAAATCCTCCCGCACCTACCTGATATATAACCCTTTTAATAACAACAGGAGTGCGCACAATAGCGCAAGAGGAGTGCGTGCAGCAGCACACGAGGAGTGTGCGCAGCAGTGCACCAGGAGTGCGCGCAGCAGCACACCAGGAGTGCGCGCAGCAGCGCACCAGGAGTGCGCGCAGCAGCACACGAAGAGTGCGCGCAGCAGCGCACCTGGAGTGCGCGCAGTAGCACACCAGGCGGGCGCGCAACAGCACACGAAGAGTGCGCGTAAGCCCCTGGTCTTGGATCTAAACATTCAGTGCCTTTACCATCATTACCGTTTTCTGAGGACAAAGGCAAATATTATTCAAAAAACCCACTGTATGTAACCGTAACCAAGTACCGTTAATTTGTTAGTTTTTGTTAATCAAACAAGACTACTCGTCCATCTCAAACATCCAATCCACGAGCTGGCCAATGCTCACGGATTAAAAGTTCAAAATGGAATATGTTACAAACATGCAATAAACCTCGGTATGGGCCCCTACCGAGGGAAAACTACACACAACAAATCTAGGTCACGATCAGAATCTCATTAACAAAAACGAAATGAGGGTAGCGTCAACTCGGGACTCGAAATAAAAATGGACAGATCTTACTTTGGAAATATGTCTTTGTCCGTAGCAGGCTCACTGAACCGCTCGGATCTCCAACCCGACGCGCTGGGGGAAGTTCACGAGCTGATGTCGTCAGCACCGAGCAGGAAACATGGAACACCCTGCGGCGTCTGGTCTCGTACCCGAAGTCTGCGGGCTCGAATCCCGGGGTGTGGGCGGAGACGCGGCTTTCGATGACCCTGGAATTCATCATACACCAACGTTAGGAACCGCCGTAGATTTGGGAGATAGATTTATAAAATCCTCCCGCACCTACCTGATATATAACCCTTTTAATAACAACAGGAGTGCGCACAATAGCGCAAGAGGAGTGCGTGCAGCAGCACACGAGGAGTGTGCGCAGCAGCACACCAGGAGTGCGCGCAGCAGCGCACCAGGAGTGCGCGCAGCAGCGCACCAGGAGTGCGCGCAGCAGCACACGAAGAGTGCGCGCAGCAGCGCACCTGGAGTGCGCGCAGTAGCACACCAGGCGGGCGCGCAACAGCACACGAAGAGTGCGCGTAAGCCCCTGGTCTTGGATCTAAACATTCAGTGCCTTTACCATCATTACCGTTTTCTGAGGACAAAGGCAAAAATTATTCAAAAAACCCACTGTATGTAACCGTAACCAAGTACCGTTAATTTGTTAGTTTTTGTTAATCAATCAAGACTACTCGTCCATCTCAAACATCCAATCCACGAGCTGGCCAATGCTCACGGATTAAAAGTTCAAAATGGAATATGTTACAAACATGCAATAAACCTCGGTATGGGCCCCTACCGAGGGAAAACTACACACAACAAATCTAGGTCACGATCAGAATCTCATTAACAAAAACGAAATGAGGGTAGCGTCAACTCGGGACTCGAAATAAAAATGGACAGATCTTACTTTGGAAATATGTCTTTGTCCGTAGCAGGCTCACTGAACCGCTCGGATCTCCAACCCGACGCGCTGGGGGAAGTTCACGAGCTGATGTCGTCAGCACCGAGCAGGAAACATGGAACACCCTGCGGCGTCTGGTCTCGTACCCGAAGTCTGCGGGCTCAAATCCCGGGGTGTGGGCGGAGACGCGGCTTTCGATGACCCTGGAATTCATCATACACCAACGTTAAGAACCGCCGTAGATTTGGGAGATAGATTTATAAAATCCTCCCGCACCTACCTGATATATAACCTTTTTAATAACACCAGGAGTGCGCGCAGCAGCACACCAAGAAAGCGCGCAACAGCGCACGGGGAGTGCGCGCAACAGTGCACGAGGAGTGCGCGCAGCAGCGCACCAGGAGTGCGCGCAGCAGCACACCAGGAGTGCGCGCAGCAGCACACCAGGAGTGCGCGCAGCAGCGCACCAGGAGTGCGCGCAGCAGCACACGAAGAGTGCGCGCAGCAGCGCACCTGGAGTGCGCGCAGTAGCACACCAGGCGGGCGCGCAACAGCACACGAAGAGTGCGCGTAAGCCCCTGGTCTTGGATCTAAACATTCAGTGCCTTTACCATCATTACCGTTTTCTGAGGACAAAGGCAAAAATTATTCAAAAAACCCACTGTATGTAACCGTAACCAAGTACCGTTAATTTGTTAGTTTTTGTTAATCAAACAAGACTACTCGTCCTTCTCAAACATCCAATCCACGAGCTGGCCAATGCTCACGGATTAAAAGTTCAAAATGGAATATGTTACAAACATGCAATAAACCTCGGTATGGGCCTCTACCGAGGGAAAACTACACACAACAAATCTAGGTCACGATCAGAATCTCATTAACAAAAACGAAATGAGGGTAGGGTCAACTCGGGACTCGAAATAAAAATGGACAGATCTTACTTTGGAAATATGTCTTTGTCCGTAGCAGGCTCACTGAACCGCTCGGATCACCAACCCGACGCGCTGGGGGAAGTTCACGAGCTGATGTCGTCAGCACCGAGCAGGAAACATGGAACACCCTGCGGCGTCTGGTCTCGTACCCGAAGTCTGCGGGCTCGAATCCCGGGGTGTGGGCGGAGACGCGGCTTTCGATGACCCTGGAATTCATCATACACCAACGTTAGGAACCGCCGTAGATTTTGGAGATAGATTTATAAAATCCTCCCGCACCTACCTGATATATAACCCTTTTAATAACAACAGGAGTGCGCACAATAGCGCAAGAGGAGTGCGTGCAGCAGCACACAAGAAGTGTGCGCAGCAGCGCACCAGGAGTGCGCGCAGCAGCACACCAGGAGTGCGCGCAGCAGCGCACCAGGAGTGCGCGCAGCAGCGCACCAGGAAAGCGCGCAGCAGCGCACCAGGAGTGCGCGCAGCAGCACACGAAGAGAGCGCGCAGCAGCGCACCTGGAGTGCGCGCAGTAGCACACCAGGCGGGCGCGCAACAGCACACGAAGAGTGCGCGTAAGCCCCTGGTCTTGGATCTAAACATTCAGTGCCTTTACCATCATTACCGTTTTCTGAGGACAAAGGCAAAAATTATTCAAAAAACCCACTGTATGTAACCGTAACCAAGTACCGTTAATTTTAATTTGTTAGTTTTTGTTAATCAAACAAGACTACTCGTCCATCTCAAACATCCAATCCACGAGCTGGCCAATGCTCACGGATTAAAAGTTCAAAATGGAATATGTTACAAACATGCAATAAACCTCGGTATGGGCCCTTACCGAGGGAAAACTACACACAACAAATCTAGGTCACGATCAGAATCTCATTAACAAAAACGAAATGAGGGTAGCGTCAACTCGGGACTCGAAATAAAAATGGACAGATCTTACTTTGGAAATATGTCTTTGTCCGTAGCAGGCTCACTGAACCGCTCGGATCACCAACCCGACGCGCTGGGGGAAGTTCACGAGCTGATGTCGTCAGCACCGAGCAGGAAACATGGAACACCCTGCGGCGTCTGGTCTCGTACCCGAAGTCTGCGGGCTCGAATCCCGGGGTGTGGGCGGAGACGCGGCTTTCAATGACCCTGGAATTCATCATACACCAACGTTAGGAACCGCCGTAGATTTTGGAGATAGATTTATAAAATCCTCCCGCACCTACCTGATATATAACCCTTTTAATAACAACAAGAGTGCGCACAATAGCGCAAGAGGAGTGCGTGCAGCAGCACACGAGAAGTGTGCGCAGCAGCGCACCAGGAGTGCGCGCAGCAGCGCACCTGGAGTGCGCGCAGTAGCACACCAGGCGGGCGCGCAACAGCACACCAGGCGGGCGCGCAACAGCACACGAAGAGTGCGCGTAAGCCCCTGGTCTTGGATCTAAACATTCAGTGCCTTTACCATCATTACCGTTTTCTGAGGACAAAGGCAAAAATTATTCAAAAAACCCACTGTATGTAACCGTAACCAAGTACCGTTAATTTGTTAGTTTTTGTTAATCAAACAAGACTACTCGTCCATCTCAAACATCCAATCCACGAGCTGGCCAATGCTCACGGATTAAAAGTTCAAAATGGAATATGTTACAAACATGCAATAAACCTCGGTATGGGCCCCTACCGAGGAAAAACTACACACAACAAATCTAGGTCACGATCAGAATCTCATTAACAAAAACGAAATGAAGGTAGCGTCAACTCGGGACTCGAAATAAAATTGGACAGATTTTACTTTAGAAATATGTCTTTGTCCGTAGCAGGCTCACTGAACCGCTCGGATCACCAACCCGACGCGCTGGGGGAAGTTCACGAGCTGATGTCGTCAGCACCGAGCAGGAAACATGGAACACCCTGCGGCGTCTGGTCTCGTACCCGAAGTCTGCGGGCTCGAATCCCGGGGTGTGGGCGGAGACGCGGCTTTCGATGACCCTGGAATTCATCATACACCAACGTTAGGAACCGCCGTAGATTTGGGAGATAGATTTATAAAATACTTTCGCACCTACCTGATATATAACCCTTTTAATAACAACAGGAGTGCGCACAATAGCGCAAGAGGAGTGCTTGCAGCAGCACACGAGGAGTGTGCGCAGCAGCGCACCAGGAGTGCACGCAGCAGCGCACCAGGAGTGCGCGCAGCAGCACACGAAGAGTGCGCGCAGCAGCGCACCTGGAGTGCGCGCAGTAGCACACCAGGCGGGCGCGCAACAGCACACGAAGTGTGCGCGTAAGCCCCTGGTCTTGGATCTAAACATTCAGTGCCTTTACCATCATTACCGTTTTCTGAGGACAAAGGCAAAAATTATTCAAAAAACCCACTGTATGTAACCGTAACCAAGTACCGTTAATTTGTTAGTTTTTGTTAATCAAACAAGACTACTCGTCCATCTCAAACATCCAATCCACGAGCTGGCCAATGCTCACGGATTAAAAGTTCAAAATGGAATATGTTACAAACATGCAATAAACCTCGGTATGGGCCCCTACCGGGGGAAAACTACACACAACAAATCTAGGTCACGATCAGAATCTCATTAACAAAAACGAAATGAGGGTAGCGTCAACTCGGGACTCGAAATAAAAATGGACAGATCTTACTTTGGAAATATGTCTTTGTCCGTAGCAGGCTCACTGAACCGCTCGGATCTCCAACCCGACGCGCTGGGGGAAGTTCACGAGCTGATGTCGTCAGCACCGAGCAGGAAACATGGAACACCCTGCGGCGTCTGGTCTCGTACCCGAAGTCTGCGGGCTCGAATCCCGGGGTGTGGGCGGAGACGCGGCTTTCGATGACCCTGGAATTCATCATACACCAACGTTAAGAACCGCAGTAGATTTGGGAGATAGATTTATAAAATCCTCCCGCACCTACCTGATATATAACCCTTTTAATAAGGAGTGCGCGCAGTGGCGCACCAGGAGTGCGCGCAGCGGCGCACCAGGAGTGCGCGCAACAGCATACGAGGAGAGCACGCAGCAGCATACGAGGAGCGCGCGCAGCAGCACACGAAGAGTGCGCGCAGCAGCGCACCTGGAGTGCGCGCAGTAGCGCACCAGGCGGGCGCGCAACAGCACACGAAGAGTGCGCGTAAGCCCCTGGTCTTGGATCTAAACATTCAGTGCCTTCACCATCATTACCGTTTTCTGAGGACAAAGGCAAAAATTATTCAAAAAACCCACTGTATGTAACCGTAACCAAGTACCGTTAATTTGTTAGTTTTTGTTAATCAAACAAGACTACTCGTCCTTCTCAAACATCCAATCCACGAGCTGGCCAATGCTCACGGATTAAAAGTTCAAAATGGAATATGTTACAAACATGCAATAAACCTCGGTATGGGCCTCTACCGAGGGAAAACTACACACAACAAATCTAGGTCACGATCAGAATCTCATTAACAAAAACGAAATGAGGGTAGCGTCAACTCGGGACTCGAAATAAAAATGGACAGATCTTACTTTGGAAATATGTCTTTGTCCGTAGCAGGCTCACTGAACCGCTCGGATCACCAACCCGACGCGCTGGGGGAAGTTCACGAGCTGATGTCGTCAGCACCGAGCAGGAAACATGGAACACCCTGCGGCGTCTGGTCTCGTACCCGAAGTCTGCGGGCTCGAATCCCGGGGTGTGGGCGGAGACGCGGCTTTCGATGACCCTGGAATTCATCATACACCAACGTTAGGAACCGCCGTAGATTTTGGAGATAGATTTATAAAATCCTCCCGCACCTACCTGATATATAACCCTTTTAATAACAACAGGAGTGCGCACAATAGCGCAAGAGGAGTGCGTGCAGCAGCACACGAGAAGTGTGCGCAGCAGCGCACCAGGAGTGCGCGCAGCAGCACACCAGGAGTGCGCGCAGCAGCGCACCAGGAGTGCGCGCAGCAGCGCACCAGGAGTGCGCGCAGCAGCGCACCAGGAGTGCGCGCAGCAGCGCACCAGGAGTGCTAGCAGCAGCGCACCAGGAGTGCGCGCAGCAGCACACGAAGAGAGCGCGCAGCAGCGCACCTGGAGTGCGCGCAGTAGCACACCAGGCGGGCGCGCAACAGCACACGAAGAGTGCGCGTAAGCCCCTGGTCTTGGATCTAAACATTCAGTGCCTTTACCATCATTACCGTTTTCTGAGGACAAAGGCAAAAATTATTCAAAAAACCCACTGTATGTTACCGTAACCAAGTACCGTTAATTTGTTAGTTTTTGTTAATCAAACAAGACTACTCGTCCATCTCAAACATCCAATCCACGAGCTGGCCAATGCTCACGGATTAAAAGTTCAAAATGGAATATGTTACAAACATGCAATAAACCTCGGTATGGGCCCCTACCGAGGGAAAACTACACACAACAAATCTAGGTCACGATCAGAATCTCATTAACAAAAACGAAATGAGGGTAGCGTCAACTCGGGACTCGAAATAAAAATGGACAGATCTTACTTTGGAAATATGTCTTTGTCCGTAGCAGGCTCACTGAACCGCTCGGATCACCAACCCGACGCGCTGGGGGAAGTTCACGAGCTGATGTCGTCAGCACCGAGCAGGAAACATGGAACACCCTGCGGCGTCTGGTCTCGTACCCGAAGTCTGCGGGCTCGAATCCCGGGGTGTGGGCAGAGACGCGGCTTTCGATGACCCTGGAATTCATCATACACCAACGTTAGGAACCGCCGTAGATTTTGGAGATAGATTTATAAAATCCTCCCGCACCTACCTGATATATAACCCTTTTAATAACACCAGGAATGCGCGCAGCAGCACACCAAGAGTGCGCGCAACAGCGCACGGGGAGTGCGCGCAACAGTGCACGAGGAGTGCGCGCAGCAGCACACCAGGAGTGCGCGCAGCAGCGCACCAGGAGTGCGCGCAGCAGCGCACCAGGAGTGCGCGCAGCAGCACACGAAGAGTGCGCGCAGCAGCGCACCTGGAGTGCGCGCAGTAGCACACCAGGCGGGCGCGCAACAGCACACGAAGAGTGCGCGTAAGCCCCTGGTCTTGGATCTAAACATTCAGTGCCTTTACCATCATTACCGTTTTCTGAGGACAAAGGCAAATATTATTCAAAAAACCCACTGTATGTAACCGTAACCAAGTACCGTTAATTTGTTAGTTTTTGTTAATCAAACAAGACTACTCGTCCATCTCAAACATCCAATCCACGAGCTGGCCAATGCTCACGGATTAAAAGTTCAAAATGGAATATGTTACAAACATGCAATAAACCTCGGTATGGGCCCCTACCGAGGGAAAACTACACACAACAAATCTAGGTCACGATCAGAATCTCATTAACAAAAACGAAATGAGGGTAGCGTCAACTCGGGACTCGAAATAAAAATGGACAGATCTTACTTTGGAAATATGTCTTTGTCCGTAGCAGGCTCACTGAACCGCTCGGATCTCCAACCCGACGCGCTGGGGGAAGTTCACGAGCTGATGTCGTCAGCACCGAGCAGGAAACATGGAACACCCTGCGGCGTCTGCTCTCGTACCCGAAGTCTGCGGGCTCGAATCCCGGGGTGTGGGCGGAGACGCGGCTTTCGATGACCCTGGAATTCATCATACACCAACGTTAGGAACCGCCGTAGATTTGGGAGATAGATTTATAAAATTCGCCCGCACCTACCTGATATATAACCGTTTTAATAATACCAGGAGTGCGTGCAGCAGCACACGAGGAGTGCACACGAGGAGTGCGCGCAGCAGCGCACCAGGAGTGCACGCAGCAGAACACCAGGAGTGCGCGCAGCAGCACACCAGGAGTGCGCGCAACAGCGCACGGGGAGTGCGCGCAACAGCGCACGGGGAGTGCGCGCAACAGTGCACGAGGAGTGCGCGTAGCAGCGCACCAGGAGTGCGCGCAGTGGCGCACCAGGAGTGCGCGCAGCGGCGCACCAGGAGTGCGCGCAACAGCATACCAGGAGCGCACGCAGCAGCATACGAGAAGCGCGCGCAGCAGCACACGAAGAGTGCGCGCAGCAGCGCACCTGGAGTGCGCGCAGTAGCGCACCAGGCGGGCGCGCAACAGCACACGAAGAGTGCGCGTAAGCCCCTGGTCTTGGATCTAAACATTCAGTGCCTTCACCATCATTACCGTTTTCTGAGGACAAAGGCAAAAATTATTCAAAAAACCCACTGTATGTAACCGTAACCAAGTACCGTTAATTTGTTAGTTTTTGTTAATCAAACAAGACTACTCGTCCATCTCAAACATCCAATCCACGAGCTGGCCAATGCTCACGGATTAAAAGTTCAAAATGGAATATGTTACAAACATGCAATAAACCTCGGTATGGGCCCCTACCGAGGGAAAACTACACACAACAAATCTAGGTCACGATCAGAATCTCATTAACAAAAACGAAATGAGGGTAGCGTCAACTCGGGACTCGAAATAAAAATGGACAGATCTTACTTTGGAAATATGTCTTTGTCCGTAGCAGGCTCACTGAACCGCTCGGATCTCCAACCCGACGCGCTGGGGGAAGTTCACGAGCTGATGTCGTCAGCACCGAGCAGGAAACATGGAACACCCTGCGGCGTCTGCTCTCGTACCCGAAGTCTGCGGGCTCGAATCCCGGGGTGTGGGCGGAGACGCGGCTTTCGATGACCCTGGAATTCATCATACACCAACGTTAGGAACCGCCGTAGATTTGGGAGATAGATTTATAAAATTCGCCCGCACCTACCTGATATATAACCGTTTTAATAATACCAGGAGTGCGTGCAGCAGCACACGAGGAGTGCACACGAGGAGTGCGCGCAGCAGCGCACCAGGAGTGCACGCAGCAGAACACCAGGAGTGCGCGCAGCAGCACACCAGGAGTGCGCGCAACAGCGCACGGGGAGTGCGCGCAACAGTGCACGAGGAGTGCGCGTAGCAGCGCACCAGGAGTGCGCGCAGTGGCGCACCAGGAGTGCGCGCAGCGGCGCACCAGGAGTGCGCGCAACAGCATACCAGGAGCGCACGCAGCAGCATACGAGAAGCGCGCGCAGCAGCACACGAAGAGTGCGCGCAGCAGCGCACCTGGAGTGCGCGCAGTAGCGCACCAGGCGGGCGCGCAACAGCACACGAAGAGTGCGCGTAAGCCCCTGGTCTTGGATCTAAACATTCAGTGCCTTCACCATCATTACCGTTTTCTGAGGACAAAGGCAAAAATTATTCAAAAAACCCACTGTATGTAACCGTAACCAAGTACCGTTAATTTGTTAGTTTTTGTTAATCAAACAAGACTACTCGTCCTTCTCAAACATCCAATCCACGAGCTGGCCAATGCTCACGGATTAAAAGTTCAAAATGGAATATGTTACAAACATGCAATAAACCTCGGTATGGGCCCATACCGAGGGAAAACTACACACAACAAATCTAGGTCACGATCAGAATCTCATTAACAAAAACGAAATGAGGGTACTGTCAACTCGGGACTCGAAATAAAAAAGGACAGATCTTACTTTGGAAATATGTCTTTGTCCGTAGCAGGCTCACTGAACCGCTCGGATCTCCAACCCGACGCGCTGGGGGAAGTTCACGAGCTGATGTCGTCAGCACCGAGCAGGAAACATGGAACACCCTGCGGCGTCTGGTCTCGTACCCGAAGTCTGCGGGCTCGAATCCCGGGGTGTGGGCGGAGACGCGGCTTTCGATGACCCTGGAATTCATCATACACCAACGTTAGGAACCGCCGTAGATTTGGGAGATAGATTTATAAAATCCTCCGGCACCTACCTGATATATAACCCTTTTAATAACACCAGGAGTGCGCGCAGCAGCACACCAAGAGTGCGCGCAACAGCGCACGGGGAGTGCGCGCAACAGTGCACGAGGAGTGCGCGCAGCAGCGCACCAGGAGTGCGCGCAGCAGCGCACCAGGAGTGCGCCCAGCAGCGCATCAGGAGTGCGCGCAACAGCACACGGTGAGCGCGCGCAGTATCGCACCAGGCGTGCGTGCAACATCACACCAGGAGTGCGCACACCAGCACACGACGAGAGCGCGCAGTAGCGCACCAGAAGTGCGCGTAACAGCACACGAAATGTAAGCGTAGCAGCGCACCAGGAGCGCGCGCAACAGCGCACGGGGAGTGCGCGCAACAGCGCACGAGGAGTGCGCGCAACAGTGCATGAAGAGTGCGCGTTGCAGCGCACCAGGAGTGCGCGCAGTGGCGCACCAGGAGTGCGCGCAGCGGCGCACCAGGAGTGCGCGCAGCAGCGCACCAGGAGTGCGCGCAACAGCATACGAGGAGCGCACGCAGCAGCGCACCAGGAGTGCGCGCAGCAGCGCACGAGGAATGTGCGCAACAGCACACGAGGAGCGCGCGCAGCAGCGCACCTGGAGTGTGCACAACAGCACACGAGGAGTGCGCCCAGCAGCGCATCAGGAGTGCGCGCAACAGCACACGGTGAGCGCGCGCAGTATCGCACCAGGCGTGCGTGCAACATCACACCAGGAGTGCGCACACCAGCACACGACGAGAGCGCGCAGTAGCGCACCAGAAGTGCGCGTAACAGCACACGAAATGTAAGCGTAGCAGCGCACCAGGAGCGCGCGCAACAGCGCACGGGGAGTGCGCGCAACAGCGCACGAGGAGTGCGCGCAACAGTGCATGAAGAGTGCGCGTTGCAGCGCACCAGGAGTGCGCGCAGTGGCGCACCAGGAGTGCGCGCAGCGGCGCACCAGGAGTGCGCGCAGCAGCGCACCAGGAGTGCGCGCAACAGCATACGAGGAGCGCACGCAGCAGCGCACCAGGAGTGCGCGCAGCAGCGCACGAGGAATGTGCGCAACAGCACACGAGGAGCGCGCGCAGCAGCGCACCTGGAGTGTGCACAACAGCACACGAGGAGCGCGCGCAGCAGCGCACAGGCACATCTTGCTGCACATTAACTGCCATCAAACCGGATGTCGTACGCTACATTATGAACAGACAATAAAACCTACAGCATAGTGCTTAAAATTTGATTTAAGTGCAGCGTTGGCTCCGGATCGCAATACAAATATAGATATTCGGCGTGTTGGCGCCCAACGTGGGAGCGGCGGGTCAATCTGCGAACTACGTACTGTAAGCAAACCTTATTATTGGATAAAGGAGTCAAACTTGATAATGTAAAACTCTTTGGTAACGATAAACTTTTAAAAAGTAAAACCAATGACAGTTGCAAGAATGACAGTTGCAAGATTGACAGTTTTAGATTATTATATTCGTTGCCATTGGAAATAGCCGACTGAAAAATTATTGTACTGTGATATCAATGATATGGAAAATAAGAAATATATCTGTATTTTCATGTAAATCTTGGTTTAATTTATTATGAGATTAGCTAAGAGCTTATATTTCAGAAGTGGGATAAAGATCACAGCCCACGATTTACAGAAAATACAGATTAGATAGTCGACGGAATATCATTGTGAATAAAGTGATGGAAACAAACGGGTAAAGGATAGTTCAAGCATCGAAGAAGAAAAATGAAAGAAAACATAAGCGGTAACCGAGACTTTGAGGCGAAACTAAGCGGCAGTTTCATTTGTGGTAACTTGAGTAAGATGGTAACTTCGATCCCACCGCGGAATCAGGTGAAGTAAATATTTTTTTTTATCCAATGTTGATCACTATGAACATAATGTTGTTCAATGTTAAGCAATGTGATGATTAGTTATGATTTGATCAAAGGACAAACCACGGTAAAGTAGCCAGAGAGTGAGTATATTTTATACAATATCTTATCTTCATAGAAAAGTCCGAGAATCGGCTAGTACGCTTGGTGACGCGGCCGTGCCGTGAACAAAACACGATCGGGGGCCCGCGTCAGGGTTCGAACAAAACGATCGATTGGTATTGGCATTGGCGCTGCATCTTAGTCGTGTCGTCTTTATTTAGTAAGAGTAGGTATGTGCTGCATGATTTTTTGTGTTGAGTCAATATACTTTGACGCAATAGAATGGAACATATTATGTAAATGCTCTTGATTTGAATGTTACATAATCACCTCGGTTATTTTATGATAAAAACAGAAAGAGACACAAATATTTCTGAAATAACTTGTGTTGAATTTATGATATTCAGAGATAGTAATAGATCATTTATATTTGAATAACTGGTGAATAGTATGTACGAAATAGTACATTACTGATTTTGTTATATACTTACTTATAAATTTTAGAGATATAAGGTTTAAATAAACACACATGAAAATAAAACTAATACGAGTATGCTTAGTGATAAAAAAAAACCAAAGATTAATCAAGAAAAATATTAAAGATACTTACATTTATTCGAACAAAATACAGTCATCGTAAATTTTGATCTAAAGTATAATTAGGAACGAATTATGTCATGAAGTAGAGTAAATGTACTCAACAGGACAATGTATACAAACTCCAATGTTGTGAAAAGTAGTGAATGCCTACATAGGACAGAGTTAAAGTTATAATTAGATAATTGCGAATCATTTAAATATTATACGATTATAAATTTGACTAAAGCATGGTTTTGATTTGAGCACGCATTTATTTTCTGTTGTGAAGTCAGTCAAGTCTGTTTAAAATATAATTGAAGTCATTAGTTCCTCTAGTCATAGAAATGACGAATGGAGATATAAAATGGAAATAAATTTGAATGAATTGAAATGACCAGTTACTTGCAGTACATTTTTTATCTAGTCCAATAACGAAGCGAAAAGAAAACTCAGAATCTCTAGTTCGGGCGTTGATTGGATAGAGTTTAGATTGATGTTATCAATGTTGTCATAGATAATTTGGTTACTAGAAAGCAATACAGATATTTAGAGACCAATGAAGCAAGTTTGAATAAAATATACCATTTAAAAAGATTACCTAAGGTATCATGTTGAAAAAAGAAATTTGACAGATGCAAAATGATTTCTTGAATTTTAGTGGATGTAGATGCAAGAGTATGTATTACTGAAACATTGAGTATTAGGAGTGTGCACAGCTTGCGATAGATGCAGTACGCATTTGATACTCGTACCAGCATGCACTCAATGACTTTGGGTGAGAGAAATTGTGCTAACTAGTACAGTTGTTCTTTAAAAAAAAACGGTAGATATAATAGTATGTCAAAGTGAGAATATTTTAAAGCAAAAAGCCTTGACTGAAGAAAGTAGTAGAGATGGATGACTTTAATAGGTAATCAAAATTGGTAAGATCGTTAAGAATAAATAAAATTAGTGAACATAATTTGACTGTTAAAATGAGAACTCGGATAGGTAATCATCTCCTAGACGGATTGGACGTGTAAATAGGCTTTACGAAAATAAATGGATATTAATATGAACATAATACTAAAGAAAGGAGGTAGTAGGTGCTGAAAGCACAGTAAAAAAAAAGGGTTTGCAAACGATTGATAACTGATAGAATATATACAGAGATAAGTTTTCATGTATTAGTGAAACTTGCTGGAAGTTTAAGGTGGACTTTTAACTTTTGACTGTTGATTGTGCGCATTATGAAAGCACAAGATGATAGTATTGTGTTAGTTACTGGTTCATAATTAATTGAATGATTAGTATCACTGAGCAAGACGAACGAAACGTGAATAAGCTGTTAGTGTTAGTTTAAAATGTGTACTTACTAATCTAAATGTGTGTACTGGAGCCGGTCCATTATTGAATTTATGTTATGTGAATGAAAGTACCGAAAATATAATAACACTACGTTATATAGAAAAGACATATCT